>JASPKZ010009386.1:1247500-1847500 GCA_030220185.1 Diploptera punctata
GTAAAATGTGGCTTCCATATCAAAGACTTATGGCTAGAGATCCGTGAAAGTGGTTTTATTTTTAGGGGAAATTTGTTTTAAAATTTCAAGATTTTGATGCTATTGGGAATTTTGCGGCGTTATTCTAAAAAAAAAATGTAAATTTGAGTATTTTTAATTCTAGTTTAGGAGGAAAAAACTTATTTTACATGTTAATATAATTTGTATTTCTTGGAATTCATATTGGCCATAGAACTTAAAATCTATGGAGAGACCATATTTGAGCATGAGGACAGAAAATATTACCTCTATGTTGTAAACTGTGTTGCAACTGTTTCCCTTTGTAAGAGTGCATGGAGGAAGCAGATATGACACCATTATATGGCAGTTAAAAAGAAGATGGAATCCGTAAACAGTGTTTAAAAGTGCATTATGAAAATTTCGCGAATGGAACAAAAAATCTCCAGAATTCATTGAAAATTTTAAATTTTGGTGTTATTTCGCTTTATCATCGGATTTTGCATTATTTTGTGATTCATAAATGCATTTTTTGAGGTTATGGGAAGTGGAGTTAAGAAATGGTACAAGAAAATTACAAAATTAGAGCATTTTGCATTATCGCGACTTGTGAATTTCATGGATCTCTACTTATGGCACATAAAATGTGATGCAAGTAGAATCATTGCTAGTGAAAAGAATTCATGCACCAAACTACTAGCTATACTAAATGGGACCATAAAATAAATGAAGACATCTTACTAGTATTTGAAATGAGTCCCATACTAGCAGATTAACTGGTACCAACATCTGAAGCATATTGAACTTTTATAGGAAAAATTCACTATGAGGTTTAATTTAAAATGAAATTAAATGCTTTATAGCTCACCTCATATCTAGTCTTCTATATAGACTGCAGTTTCGAAACCTTGGCGGCTTCATCTTCAGTATCCTCTTGTTGACTGATGTTATGTCATTCGGAAGAACCACTTCCTCTTCCCTCTATTGATGGATAGATAAACCTCCGGATCCAGTCAGAATCCGCGGGTATTTCGAAGTTCATAAGTTTTTCTTTCTTGTTTTTTTTAATGTACTTTTGTAGGAAAAAATCGCTATGAGGTTTAATTTATGATTAAATTAAATGCTTTATACCTCTCCTCATCCAGTCTTCTTTGTAGACCGCAGTTTCAAAGCCTTGGCGGCTTCATCTTCAGTACCCTCTTGTTGACTGATGTTATGTCGATCGGAATAACTACTTCCTCTTCTCTCTGAACTTATGAACTTCGAAAGTCCTGCGGGTTCTGACTGGATCCGGAGATTTATTGGTCCACCAACAGAGGGAAGAGGAAGTGCTTCTTCCAATCGACTTAACATCAGTCAACAAGAGGGAATGGTGAAATTAAATGTTTCTTACCTCTCCTCATATAAATCTTCTAAGTAGATCACGATTTCGAGACCATAACGGTCTCAGATTTATATAAGGAGAGGTAAGAATATTAATTTCACCATAAATTAAAACTCATAGTGATTAATTCCTATAAAAGTTAAATATAAGTGACGACTCAAGTCTACATCATCATCATCATCATCATCCTGCCAGGTATTAGTCCTAGAAGAACTGTTACGGCCAGAGAAAGCGGTTTTTGTGCCTCAAGTCTACATAGGAAACAAAATGGCTGACCGCAACATAACCTCAACTTCAAATTTCAATACAAATTTAGCAGGAATAAGATTTTAAGAAGATGAGACTGTTATGGTCTCGAAATCGCGATCTACTTAGAAGATTTATATGAGGAGAGGTAAGAAACATATAATTTCACCATAAATTAAACCTCATAGTGATTAATTCCTATAAAAGTTAAACAACAAGAGGGTACTGAAGATGAAGCTGTCAAGGCTTCGAAACCACGGTCTACGTAGAAGACTGGATATGAGGTGAGTATGAAGCATTTAATTTAATCTTATCTGAAGCATATGTCTAGAACAAGAATCCCTAATAGAATCCTCACTTACCAACCTAGTCGTTGGAAATGAATTGAATTCCCAATGAAGAGAAGGATTGATAACATCTATGGTCCATAAATACCTCTAGGACTACAATTTATATGGCTGATATTTGAAAAGAATCTCAATTTTTAAATAAGAGGTCTCTGAATTTTTTTTTTTACTCTTTCATGCTCAGATTCAAATTATGATGCTAATGACTTGAGATGTTAAGAGTGATGCAGAATAGAAGTATTAAAACTAAGATTGTTGGAGGTGAACAAAACAGTAACAAGTGATCAACTTTAATTTACAGATTTGAACGCTTACTTAATTTATAAATGATTTGAAATTTGATGAAGGTAAAATTACCTTTGAAATTGGTATCATGAAAACATGGAACTTTATGGGGTGAGATACAAAATCATTTTCTCCAACTCATTTATAAATTGATAATACCTCATGGTGTTACTTCCCACTTTAATTTTGATTAAACTTTCTTACTTCTTTCACGGTTCTATCCAAATTAATAGAAACCATAAAATAGACTCTTTGCTTTTTGCAGATGATTTGGTATTAATAGCTCCAACAGAAACAGATTTACAGTATTCCATACACAATTTTAATATAATTGCAAAAAGGTACAATATGGAAATCAATACAAAGAAAACTAAAGTGATGGCCTTTTGTGGGAAATACCCTACCTAGCAAAATTATTTTGGATGATGAAATTTTAGAACGAGTAAACGAATTTAATTATTTGGGTTATAATTTAACATTTCAAGATGAAGCTGATATATCAAAGAAAATCACAAATTTTACAAAAACAACAGGGATAATTAACAGTATAATGAAACCATCACTAGTACAGAAGAACACAAGATTATGGCTTTATAAGGTTCTCGCAAGACCAGTATTAAGATGCATGGACAATACAAAGAAGAGATGGAAGCCGAATAACAGCAAATGAGATGCAATTTATGTGCCAAACAGCAGGCTACACAAAGTGGGACCATAAAAGAAATGAGGAAATTATGGAAGAGTTGGATGTAGAACCCATTCTTCACCATATACAAAACTACGAGAACAACTGGAAAGCCCATCTTCAACGAATGCCGCCATCTCATAGAATTCCAAAAGCCATACTTCGCTACTGCCCCCAAGGCTAAAGATCGCTGGGACGTCCAAAAAAGCGCTGGACGGAAAATTCCTCTTTGAGACTGTAACAGGCCACATGGCGTAATACTTGCATGGATGATGATGATGATGACTTCTTTCATGTCTTCTCACAATACATTTTTTGTTCTGAAAAGTTGATAAAATTTTTGTTTGTTTGTTTATTTGTCGAATTCTGCCAGCTTCTTTGCATATTTTAGTTGTATTAAAATATGGAGGCAAAAGATGATACAGTAAAACTTGCTCAAAGCAGAACCGCATGAGACCAATTTTTTTTTCCACATTTGACAAATTTCCACATTATAAAAAACTAAAACTTATTAATAATATTAAATTATAGAGTACCGTATATGTCTTTTTACATACCTAGGATTAATTATAGTTCCACTGCTGTTGAAAAGTGAAATATAGTATGTACTGTATGAGCAGTATGGACAGTAACGTGTGAAAAGAAAAAAAACAGTCCCATTTCATCAGTGTTAAAAATGTCTCTTAGGAGCATATCATGAAATTCAAGTATGCAGTTTCGGTTTTTGCTCACTAACTACACTTTCGTCCACATCGTATGATTCCCTGCAAATTTAATTCCACGCTACATTGTGTCGTCTTTTAAAACTGTCCAGCCAACCTGAAGATTCCTTGAAATCGTTATTCTCTTAGGGATTTAACACGAGCTAGAGCTTGACTTTGGAGCATTGGTCTGGAAATTTTTGGAGATTTATCTTCAATCACTTTCACTTTTTTGCTTAATGAGAATGATACATACATTTTAGCCATCTTTATTCCGTAAATTCAGAATGCTACCTGTGAAAGAACGGTCTCAGAACTTAACTAATTTAAGATTTTACAGCAAAATGATTATTTGCAAGACATGTATCTGTGTTTCTCATAACGGGTGTGCAGTTAGGCTGAAAGAAAATGTCAGGTACAGGTAGAATCTATACAATAAAAGCTCCTTATTCACGGGGGATATGTTCTGCAAATATGCCGCGAATACAGAAACCACGAATATGGAATGATAATTTGTATGGGTCCAAGGGTACAGAATAAAATAAAAATTATCAAAATAAAATCAATTAATGAGAGATTTTGACCAATTTCTATTAATTATTACTGTTAAGTTTAGGCAAGGACTTAAAGATTTTTTCCTGTTTTGCCACTTTTAAAGGGTCTTTCAATTAAGATTGATATTCAGCTGTGAATTCTGTGATAGAATTCCTTATTTTGTCTTTGAATTTCTTGATTCATGAACATTGAAACTGCATGATATAGATGCAAATGACTTGCCAACACGTAAAAATGGCCAAGCATTTTTATTTTTACTTTAAGCAGCAACACTAATTTTTTTTTTCTTCTGTACTAATTATTTTTCTTTCCTTTTATTCGACATTATAAACTGGGAACAAAGCACATGAGACACGTGTTATTCAATCAAAATTATTGTAACGATATTGAAACAATAATATATCGATCATGGCAATGGAGGCATTTATCAAAGTACATATCGGCACATGAAATACGACAACAGCTTTTAACAATGAACCTTTAGGGTCAATGACAATTAGGTTTGTTTTGTTTTGATATTTATTTGTCCATTTGGTTTGAATCACTATTTGTAAAAGCCGCCATGGCACCTGCCTTCAGTTAAAAAAACCTGCTGATGGTTAATAAATATATATACCGCCTGGATCTGCGAATAAAGGCATTTTTAGCCACGAATAGAAGAACTGTGTCACAATTTTTAACCCACAAATAACAAACTTTTACTGTACTTCACCCGGCTGCAGGATTAATTCCTTATTGTTTTTTTGGCCTAATGGGAATTCAATGAAGTGGAAACTAATTTATTGCTTTCTGTCTTTCTGCTTAATAATTTTTTTTTCATGAATTGTTTAGAAATATCCTTCCGTTTCCGTGTTGGACAGATTCCATTTTATGCAAAATAAATACACATAAAATTACTATTATTTCGCCAGGACCAATAAATTTGTTCAGATTGGACAGATTTCCGCATTATTCATGTTCCGGATTAAACAAGTTTTACTGTATTTATAAGATCCTTTGAAAAATTAAAAAATCTAAATTTAAATTTGGTATCACAAGCAAATGTAAATGTATCAGATTTTATACTTCACCTCGTATTTTTGTATCCTCTCCAGGATTAGTTTCGAGGAAGTTTTTCTCATCTTTAACAGAGGTGAGGTATAAAATCTGATTCATTTACTGTTTAAATAAAACCTCATAGTGTTTTTTATTATTCATTTCATACATCTCAATGATGGATAAATCATATTTGAAGAGAAAAATTATACACTCAGACTGGGACTTGAGCCCAGGACCCTTGGCTTTCTAGACCAATGCTCTACCATAGCTCAGTCGGTAGAGCAATGGCCTAGAAAGCCAAAGGTTCTGGGTTCGAGTCCCAGTCTGAGTGTATAATTTTTCTCTTCAAATATGAAAAACCTCATAGTGTTACTAATCTCAAGTAAATTTTGCAATTTCTTAGTTACTAATATTATTTGCAATTATTTTTAACTTGACATTAAAAAATTCAAATTGCTCTCCTGTAAAAACAAAAAAAAAATGCACTCATCATGTTTTGCCATCTGGTGTCCTGGTCTAGACTTAAAAGCCATTCATTCTATTTCAAAGACAAAATTGTGGATTTGGTAATTTCTGCCAGAATGATGATGATGATATGCTGTCAAGTTAGACAGTATGGCAGTTTAATCTTGCAGATAATTGAAGCTGTGCTTACAAAGTAATTGTTGGTGCAATTATACACAAGAAATGTGCACTTGAAAAATTTAATATATAAAAATTAATTAATTAAATAAATATGGATTTTCATCAAGTAAACACCAACTCAATTGATTATAAAAATTAATGTTTGTTTGTTTGTATTTATGCTGGGCCACACCATTCGTCCTATTTTGATGGGGCTTTTTGCAAATTGTGCAGGAGATTCTTGGGATGAACATAGGCTATGAGAGTTGTGATATTCAACCCCTTCACCCCTAAAAATCACCCTTTGTTGTGAAAAACATGAAATAAAGTCCCTATTTTGAAGCTTAAATGGCTTACGCTGCCTAAACCATAACAAATACACCAAATTAATGTATACAGAATTGAATATCTCAAAAAACTCTACAAAAAAGTCGGTGACAGCATATGTTTATCTTTTACCAATAACTCACCGTAACCATTTTTGTCTTTTCATTGATGCCAAGAAGATCGGGATAAGTTTATTCCCGGACAAGCTTGCTCTGCCATACCGTTCATCCGATTGAGATAGTGCTTTTTAAAAAATGTTCAGGAGATTCCGGGGATGAACATAGGCTATAAGAGAGTTGTAACACTCAACCCCTTCACCCCTAAAAATCACCATTTATTGTGAAAAACGTGAAAAAAGTTCCTGTTTTGACGCTTAAATGGCTTATGTTGCCTAAACCATAACAAATACACCAAATTAATGTACACAGAATTGAACATCTTAAAAAAACTCTACATAACCATTTTTGTCTTTAAAGAATATTGCAATAAGCAGATTGCTGGGCAAGCATAACAGCGCATGGCTGGTGGTAAAAACACATTAACATTTATTTAGGAGCAGCAGCGCACGCCGGGTATTAGCTAGTATGTAATAAAATTTGAGAGACTATCAGTCTAATGCTAATTACCACATTGTTCTGTTATTAATAGCTATTGAGATAAAGTATTGTGAAATCAGAGCAATCATTTTGGGAGATGGAATAATATTATTCTTAACTTTAGCATTGTTATTTAACGACATCTTTAACACTTCACATCATTGACATCACAATTTAAATCTAGGCATGAAAAGGTTGTCAAATTTTGCTTATAGTAAAATTTAAAATAAAATTAGTTTTACTTCCCCTCATATCCTGTCTTCTGCTGCTTACCCCATGGAGTAAGAAGCAGTGCTCCTGAATGACAGAACATCGGTTGTGTAAACCCTAAAGATGTAACCGCTAAGGTTACAAAACCGATCTAATTAGAAGATAGGATATAAGTGAGGTAAAAATAATTTTATTTTAAGTTAAATCTCATAGTGATATTACTTATAATAGTTTAATTTATAAGAATCAAATCAACTTTTATAAGATTCATGATGTGTTCCGTTGAGGTATTATTCAAAATTAATATAAAATTATGGAATATTCACCTGAAAAGTTCGTCTCCTCAACTTCAGCTGTTTTCACGACTGTCAGCAGCTGAAGATGGGAATGATATATTTCCCGATACTCCAGTTCTGTGTTAAAAAAACAAAGATGTATGAGGTAAGAAGAATTCACGATTCATTTGATTCTTATCAAGAAAACCTCATAATGTAAAAAGTCCCAAATTTATTATATTAATAGTTTAATTTGCTTACAGTGTCTTGAGGATTTTTTGTATGCTATGAATTTACAACATGGGATCCACAATTTTACTTTCCTTCCAAAGAAAGTCTTATACAGGATTTTATAAGTCCTTAAAATTCTGTAGATTCTAGCCAAGTTTGAACTCTTGCATCTTGGAACCACAGACGAGTATGGTAACCACTAGTCCACAGAGTCCACATTCAATTTTATGGAACTTAATGCACAAGGAAATTAAACATAGGCTCAATTCTGGAAATGTGTGTTATTATGCATTACAGAGACTTTTGACTTCCCAACTCCTTTCAAAAAATGTTAAACTGAAAATATATAAAACTATTATTCTACCAGTTATATTATATGGATGCGAAACATGGACTCTTACTTTAAGGGAGGAAAGGAGATTACAGGCCACAAGCAAATACATTAGTCTCTACTCAAATTACTTCCAATCACTGGTGAGCTGACTCACCGTGAGCAAGTGCAAAGATCGAATTAGCTACCCACTAACTGGTCATGCATGAAAGTCATCATTTTCGTAATATTGGCAAGAAATTACCAAGAATTCTCAGCGATAAATCCACTTCTGTTATTTTCGTTTGCTAGAGGAACGCATTTATGCTAGTGTCCCGCAAATAATGCCGTATACGACGTCTGCATCGTACAATATTACGCCGATTCTCCTGTTCTTCCAGTTGAATTCTTTGATGGACTCTATCAAATTCCTCTTCTCTGCGTATACCGAAAACATGATCGAAGTCTTCAAGGTCCGACATCTTGGATAAAGCAGCAAGGTTTCAAACTACATCGGTTCCCTTCGGGATTCTCACGATAAGTTTCTATCTTAAGTTATCTCATGAGGTAGCTTACGAATTTCAACAATTATTATCGCATGAATAGATTTCTGAGTAAGCAAAATTGTATTAGGATACAACTTTCTCAGCAGAGAACACCTTTTACGGTCTAATGCATTCATAGATTCGACCCTATGAGTATTTGAGAATAAAGTTCTTAGGAAAATTTTTGGACCAAAGAGAGATGAACAGACAGATGAATGGAGAAGACTGCACAACAGTGAATTACATGGTCTTTATAGGAAGCCAGATATTATAAGAACAGTTAAGTCTCGTAGACTGTGATGGGCAGGACATGTGGCACAAATGGGGAATGAAAGATGTGCATGTCTTGTAGGAAAACCAGAGGGAAAATGCCCAGTTGGTAGACGAAGAATGAGGTGGGAGAATAACATTAACTATGATTTGAGGGAAGTAGATTATACAGGGGATGATTGGAAAACATTGGCTCAGGATATGGATGTATGGAGAGCTTATGTCTGCATAACCATGAACCTACGGGTTTGATAGTGCCAGTGCATGAGTTAGTTAGTTAATGCATCTTACATATATTTACATATGTTGCAGGGGATGAAGAAAGAGGTGGAGGTGAAGAAGAAGAGAATACACAGGAGGGTGATGCTGAAAGGGAAGGGGATGATGGCGAAGAGAAGAGTGGGAGTGAGAAGGCAGACAGCGACCGAGAAGATGATGCAGAGAAGAGTGATGGTGATGCCAGTGGTAAAGAAGCTAGTGACGGAGGTATTTATTTCATTTTTATTTTCCAACTTATTTGAATTTCACGTGTTCATTAGTGATGATACAGTCGTCTTCTTCACTTCACGGGCTAGGCAAATTGCCTGTTCTGCCTCACAGTTACTCTGTCCATCTTTTCACTGGCCTTCCTACATTCCTTGAACCTCTTGGCTTATAATTAAATGCTGCTTTTGGTAATCTTGTTACATTCATTCTTTCTACATGTCTAAACAATTTATCTCTTATCATATTTGAAGAGAAAAATTATACGCTCAGACCGGGACTTGAACACGGGACCCTTGGTTTTCTAGTCCAAGTGCTCTACTATCTGAGCTACCTGAGCAAGTACCGATCTAAACGCAAATCTTTCTCTATATATGTTGTAATTCCCGCCCACCAAATGCTTTGAAGCCTTTGTTTCTATGATGTTTTTATTATTAATTTAACATTTCTCAATGAAAGATAAATTAAATTTGAAGAGAAAAATTTTCGCCTAGACCGGGACTCGAACCCGGGACCCTTGGCTTTCCGGGCCAAGTGCTCTACCAACTGAGCTACCGAGGCGAGTTACGATCTAGACGCAAATTTTTCTCTTATATACGTTGTAATTCCCTATCGCCAAATGCTTTTGAAACCATTGTTTCTATCTTTGCAAATGGCGGCTTCTTAGTTAAGAAGACATTTATTGGAAATTTAACATTACTTTAAAAGCCAGTAAGGCCTCTAATGATGTTTTTATTATTAATTTAACATTTCTCAATGAAAGATAAATTAAATTTGAAGAGAAAAATTTTTTCGCCTAGACCGGGACTCGAACCCGGGACCCTTGGCTTTCCGGGCCAAGTGCTCTACCAACTGAGCTACCGAGGCGAGTTACGATCTAGACGCAAATTTTTCTCTTATATACGTTGTAATTCCCTATCGCCAAATGCTTTTGAAACCATTGTTTCTATCTTTGCAAATGGCGGCTTCTTAGTTAAGAAGACATTTATTGGAAATTTAACATTACTTTAAAAGCCAGTAAGGCCTCTAATGATGTTTTTATTATTAATTTAACATTTCTCAATGAAAGATAAATTAAATTTGAAGAGAAAAATTTTTTCGCCTAGACCGGGACTCGAACCCGGGACCCTTGGCTTTCCGGGCCAAGTGCTCTACCAACTGAGCTACCGAGGCGAGTTACGATCTAGACGCAAATTTTTCTCTTATATACGTTGTAATTCCCTATCGCCAAAATGCTTTTGAAACCATTGTTTCTATCTTTGCAAATGGCGGCTTCTTAGTTAAGAAGACATTTATTGGAAATTTAACATTACTTTAAAAGCCAGTAAGGCCTCTAATGATGTTTTTATTATTAATTTAACATTTCTCAATGGAAGATAAATTAAATTTGAAGAGAAAAATTTTCGCCTAGACCGGGACTCGAACCCGGGAACCTTGGCTTTCCGGGCCAAGTGCTCTACCAACTGAGCTACCGAGGCGAGTTACGATCTAGACGCAAATTTTTCTCTTATATACGTTGTAATTCCCTATCGCCAAATGCTTTTGAAACCATTGTTTCTATCTTTGCAAATGGCGGCTTCTTAGTTAAGAAGACATTTATTGGAAATTTAACATTACTTTAAAAGCCAGTAAGGCCTCTAATGATGTTTTTATTATTAATTTAACATTTCTCAATGAAAGATAAATTAAATTTGAAGAGAAAAATTTTCGCCTAGACCGGGACTCGAACCCGCCTCGGTAGCTCAGTTGGTAGAGCACTTGGCCCGGAAAGCCAAGGGTCCCGGGTTCGAGTCCTGGTCTAGGCGAAAATTTTTCTCTTCAAATTTAATTTATCTTTCATTGAGAAATGTTAAATTAATAATAAAAACATCATTAGAGGCCTTACTGGCTTTTAAAGTAATGTTAAATTTCCAATAAATGTCTTCTTAACTAAGAAGCCGCCATTTGCAAAGATAGAAACAATTGTTTCAAAAGCATTTGGCGATAGGGAATTACAACGTATATAAGAGAAAAATTTGCATCTAGATCGTAACTCGCCTCGGTAGCTCAGTTGGTAGAGCACTTGGCCCGGAAAGCCAAGGGTCCCGGGTTCGAGTCCCGGTCTAGGCGAAAAATTTTTTCTTCAAATTTAATTTATCTTTCATTGAGAAATGTTAAATTAATAATAAAAACATCATTAGAGGCCTTACTGGCTTTTAAAGTAATGTTAAATTCCAATAAATGTCTTCTTAACTAAGAAGCCGCCATTTGCAAAGATAGAAACAATGGTTTCAAAAGCATTTGGCGATAGGGAATTACAACGTATATAAGAGAAAAATTTGCGTCTAGATTGTAACTCGCCTCGGTAGCTCAGTTGGTAGAGCACTTGGCCCGGAAAGCCAAGGGTCCCGGGTTCGAGTCCCGGTCTAGGCGAAAAAAAAATTTTTTCTCTTCAAATTCAAATTTAATTTATCTTTGTTTCTATCTTTGCAAATTATTAAGAAGAGATATTTGGGAATTATACTTACATTATAAATGCCAGTACGGCTTTTTTCAATGTTTTTATTATTAATTTCATACATCTCATTGATGGATAAATCATATTTGAAGAGAGAAATTATACGATCAGACCGGGACCCTTGGTTTTCTAGTCCAAGTGCTCTGAGCAAGTTCCAATCTAAATGCAAATCTTTCTCTATATACGTTGTAATTTGGTGGGCATTGCAACGTATATAGAGAAAGATTTGTGTTTAGATCGGTACTTGCTCAGGTAGCTCAGATGGTAGAGCACTTGGACTAGAAAACAAGTCCCGGTCTGAGCGTATAATTTTTCTCTTCAAATATGATATATCCATCAATGAGATGTATGAAATTAATAATAAAAACATCAAATTTATCTCTATATTCTTATATTTTATCATTCAATGGATATATATTTAACTCTGTTCTTTTATCTTCATTCTTTATCCGATCTAATCTTATGCAACCTTTTGCATTAAATCCGTCCGGCTGAACACTGTGAGAGAGATGAGTTTGGTAATTTTTACATGGTCGGGTTACCAGTCCACACGCACAACCACATTCCCTATTGGGTGATGATTTAGTCTTCTTCTTCCTTCCAAGTATTAGGCCAAGGCCTGTTACGATCCTATAGAAAATTTTCCCTCCAGCATTTCATAGGACGGCCCAGAGATCTTTGTCCTCTTGATATATAATTATAAACAGCTTTGGGGATCCGATTTGAACTCATTTTTTCAAAATAATAATAATAATAATAATAGCTTTATTTTACCTGGCAGAGTTAAGGCCTTAAGGCCTTGTCTACCACTCAACCAGGTTTAAAAAAATACAAACAAAAAAATAGTCTCAAATCTAAATTACAATACATATATATATATATATATATATATATATATATAAATGATTACAAGTTATGAATACAATACAATTAATATTTATAATGTATTTTGATTTACTCTAAATTTAACGAATTAAATATATAATATGTACAAGATATATAAAAAAACGAGGAAAAGATGGTGTTTCCAATTTAGTTGGTACTGTTTAATATATTCCAAAATTGGCGTAGTCTTCAATTCTTTTAAGATATCGATGTTCCCTTTCCGATCCCATCTGGTGTAACCCGCTGTTCTGCACATGAATCTCATTTCACAAGCTGTTATTCTGCTTTCATGTTGTCTTTTTAGTGTCCATGCTTCACTATCACACTGGTCTAGCCAAAGTGTTAACATAAACGTAATCTGGTGTTTTTTTGTACAAGGGATGGTTTCATAACTTGATTAATAATTCCCATACTTTTATTATAACTAGTAATTTTTTCAGGGATATCCTTTTCATCCCAGATAGAGAGATAATATCCAGGATATTTAAATTGATTAGATCTCTCTAAAATTTTATTCTGGAGACAGATTTTACTTTGTATGGGGTCCTTCCCATGAAATGCCATAATTTTAGTTTTGTTAATTGATATTTCCATATTGAATTTGGCACCTATTTTTTGTAAAATTATAAATTGATCATTGCAAATCATTTTCGGAAAGTGCCAGAAGAGCTAAATCATCTGCAAAAAGAATAGCATCGAGTTTGAGGTTCCTATTGTTGTGTTTTCCTCCATTTGTTTATTAATCTATTCATATATATATAATGAAAAGCACCGGTGAAAGTCCACATCCCTGTCTTACTCCAGTGTTGATCTTTTTCCAAGAAGATAATTTGCCATCTTGTTTAACAGAGATTTCATTATCTTTATAGATGTTAAAGATATTAGTAATATATTGTTGTGGAACATTATCATCAGCTAAATATTTAATTTTAGGAAGTTACATTTTGAGGTTATTTTAATTATATTATTTTTGGTGTGGACATCTTACCTCGATAAAACAGAATTGTTTTGAAACATGTCCAAGAACAAATCAACATTAATATTGAGGTAAGGTGTCCAGACCAAAAATAATATAATCATCAGCTAAAATTTGTAATAATATATTTATGTCAACTTTGTCAAAAGCCTTTATGAAGTCAAACGGAATTTCTGAACACAATTTTCACCCACTTAGAAACATTGGATCGACTTGAAACTTCGTATACTTGTAAAGGACCCATGACAATACAATAATTTCATATTTTGTTTCTAAAATCCTGGCCAGAATCATCAGAAAATAAAAAAAAATTAAAACTGGTATAATAGGTTGTCGACTTTTTAGACAATCGATGTAAGAGCTCAGTTGGTAGAGCAGTGAACTCTTAGTGGTATATAATTTCAGTAATCCATAGGCTGCTGGTTCAAATCCGGCTGGGAGGATTTTTTTAGAAGAGTATTACTTTCAGCTCATACTAAAATAGTATCGAATTTAAAGTTATATACATTTTTATCTTATTCTGTAAAATATTAAAACAAAAAAAAACAAAAAATAATAGTTTTAAAAAACTAAAACAACACGCTTTATTAGAAAACCAAACTAAAAAAAATTAAAAATAATTTTAATTTCCAACACGCTTGGTATAAATAATTTTACCATCAAAAGTGTGGGATGCTCTTTATGATTTTTACATTTTCGTCGTCCGTGGTGGACTAGTGGTTATGCTCCTAGCCTCTGGCCCCAAGGGTTGCGGGTTCAAACCTGGCTGAGGTTGATGGATTTTTTAGGATGGAAAAATCCAAGAAGCAAGTCCTCCGGGAGGGACTTTAAGCCGTGGGTCCCTAGTCTGAAGATTTTCAGGCTCGTAAAAGATCCTTAAGCTTGAATGAAAAGGCCTCTAAGCAAAATTTACCGAATTTTCCCATCCTAGTACTACCTTGGTTTCCTAGATGTCAGTATGAGGCGGAATGCTGACCACGTACCACTCAAAATGACATCTATACGAAAACAAGTGTAACTAAATTAGTATGGTTCAAATTCTTCCCTGTAGGGGGAGAGCGCCTAAATCTCTGTAAAGGGAAAACATAGGCTTACAATACAATAAATACATTTTCTTCTTAGAGACTTTACTTTTACCAATATCTGTTTATTATCAAATATGGTTGGTTGGTTGGTATCTAATGTCGAGCACTTGATAATGAAATCATTCGCTCTCTTGCACTCCAATATTTAGCAGAAAGGCTTATTATCAAATATATTAATTGATAAAGAGCACCCCCACTTTTGATGATAAAATTATTTATCCCAAGCGTGTTGGATATTAAAATTATTTTTCATTTTTTTTAGTTCGGTTTTCTAATAAAGCATGTTGTTTTAGTTTTTTAAATTTTTTTTTTTTTTTCAATTCCATTTAGTTTTGATACCCAGGATTTCATTTGCTGCTTGTGTCAAAATACTTTGTAGAGCAAGCCATTCTTCTTCAATATTTTCGTCAACCGGTGTTTTTTGAACTAGATGATTTAATCTGCATTTGTATAGCCAGTGATGATTTAGTAATGAATACAAATCAGGGGTATCAGGGTATTTACCAATTAAAGTAAGTTACTATATGATGTTTTTATTATTCATTTAACATTTCTCAATGAAAGATAAATTATATTTGAAGAGAAAAATTTTCGCCTAGACCGGGACTCGAACCCGGGACACTATACGAAAATTTTTCTCTTCAAATATAATTTATCTTTCATTGAGAAATGTTAAATGAATAATAAAAACATCATTAGAAGCCTTACTAGCTTTATAAAGTAATGTTAAATTCCCAATAAATGTCTTCTTAACTAAGAAGCCGCCATTTGCAAAGATAGAAGCAATGGTTTCAAAAGCATTTGGCGATAGGGAATTACAACGTATATAAGAGAAAAATTTGCATCTGGATCGTAACTCGCCTCGGTAGCTCAGTTGGTAGAGCACTTGGCCCGGAAAGCCAAGGGTCCCAGGTTCGAGTCCCGGTCTAGGCGAAAATTTTTCTCTTCAAATATAAGTTACTATATACCCGAGTATGAGACCTTCTTTTTCCGAAATCTGAAATCTAAATATCCTACATAGTATAGTTAGCTCTCTTGATGAGTATTGTAGTTAAGGTGCATATAAATATTGAATGTGATTTCACTATTTTTATTTTCAGTCTTTTTATTGTCTTTCATTATGCAGTGTTAGTAGGTTTGTAAGAAAAATAATGATTATTTTACAGGTGCCAGTGGCAGTGAGGATGAACGAGCAAGATCCAAGAGTTCAGGTTCAAGAAGTTCATCACCAGCAAGTCAAAAATCTGGTTCTCGTTCTCCTTTTCAAGGTCACGCTCACGTTCTGTGTCAAGATCTAAATCGCGATCAAAGTCACGATCTAAATCAAGATCCAAGTCACGGTCTAAGTCGCGATCCAAATCACGATCTAAGTCGCGATCCAGGTCACGATCACCATCAAGATCTAGATCTCGTTCGAGGTCTGGAAGTCCTAACAAAAGTGGAAGTGGGAGTGGCGGTAGTGGTAGTGGTAGTTCGAGTGCCAGTGGCAGTGATAGCGATAGTGGTGAAGGCGAGAAATAACTTCCTGTCACTTTACTGTGTTCACAATGAAAAAATACACATTACATATTTTATTGAAAATCTTAATTTTCCATTAGAATATTTGACAATTATTTGTATTGAGTATTAATGTCCTTTACTATACTGGTTCCCAAACTTTCTTGGTTCACAATACCCTCTATATTTTTTTAATTTTTGCCATATTACCAAAATAAAATATTCTCATTAATAATAATATTAGTAAAAAATAATCATTAACTTGATCCCCCAAAAGGGTATATAAGGAAGGATTAAGAAGAAGAATTAATAATCATCTGTATTTACAGTGACAGACTTCAGGCCATAAGGCCTTATTTTTCTCTACTAGCAAAATAATACATTACAAAATGTAACTGCAAAATCAGGACTAAAATGTGGCAACAAAAATTGGATACTAAATTCTAAAGTTAAATAAAAATTGAAAGCACAGATGATATTTTATATGTCTGCTCCTAGGTTTGATAAAATGGACAAGCAAAGAAACATGGATATGTTTTTTTAACTTTTACAGGAATTAATCACTATGAGTTTTAATTTACCTCTCCTCATAAGAGGTAAGAAACATTTGATTTTACCATAGATATATGTTACTTATTTTAGGAATTCACGCTATGAGGTATGTTCATTTAGGTGAATTTTTATCTAAATAAACATATATGTGATAAATTGAAAGTTCAAAATATCAGAATTAAATCAATATTATATTATTTTTGGTCTGATCATCTTACCTCAATATTAATGTTGATTTGTTCTTGAACATGTTTCAAAACAATTCTGTTTTATCGTCAGCTTGTCCAGACTGGTTTTATTTATGTTGCATTATGTTGCACAAACCTGCATGTTGATGTCGGCTCCATCTTGTGGTTGGCCAAAGAACCTCCAAACAAGGTCACGCTCCATCGGCATATCAAAATTCATAACTCTGTTTTTGTTCTTCTGAATATAAATTTTTTCCCAAATACTCAGCTCTTTTGTATTTTCTAACTGTTTTAATAATTTAGTATCTGAATTTATATTATGTTTCTCAGACCAAACATGAGCAGCAACTGCAGATTTTTCTATTTCCCCATTTCTAATATTTCTTATGTGTTCTTTGGTTCTAATTTTTAGGTTTCTTTTTGTTCTTCCTATATATATCTTTTCACAACCCATGCATTCAATTTGATATATTCCTGACTTTTTATTTTTATCAGTTTTTTCATTTTTGTTGGTTTTTATTAGTTTATTTAAACTGTAGTTATTTTTTGGTGCTAATTTAATATTAAACCTTCTCAAATATCTTTTGGAATTTATTATGTACCCATGGGTGATATGTGAATTTCCTATATTTTTTCATAGGTGGTTCTTCTTTTTCAAGATTACTTCTGTTATATTATTTTTGGTCTGGACATCTTACCTCAATATTAATGTTGATTTGTTCTTGGACATGTTTCAAAACAATTCTCTGTTTTATCTTCAGCTTTCCCAGACTGGGAAAGTCTGGGAAAGCTGAAGATAAAACAGAGAATTGTTTTGAAACATGTCCAAGAACAAATCAACATTAATATTGAGGTAAGATGTCCAGACCAAAAATAATATAATTAAAATAACCTCAAAATATAACTTCCTAAAATTAAATATTAATTACTTCTGTTTATCATTTTTTGTTTTTTATACTTTTCTATTCTAAAAGAATATGTACCATTTTTTCGTCAAACCCGTTTTCTCTTGCTACTTTTTATTTTGGAAAAAATTTATATTCAGAAGAACAAAAACAGAGTTATGAATTTTGATATACCGATGGAGCGTGACCTTGTTTGGAGGTTCTTTGGCCAACCACAGGATGGAGCTGACATCGACATCCAGGTTGTGCAACATAAATAAAACCAGTCTGGACAAGCTGACGATAAAACAGAATTGTTTTGAAACATGTTCAAGAACAAATCAACATTAATATTGAGGTAAGATGATCAGACCAAAAATAATATAATTAAAATAACCTCAAAATATAACTTCCTAAAATTAAATATTAAATTAATATTTTTATTACCTCACCTCATATCCTTTATTCTTCTAGACTGCAGTTTCGGAGCTATATCTCCATCATCAGTAGCCTCCTGGAAGAAGAAAACCGCCAAGAAACGACATAACACTGGTCCACGAGAGGCTACTGATGATGGGGATATATCTCCGATACTGCAGTCTAGAAGAATAAAGGATATAAGGTGAGGTAATAAAAATATTAATTTAATTCTTAAATTAAACCTCATAATGTTTTTTCCATGTGAAAGTTCAAAATATGGTTGAAGAAATTCAGAATTATCATAGCAACTGGTTACAACATGTCCAAAGAATGGACCCATCTCGCATTCATAAATTAGCACTGCAGTGTCGACCTGCTTCATCATTTCCTTATATAGGATAACCCCTTATATATATAATCAATTATAAATATATATCTTCTTCTTCGGCTTAACCCCATTTATAGGTTTGCCGTCTTCAGTTTCCATTTATCTCTATTATTCCAATCTCCCTCTTCCAAATTCCTATCATCCATTATAGTTCTGACGTAAGTTATCCATTTCCATCTTGGTCTGCCATGTTTATTTCTTCCAGGGGGTGACTATTGGTATATATTTTTTGGCCATCTTTCATTTTCCATTCTTTGTACATGGCCATATCATTTAAGCGTTTGATTTTCAATCCTCTTAACAACCAATGTGGTGACATTCATTTCTCTCCAAAGGAATTCATTTCTTATTTTATACTGTCTTGTTTTTTGGAGGCTTCTTCTAAAATAATCAAATTCAACTGTTCTAATTTTATTTTTTTTGTACTTCCATCAAAGAGCAAGTTTCACTTCCGGATGACAAAATATTCTGTATTATGCTCTCATAAATTTTCATTTAGTTGCAATTTTAGTCTGTGGGACATTCCATATCAAATCGGACAGCAAAAAATCTTGCAATTTATTTTTTTAATTTTATGTATCCCTAAATATAGTGAATACATTTATAAACGTATTAATACAGAAATTTAATTTTTATCATTTATAGGTTCGTAGTTATGATCTAAAATTATCATAAATATGATAAACTAAAACGTTTACTAACTAATATTTCTGAAACAGTAAACAGCAAAAATTTGTTTCAAACATATTTATATAGGTGATACCATGTAGTTTAAGGGTGTTATTTTTATAATTAGGATATTTTTATTTTCGGTGTCAATTTTCTGTTTTATGGCGGTTTACTGCAGTACATATCAAAAAATGAAAACGGAGAAAATACAGGATACTACTCACGTAATAAGGATTAATTTTCAGCAATTACCCTTTTGAGAGTTAAATAGTTCAGACTATATAACTGTTTTTTATTCTATTTTCGTAAAAAAAACTCGCGGGTCCACGGCGCATCAGATTCATTTCACGACCAAGGTCGCGCGCGTACTTTATTAAAAGAGCTTCATCAGTGACTTTTTCAACTGCCATTAAATCGAATAAATTATTATATGTTGTGCTTAATGGAACAGTACCGTAAATTTATAAAAGTGGCGATATTTTAATTCTTACGCAGTAGATATTTATTTATCAAATTTTATTGCTGAAGTGAGAAGTAGAGAGCTCTGTTACTTACGTTTACTGTGAATTATTAAACAAATTATTTATAACTAACTCACTCACTGGCTCTGTGGAACCTGTAGGTTCATGGCAGCGCAGACATAAGCTCTCCATACATCCCATCCCGAGCTAACATTTTCCAATTATCCCCTGTATAATCTACTTCCCTCAAATCATGTATAATGTTATTCTCCCACCTCATTCTTAGTCTTCCAACTGGGCGTTTTCCCTCCGGTTTTCCTACCAGAATTTTCCAAGCACCTCTTTCATCCTCCATACGTACCACATGACCTGCCCATCGAAGCCTACGAGACTTAACTGTTCTTATTATATCTGGCTATCTATACATATTATGTAGCTCACTATTTTGTAGTTTCCTCCGTTCACCTGTCTGTTCATCACTTTTTGATCAAAATATTTTCCTAAGAACTTTATTCTCAAATACTCGTAATCTTCTTTCCTCCCTTAAAACAAATTATTTATTTTGTTACAAATTTTTTATTGCAATTAAATGAAATATTATAATAAAAACTCTTACACCATTAATTGAATAAACTGGTATAGATTTTTATTATGTTATAATTACTAATTTCAATCTTAAAATAATTTTTTATTGAGTGTACTGTATTGTACCCTGGAAACTATGACGAAGTAGTGTTGTTACAAGATATCACTTCCAAATAAAACCGAATGTTTTAATACTCGTATCACTTCCTAACAAACGAATGAAATGCTGAATCAGCGCGTCTTCTTAAAACATCTGTTCTTCTATCAACAATTCTCAAGTTCAGATTATTTACTAGACAGTAGATTTAAATCAGTATGTGTGTTTAGTGTCATCTCATTATTTTAAGTATACAATCAAATTTAAAATAATCTTTTATCGTTTTTAACTATCAAGTTTGCAGATTGAAGTGTTTTATTTTATTACTGTACATATAATTACACTGTCTATTATGAATAAGCCTAATTGGTGTTATGTGAATGGAAAGTGCTTCAATCCACTCGGACGACGAGATAAGAGTAGTTTAAAAAAATTTCAGATCTGTCCCTCCATGGATCTGTGAAGAATTCGGGGTACCCCAAGAACACTGCCTCTCGGCAAAAATATGTAGTAATTGCAGGCTAATTTTAGAGGGTAAGAGAAATGTTGAGGATGTACAGCCTAACAGATTAACTAATACTGAAAATGAGGAATCCGATGTAACACAACCTAGTAGCAATAACGATAGTAGTTCCGACATCGTTAAAGAATCGGCTATACCAACATTAAATGAATCATTTAAATTGATAGGGGAAAGTCTCATTAAGAGAGCAAAAATGTCTCACAATAAATATGTGAAAAATAAATATAAAAGTGTAACTGAGGCAATTAAAAATAAAATTTTCCACCAATTTGACTCTTCAAGTGAAGAAGAGGATAAATATGAAATTGAGGTTTTGGAAAATCTTAAGAAGGCATTTGCTCCTAGCAGTGATAAAAAAGATAAAATCAAAATTCTAACGTTGCTTCCACTCTCCTGGTCAGTAAGAAGAGTACAACAGCATTTTTATGCATTAAAATAGCAAAATAGCATTTAGAATTGTTACGCCTTTAAAATTCCATTGATTCCTATCGAGTTTGAACCCGCGAACCTCGGAATCGGAGGCGTGCAGAGTAACCACTAGTCCATGATGATGATGATGATGATGATGATGTAATAATTGTTATAATGATAATAAAAATAATGTAATGATGATAATAACAATAAAAATATTTGTTAGTGCGCAAAGGACTATTACCAAGTAGTTCCGTCATTGTTTGTACGAGCGAGCGATCTCCACTCACGCGAAAGGTATTGCGGGCAGTCTACACATAGGAGATTTTAGGAAAAATAATTATTTTTGGTAGTTTCCTTTCAAGACTCCACTTTAATACTAATTACAAAAAATTAACTGGTGTTCAGGTAATAATGTGGCACTTTTTGATTTTATAATTTTTTTGGTGAGGAAGGTCAATTGCATATTAATAGCATTTACGCTCTTCAGAAAAACGTAAATATTAACATACTAATTTTCACGCGATAGAGCATAAAATCATCTATAATGTGACTATCTTTTCAAGTTGAGGGAATAGCCATACTTCGAGAAATGTATTTTATAAAAGAGACTATTTAAAACAATACGATAAATTGACAGCTCTATTACTATTTAATTACACCAAGCGAAGAGTTGAAATTCGGTACAGATATTCAGTATATCATAAAGTATCACTGTAAAAAAAATGGTAAACTTTTAAAGATGTGAGTTCATTTTTCACTATTTTTTTGCCGATTTCGTATGGAATGTCCCCTGTACATCTCTCTCACAGGTACCTAAACTTGTAATTATTGACTCAAGATATTTAAAAAAAATCACATTTTTTTTTATTTTCCCTGTTTTGAGTATGAGGTCATCCACATCCTTTCCCAAACACATATATTCTGAGGTTATTTTAATTATATTATTTTTGGTCTGGACATCTTACCTCAATATTAAGGTAATAATTAAGGTAATATTGAGGTAAGATGTCCAAACCAAAAATAATATAACATATATTCTGTTTTCTGTAAATTTATATTCAGTCCCCATTTTTTTATATTCTTCCATTACTTTATTTATGATATATTTCATATCATCTTCATCCCCTGCAAAAATTATTTTATCATCTGCAAACAACAATGAATGCAGTACTTTTTCCTCCTATAGGAATACCCATTTCAGAACATTTTTTATACCATAAGTTAAGAGCCTGGTCTAAATAAATGTTAAAAAGAATTGGTGACAAACTGCATCCCTGCTTAAGGCCTTTATTCACTGTGAATTCCTCTGTTAAATTATTCTGTATTTTCACTTTAGCTTTTGTATTACTATAGATCCTCCTAACAATATTAATCCATTTATCACAGATATTCATATTTCTCATTGCTGTCCATAACAATGCTATCTCTAAATCAATAAAGGTCATATGTAGTTCTTTATTTTTGCTAGGATTTTCTCTTGTAATTGTCTAATACAGAAAATATTATCAATACATGTTCTTCCACTCCAGAATCCATATTGTTCTTTTCTTAAATATATATAACCAATTATATATGATACTATGTGGTGATAGTACATAATTATGGATTAAAAATGTACATTTCACCTCATAAATTAAATATTCTCATCAGGATCTGTTTTACAGACCTTCATATGAATTCTCAAATAGATTTGAGTTAAGTTACCAAAATCTATTGGTTTCCTTTCTTCCATTGATGGGCAAATGAACTTTGAGATCAAATTTTGCTCACTAGAAATTTATGTGAGATTACTTCAATATTCTAAATATGTAATATTACATGTGTGTGTATTTTTCATTGTGTATGAATTTTAAAAATTATCAACTTTACATACAAATTGTGTTGTTAGGTATTATAATAAAATGTAATTCTTAGAATTATTTAAAATTGTATCATGTCATTATACATTCTCACCATATGAATCTTTATCCATTTCCCACCAGAACAAAGAATTCAGTTATTCAGTAACATTCAATAAAAGATAATCCTGGGTAATGTGATTCCTATGCCCTTTAATCCACTCAGCTTGAGTATGATATCTTTAATACCTTTCTTTTTCTTATGATGAATTTCCCTGATATTGTAGATTTGGGTATATTTTGTAAACCAGAAAAATTGGACCAAAAATACGACCTGCTGAGGAATTTGCTTAGTTTATGCAGTTCCTGTTTGACGGACTTTCATAATTGTGTATTAATACTGATGAACGACACATGCTCGTAGTATATATGATAATAGTCATAGCATACTGTAAACGGCATTGGCATACCAAAGAAAACAAATTCTATCTTATAAAACCCCAAACTTAATTCTCTCTATTCATCTCTCTTTTTTTTGGACCAAAGAGAAATGAACAGACAGGTGAATGGAGAAGGCTCCATAACAGTGAACTATATGGTCTTTATAGGAAACCAGATGTAATAAGAACAGTTAAGTCTCGTAGACTGTGGTGGACAGGACATGTGGCACAAATGGGGAATGAAAGACATATGGAAGCTTCTTGTAGGAAAACTAGAGGGAAAATGCCCAGTTGGTAGACCAAGAATGAGGTGGGAGAATAACATTACCTATGATTTGAGGGAAGTAGATTATACAGGGAATGATAGGAAAACATTAGCTAAGGATGTGGATGTATGGAGAGCTTATGTCCGTGCAGTCATGAACCTACGGGTTTGATAGTGCCAGTGAGTTAGTTAGTTAGTTAAAACATACACCAAACTTAAATTGTATTAAAATTAATGTTGGGAAGTAAACATTATGAGGTTATATCATTAATAGTGAGTGGAGAACATGTTTTTAATAACTCACCTCATACAATTTCAAATTTATTTGATTTAAGACCATTGGTTTCGAATTAATTTTTCATTCATCTTCAGTTTATTTTCATGACTCTCCAACTGTTGGAGTCTTAAAAATAAACTGAAGATGAATGAAAAATTAATTCGAAACCAATGGTCTTAAATCAAATAAATTTGATTCTCCAACTGTTGGAGTCATGAAAATAAACTGAAGATGAATGTAAAATTAATTCGAAACCAATGGTCTTAAATCAAATAAATTTGAAATTGTATGAGGTGAGTTATTAAAAACATGTTCTCCACTCACTATTAACCAAACTTAAAATTCGACATTACTTATGAAATAACCTAATAGTACATTTCAGCTGTCAGAATCCAAATATGAGGTGTAAACAGTATGTGCTGTAATATTTCCCCTTCAGAAGTAACAGAAAAAAGCACATACTGCCTGTATCTCATCTTGGATTCTCGTAGCTAGATATATATTATAATATATACACATTTCATTGCGTCCATTTTATATACGAAGAAGAAGTTCATAGTAGAAATGTGTTGTGAACAAGCAGCTGAATATATTAAGAAGAGAGTCCACCGCTGTGGTCTCAGGATAGTGTGCTGCCTTGTCAAGCAGCGGGCCCAGTTTCGATCCCCAGTCGGGACAAGTTTCCTGAGTGAGGTTTTTTTTTGGAGTTTTCCTCGCCTATTTGTCAAATGTCAGGAAACTTTAAGGCCCAAATGGTCCCTGAACATCATCTGGCTATCATTATCATAATAACATAATTGGATTAAGTTTAGGATTAAGGCCTCTCCTAGTGCATCATCACCACCACCCATAATATCATCAGGGCAGCAGAACCCTGCCTTCTAGGTGCCCCAACCTCAGAAGCGGGTTAAATACGCCAGTGCCAGGAGAGAATACTAGAAATATCGAAAAGACAAACTGGTTGCATTGAATAAAAGAAAATAGTCCCAGTCTGAACATATATTTTTTCTCTTCAAATATTTAAAAAGAAAAATATTAAGAAGATAACAATTATTCAATTTTATTATCATTCAGTGAGTGAATGAGTCACAATGTCGGTTGAAAATGGGAGGGATGTTCCTCTTGAAAACTGCAGTTCTCGTGTTTAAGAAAACATAAACTATGAGATAAAATTAGAGATGACTAATTCATTCATTTCTTGATTTCTTCAATCTTTCTGTGGAAGTTTGATTTCGAGTGGGTTGTTATCTGTATATTGGTACCCTTTTTGGCAAGTCCATCAGCTATTTCATTGCCAACTATTCCGATGTGTGAGGTTATCTACTGGAAGGCTATTAATTTGTTCTTGTTGAGTGTGTTGTTTGTTGTATGAAGGATTTTGATGAAGAGAACGATGAAGGTGAAACTAAAGTGCCAACACGTAGCCCACTCCTATAGAAAAGCACCAAGGGGACTGACTACCAGGATTAATTTCCCCAGCGAATGGTTGAATCACTTTCAACAGTGCCATGTGCATGCTTTCTCAACATTTAAACCAGGCATCTGGGCAACAATCTGTTGATTAAAATTTGGACAACACCATTCCTTCTAGCCCAAGATTGAAAATTTTACATTAAAATTTCTAACCCTGCCAGATATAGAACCTGAACCTACTATCAAGAAGCAGGCATACTACTTCCTGAACTAGTATGGGAGACAAGGTATCAAATGTAAACAAGTTTAACAACTATTAACTCGGATATTTGTGCCTTGAGACCCTGGGTCTCCACCTCAAATTGTTTGTCTGCACCTCTTCTATGACCAGGTAAATTTCTTAGCATTAATTAATTTACACTCTGTATGTAGTAATTTTTCTAGTTATTAAGGTGAATTTCTTCATAACAGTTTAATATTATTCATTTATCAGACCCTTATGGGGCTTTTCCCAATGACTATAAGTTACAAAAAAAAAATTAAAAATAAATACATTAATAAATACATTTTAACTTATTTTAAAATACAATAGGAAGTAACATTAAGAGGTTTATATTATTTTTGGTCTGGACATCTTACCTCAATATTAATGTTGATTTGTTCTTGGACATGTTTCAAAACAATTCTGTTTTATCGTCAGCTTTCGGAAAGCTGACGATAAAACAGAATTGTTTTGAAACATGTCCAAGAACAAATCAACATTAATATTGAGGTAAGATGTCCAGACCAAAAATAATATAATTAAAATAACCTCAAAATATAACTTCATAAAATTAAATATTAAGAGGTTTGTTTAATAATTAAAACATTTTGTCTGTTCATTCTTACCTCTTAGAGTTGTTTTTGTCGAACATATGTTTCAGAGCTTCTTAGCCTCATCGTCAGTGATTACAGACTGAATTTTCTCATGTTGTCGTCCCTGATTCTTGATTCCTGCTCTCTTTGCCTCTGGTCCAATGAATTTACTAATGAGGTTCCTATCTGCAGGAATTTCAAAGTTCATAATTCTTTCCTTGTTCTTCTGTATATAGATTTTTTCCCATATGGTGAGTTCATTTTTGTTTTCTGTTTTAAATGTAAAAACAAAATTATTCTTGATTCCTGCTCTCTATGCCTCTGGTCCAATGAATTTACTAATGAGGTTCCTATCTGCAGGAATTTCAAAGTTCATAATTCTTTCCTTGTTCTTCTGTATATATATTTTTTCCCATATGGTGAGTTCATTTTTGTTTTCTAACTGTTTTAAATGTAAACACAAAATTATTAAAACGGTTAGAAAACAAAAATGAACTCGCCATATGGGAAAAAATCTATATACAGAAGAACAAGGAAAGAATTATGAACTCATTAGTAAATTCAGTGGACCAGAGGAAAAGAGAGCAGGAATCAAGAATCAGGGCCGACAACATGAGAAAATCCTGTCTGTAATCGCTGACGATGGAGCTAAGAAGCTCTGAAACATATGTTTGACAAAAACAACTCTAAGAGATAAGAGTGAACAGACAAAATGTTTTAATTAAATTTTAATTTAATAGAATGGTTGGATGAAACTTTTTTCTTATAATGATGTTATCTTTTTATAATTTTTTAGAGCGGCTTATACTTGGATGGCATTATGCTATCATGTAAGTTTTGAGAAAAAATGGTTTAATGTTTAAGTCAATCTTAACTATTTATTGTAGTTCCAAACTAACAATACTGGATATTATAAGTTATTTTTCTTGTTTGACAGTTATGCATCAACAATCTAAGAGCAGGAATATTTGGCATTTAGCTGCATGATGCAAAATTTAGATTACCATTAATGAAGATCTGGTTTCATATCTGTTTGTTGCAAAACACACAATCTCTGATAGGACTGATGGTGATTACATTTTCTTTAATAATAACTCTTATTTAAAGATTTGGTGCTAAAAGTGTGTGTACACTTACTTCACGAGCCAGTGCAACAGATGGCATCAAAATATATTTTAAAAAATGGCACTTAGCATAACATTGTTTACTTTATATATATTTTCTTATAGACAGCATGGTCATATTTATTCAATATACTGTATTTATACTAAAAAAAATGTATAATTCTTTAGATGTAAAGTTAATACTATGTTCTCCTTATAGATGATTCCATAAAATGGTGGCTCAATGTTTTTTTTATTATAATACCGGTATAGGCAATTTCTATTCTAATGATCTTTCTATTTTATATATTCCTTTTTATTTAACAAAAAATTTTCAGTTAGTACCTCACATACCAGGAGAAGATCAGTCACAGAAATTTTGTGGATTTTGTTTTAAAGGTACAGTTACAATATTGTTTAATATTTAATTTTAGGAAGTGATATTTTGAGGTTATTTTAATTATATTATTTTCAGTCTGATCATCTTACCTCAATATTAATGTTGCTTTGTTCTTGGACATGTTTCAAAACAATTCTGTTTTATCGTCAGCTTGTCCAGACTGGTTTTATTTATGTTGCATTATGTTGCACACCCTGGATGTCGATGTCAGCTCCATCCTGTGGTTGGCCAAAGAACCTCCAAACAAGGTCACGCTCCGTCGGTATTTCAAAATTCATAACTCTGTTTTTGTTCTTCTGAATACAGATTTTTTCCCAAATAGTCAGCTCTTTTGTATTTTCTAACTGTTTTAATAATTTAGTGTCCGAATTTATATCATGTTTTTCAGATCAAACATCAGCAACTGCAGATTTTTCTATTTCCCCATTTTTAATATTTCTTATGTGTTCTTTGATTCTAATTTTTAGGTTTCTTTTTGTTTTTCCTATATATATATATTTGCAACCCATGCATTCAATTTGGTATATTCCTGACTTTTTATTTTTATCAGTTTTTTCATTTTTGTTGGTTTTTATTAGTTTATTTAAACTGTAGTTATTTGTCGGTGCTAATTTAATATTAAACTTCTCAAATATCTTTTGGAATTTGTTGTGTACCCAAGGGTGATATGTGAATTTCCTATATTTTTTTCATTAGTGGTTCTTCTTTTTCAAGAGTACTTCTGTTTATCATTTTTTGTTTTTTTATACTTTTCTATCCATTTGTGTGCCATCCAGGGTGTGCAACATGATGCAACATAAATAAAACCAGTCTGGAGAAGCTGACGATAAAACAGAATTGTTTTGAAACATGTCCAAGAACAAATCAACATTAATATTGAGGTAAGATGATCAGACTGAAAATAATATAACAATATTGTTTTTCTTCTTTCTTGATTAATCTCCTCAATTGTGAGTTGGAGGATTCAAAACTAATATGGTCTATGATTTCGCCTTCCCATTCTAGTTAATGCAGATAATATCAAAATGTCTATTACTTCATAGATAAATATGGGAAGTAACATTGAGGTTCTTAATTCAATGAATGAATGAATCACTTCTTATTACACGCTTTATATTAGCTTGACCTATATCTGTCTATCTATGTAATGGAATCTTTCAATACGATTTTCACCCACTTAAAAACATTGGATCGACTTGAAACTTTGTATACTTGTAAAGGACCAATGACAATACAATAATTTCATAAATTTTTTCTAAGATCTTGGTCAGGATCATCAGGACATCAAAAAAAATAAAGACCCGTATAATAGGTTGCAGACTTATCGACTTTTTAGTCCATCGATTATATCCTCTGGTAGCTCAGTTGGTAGAGCATTGGACTGTAGTGATATATAATTTCAGTAATCCATAGGTCATTGGTTCAAATCCGGCTCGGAGGATTTTTTTTAGAAGAGTATTACTTTTAGCTCATACTACAATAGTATCGAATTTAAAGATATTTACATTTTTATCTTATTCTGTAAAATATTAATGACAATTTTGTAAACTTACCACATTGTAATTTATCCAAAAAATTTGAGAAGGATACGATTAACTGTAACTATTTATCTATATTAAAATATTAAAAAATATTATAATAATATTAGATAATAATAATTTTTAAAAAATTATATTCGTGCCTAGACATTAAAAATATCATAATTAAATTTTCATGGGATTCCAGTTTATGACA
This sequence comes from Diploptera punctata, assembly GCA_030220185.1. NCBI lineage: Eukaryota > Metazoa > Arthropoda > Insecta > Blattodea > Blaberidae > Diploptera > Diploptera punctata. The sequence continues at coordinate 1,277,056 of JASPKZ010009386.1, forward strand.
ATCAATTAAACTAAAAATTAAAAAAAAATAATAATAGTTAAAAAAACTAAAACAACACGCTTTATTAGAAAACCAAAATAAAAAATAGTTTAAAAAACTAAAACAACACGCTTTGTTAGAAAACCGAACTAAGAAATGAAAAATAATTTTAATTTCCAACACGCTTGGGATAAAATTAAAGTGGTCAACAAAAAAATCATCTCCAACACATCAAAAATTATTAAAAACATTATTTATAAATGTGAAGCGACATGATTGGATTAACCACGATCAACAATATTAGTGTTGTAGACTGGATTAATTAATTGTTGTATTACTGTGATATGGCAATAAATAGCCATTTAAGATAAATTAAATTGTTTCATACCTCTCCTCATAACCAGTCTTCTAAGTATATCATGATTTCAAAGCCTTGGCGGCTTCATCTCCAGTACTATCTTGATGACTGATGTTATGTCGATCGGAAGAACTACTTCTTCTTTCCTCTGTGAGTGGATTGATAGCCTCTGGACCAAGTCAGAATCTGCGGGAATTTCAAAGTTCAAAAGTTTTTCTTTCTTGTTTTTTTTAATGTGGATTTTTTCTCAAACCATGAGTTCTTTTTGTTTTTCTATTTGTTTAATTAGACTGGCTTTTGATTCAATTAGATGTTTTTTTGGACCAAACATGAGCAACTACTGCTGACTTTTCCACTTCACCATTTTTGACATTTCTAAGATGTTCTTTCACCCTTGTTTTCAAGTTTATTTTTGTTTTTGCTATGTAAATTTTGTCACAATCCCTGCATTTGATCTGATAAATTCCTGATTAGTACTTAGAAGACTGGTTATGAAGAGAGGTATGAAACATTTTAATTCATCTTAAATTAAACCTCATAGTGAATTATTCCTATAAAAGTTCAAAAATAGCCATTTGTTTTGTATCCATTAATTTGTTCATAGAAAAAATATTATAGTATTACATTAATAAAAATTAGTGACAAAAGTAATGAAGAAAATCCATTAGCATACCTATCGGATAACATAAGGAGTCTTCAGATCATTTTGTTTATACCTGTTTCCTGATGAAAAATCATGCCTTCAATATAAAGACTTTGTATTGTATTATAAAGTTATATTTTTAGTATTAGTAAAATTTCTTTAAGTAGAATGAAAAAAAAAAAACATGCAAAAAAGGACAACTTTGGTCAAAATAGTTCAAGAATGGAATACTTTGAAGCTTGGTAATGTAAAAAAATACATTTTATTGTAACATCTAACTCAATATTTTGGTCCAAAGAAACACAGATGAATGGTGGATACTATATAACCTTTAAGAACAGTCTCATAGACAGGTAACACTAGGTAAAGAGGAAAATTAAAGGGTAAGCTCTCAGTATTAGGCCAGGAATGAGGTAGGAGAATAACATTGATTATGATTTGAAGTAGGTCAATTAAACAGGCAATAATTGGAAAATGTTAGTTCAGAATAGGGATGTTGGAGAGCTTATGTCCACATGACCATTAATCTCCAGTGAGTTAATAAACATAAACTCCATATAGGATTGAACTGGTCATAATAACCATGCACAGTATTATATTCATCCTTTTCTATTAGTTTTATGGAACAAAATGTTCAATAGAGAAGGTACATGGCTGATAGTTCCACCTTCCATTCCATTAGTTCCTGAGCAATTCTAGGGAAGGTAGAGGATTTTAAATCTTCACCCTGGGTCTGGGGGGTATGTTCTCCTGAGCTGCCTTCGACACTGGCCCTAGGATTCTGCTAACAGGGAGGTCTGCTACTGTGTACCTGTCTAATGTGTGGTTCAAAGTTACTATCCCCTGCCTATACATAAAGTTCTCTCATTAGCGCTCATTAGAGTGTAAGCCCTATATATGTATAAAAGATAAGAATTTTGAAAACATTAATTTACAAGCATTTATTATGGGTATTTTTAAACTAATTTTTCTAAAAAATTGTAGCCTTTAAAAAAATTATTTTCTAAAAATGTTATTTCTTAGCCGTACATAACTATTTGAATAGTGTATGGTCTAAGCATTAGAGATTAATGATTTTTTTTAAATCAATAGTCAATAAGATGCCGTTAGAAGAATCAAGGCTTCATTGAATGTTGTCACAGCCAGCTAGATGTCATTTTTCTTGCCATCTTTAAACTTTGAATCATGGAGTTCCGGCTTTGCTTCTCAGGATAAAGATGAAGCTTTAAAATTAAATTAGGCCTAGTTTTTATGTTTATATATCAATTTAAGACTGCTTTATTGACTTCCCTTCATTATCAAATGATATTGTGATTTACACTTCCCACATTTTTTGTAAGTGTATAATACTTCAAATATTCTATAATCATATTGAAATATAAAGTATAATTGATAGGATATGCAATATTTATTATTTGCAGATAAATGATGGATGAAATCAAGACGGAAGCAGAGGAATATGATGATCCGGTGTCTAAATTTTTCGTTGAATCAAATACTCTTCCATTTTCTAATTCTGTTGTAAAGAATGAATTACAGGTAATAAATAAATTATTAATTTTTAGCATGCTTATAATTAAAATTTTGTGATAGCTGTTAATTCTGTTTCATGAATTTTTCAGTTTGCTTGCTTATTATGTAAAGATATTAACTTTTTAATGATCATTCCGTAGAACCTATTTAAGATTTTTCTGTGTTGCATAAATGTCAAGTACTCCAGCTACTCATTATTTTCTGTGATAGATTCTATGAAATAACTGAACTAGTTTGTCTTGATGGACTAGTGATTACTATACTTGGTTATTACCAAGAGGAAGTTGCAGAATAGATGAGAGATGGGATGAGATATTTTTGTTACCTTTTTATGTTTAAGGATAAAGTATCTTAAAACTTAAATGTATACAATGATAATGAGGTTACATTATTTAAATGCACCTTGGTAACTGATAATGGATGTACTAAGTAAGTGGAAATAGTTCAGTGATTTCTTCATATTAGCCCCATACTTGCCTCTAGTTCTGAGGTTTCGAAGTTCAAATCAGACTGGAGTGAATGAATTTTTGAGGGCATTAAAAAGGCTTTCTATGCCAGGTTACCAGCTGTGAATGTTCTAACAGAGAACAAGTGACTGCTAGTATCATGTTAGCCATCATAATAATACTGATTTCAGTTATCAAATTGTGTTTTTTTATACATATATTTATTCACTCATTACTAAGTCCTTGTTTCATATAATATTCTATACCAGTATTTATTTTATTTCATTAGATGAGAAATTGGGCAAGTTAGTATACACCGGATTAGTTTACAGTTTGTTGGATAATCTAGGGTACCTCATAAGGAAAGGTTGGCTGTTCTGTTTGAACAATGACTAATGCATGTTTTCCATTATAAATAAAGTGATTTTTAGGTTAAAATTACCTCAATTTTGTTTGAAGCAGTTAGAAACAAATGGTTATAATTTTTTTTTTTTTGCAAAAAAAAAAGTCTGGTGCATAATTACATTTTTAATGCATAATTTAAGTAGTGGCATAGAGCTATATGGTGCATATTAATAGTAGATAAAGTATGATTGTATGATTTTCTTATACAGCTTCAAATTCAAACCTGTTTTTCTCAATACTGCAAAACTTGCACTTGTACCCCTTTACTTCTAACTGCTTCAATTGTGATGCCAATGATCTGACCTGTTGAAGAGCATCTTTAAGAAGAATACTAGTACCAAATTAATTGATTTTTTGTTTTGAAATTTTATAGGTTAACGAACAGGAAGAGAATGTATATGATGATGTTGAACCAAAATGTATTCTCAATCTGGAAAAACAAGTTAATTTTGATAATGGAATAACTCCACAGTCATTTTTATATCTGCCAACACACACTGAGGTACAGGTGAGAAAATATATTTTTTAATACACATTAAATTATTCACATACATTTTACTATATCATTTTCAAAACTTTTTAAACTGAGCCACAATTTTTACACTTAATCAAATAAAGTACATTTTTTCCCCCAGACATTATCACTTTTCTTTTTGTAGTCATAATAAATTATTTTTGAAAATCTACACCAAGGCAATCATGCCTTGATGCAGAGCTGCAGGATATACGCTGGTTTGAGTTCCCATAGAGGAAGAAATTTTCACATGTAATTTTGATCACAAGGGACTGGTGCCTATCCAGCAACTTGAGAACTTTGGATAGCTACAATGGGTAGCAGTCCAGAATATAAAATAAACAGCCATAACGGCTATGGGACTTACTTGCTGATCACATGTCACCCCTATATCAGCAGGAAGATTTTTCACCTCTGTAAATGGAAGATATAGCCAGTAGCAGGCAGGCAGACCAAGGGCTTTCTAGGCTTTTGCACTATGGAGTTTGGAGTTAAATTTTAGTTCACTACATTTCATTAAATGAAAATAATGTATGGCAGTAAAAAAGACGTAATTGTTTTTAGATTAAGAATAATTATTAAAACTTAAGAATCAGTAATCTTTCCATATATATTTCATCAGCTCTGCACTCTCTGAATAATAAAGTTTCAGCATTTAATTTAAACTATTTAATACAAAATAGCTCAACCCATTTGTTATATTGAAAAAAATAATTCACATTGTATTGAGTAATGAAACCTATATAGAAATAAAATAAATCTTATCAAAATGAATAGGAAGTAATGCTATGAGGTAATTTATTAACAGATTCAATTATAAATGTACATCTCATATTTTGTTTTCTCATCTAGACATGTTTCTGTGAATATCTGTACAATATCAGCTAGAATCTGTCTCTCCTGTAGGCTGTTCAAAGTCTTGTATATTCTTTCCTCTAATGGTGGGCAGACAAACATTGCAGTTAACTCATTTTTGCTGGGAACTTCATATTTCATCTAGAAATATAGAACAAAATAATGATTTTGAAGCTCCAGAAAAAAGGATTTAATTGTGAGGTTTGTCTGCCACCCACCACTAGGGGGAAAGAATATCCAAGACTTCCAACAGTCAGATTATAGATGATAATGGCTGAGATGTTCATTAGAACTGACCAGATGAGAAAGCTAAATGTGATTTCTCTTGAAAGAAATCTTGTCATACTATTAGCTGATAGCAATGTGAGTTTGTTGTGCCACTAATCCACTGTCAAATTAATCTGAACATTTCTTTTGTAACATATATTTCTGTATATTTTTATGGATCATTATCATAATTATCATGATTTTTAGTATTTTAAGATATCATCTGTAGCCATTATAACAATTTTCCATTATTTGCTAATTTTCAACTCCTTTTCTATGAATTCATCTAATTATATCTTGTGTCTAAGTTAATTTTAGCCTTTGTTCCTTATGATTTCCTAGCAATCATTCCTTTGAAATTTGTTTTTTGTAATTTTCTTCGTAGATCAAAATTACCTTCATTTCTTTGCTTTCATCAATTCTAGAAGAGATTCTTGCACTTTGATATATCATTTCTAATTTTTATTTCTTCTGGAAACCCTTTAGTAGAAGAGCATTATTATCTGTTAATGTATTTTACATTTTAGGAAGTCGCCAGTACATCACTACCCAGTGGTGATTCATTAGTTAGTGAATTAATGCCAAATATGTGGAGTAACAATGCTGGTATTCAGGAATTCACTGGCATTCATTCTAGTACCAGTGCTAACACTTCAGGCATAGAAAATGAAATCGGATATCAAAAAAACTTTTTCCTACAGCCAGATTCTCTCACTGCACAAGATGATTTCAACAAACTATATCCTATATCAGCAGAAATCTATGAGAATATAAATTCAAACAGCAGAATATCTACTGATAGTAATTTAAATGGAAATTCATCTGTTGAAATGACAGGCTCTCCTTTTGTATGTGAGATATGCCACTTATCTTTTACAGAAAATAGCGATCTAGTACAACATGCATGTAAACGCATACATCGATGCGAAGTCTGTAAGAAATCATTTGCAGAAAAGTACAATCTGGAACGTCATATGTCTACCCACAAAGAAGGGAACCCCCAACCGTCCACCCCCATCCCCTCCCCCCCCCCCTCCCCTCCCCCCCCCCCCCCCCCTCCCCCCCCTACCAAGAGCAACAGGTAGAAAGATCGTTTACATGTTGAAACCTGTAATAAGAGGTTTGAAGATAAATACAGATTTAAGAGACATTTGAGATCACATACTGGAGAGCGACCTTTCACATGTGATCTTTGCAAGAAATCATTTACTCAAAAATCTAATTTAACTAAACATAAGCGTATTCATTTCCGTTAGAATAGTAAAGTAGCTTACCATATTGTCATAGTGCATATATCAAGAGACTAGTGCCTTAGTGTATATGATATGCTAGCACTTGAATACCAATGAAATAATGTATTTCTTTTTTTTATAACCTGTATTTATTTTTGAAAATAAGTGGCATGTTTTTCATGTTCAATTTCTTTGGAAGAGATTTTTTTTCATGACTCATCTCTGCATCAACCTTAAACTTGCACAGTTATGGTTGAATATAACCACATTAATTGTAATGACAGAAATAAGAACTTGAGATGGAAGTAAACATTAGGTAGTTCTCTCACTGAAAATAAATGCATATAAACATTGTGGCTTCCTCATGAATTCTCCAAGTGGTTACTGAACATTGCTTAGGCCTTAAAAAATGTTTTTTTTTTTTCAAATGATCATATTCAATCACTATGATTTCTAACATTTCATACAAATTGTTATAGGAAAGTTATAGTATGTTTATTATATCCATCCATAGTAATTTTGCCCAAGGGCAAGTCTTTCCCTGCAATCATAACATATTTTCATGCTATGCTTTGCAGCTTTACTAGGGGAATTATAGCTGTGGTAGCTTCCTGTTCTTTTCCACCGGTGAAGGATAATGGCCGGATGATTTTCGAGGACCGTTGGGCCCTAAGCTTCCTGACATGTCTTACAGGTGTGAGAAAACTCACCCAGGAGCCTGTCCCGAGCGGGAATCGAACCCTGGCCCGTTGCGTGAAAAAGGTAGCACGCTATCTCGAGACCACAGCGGTGGATGTTTATTATATGTATATTGCAATATTTCATAACGAATCTTATACAAATCATATCACAGCAAGTGGTTAATATATTATTTTCCCCGAATAATTAAATTGGGATATAATTTTTATTATAAATTAGGTTTACAAGATTGGGAACTTCAGAATCCAAGTTAAATAAAACCCTTATAAAAATAATAAATTAGGTTTACAAGATTGGAAAGTTCAGAATCCAAATTAAATAAAACCCTTATAAAAATAATCACTGCCCTTTTGATCTTTAAGAAAAATGTAAAGGAAGCTGCGTCTTCCAAATCATATATAGATAATAAGAAACAAATGCACAATCCAAATGTATTGATTTCTTATAAATATTAAGAAAAAACTTACGGACCCATTAAAGAGCAACACAAAATGGAAGTTATAGGACATTTTTTTCCTTCTGGATTTGCTAATTATCAATTTTTGGTTAGAGCTTCACTTTATATTCCCTTTAAGATCAATTATTAAGAAAAATACATTTTAAAATCTCCCAGAAATATAAAGAAAGTAAGTAATTTTATTGAACATTATTCTCATATTTCTGTATATGACTATTGCTAATTTCGATTTTTATAATAATGATTCAATTCTATGTAGTTTATAGTGACAAGGCAATGTTCCAAAAACCTTCTTTTACGGATTTTAACTATTCTAATATATTTTCCAAACGAGAGGAAGTATATATATGCCTACTAACAATTTTATAAAATTATTGATCCTAACAATGAAACTGCTTGTTAAACGAGATTCTCTTTCTTACATAATATCAGGCCTATGGTATTATGATTACCTAAAATATGAATTTAATGCATGGAATGTAATATATATTTTGTAGCTCACTATGGCTGCAGTTAAATTGGAACCCGGTTTTGAACAAGAGAATGATGAAAGCCATGTCTCAATTAAATCAGAAGACAACACAAGAATCCCAGTTAAAATAGAAATAAAAGATGAGGTAAGTTAAAATTTGCTACTAATTAATAAATTGGCAAATTTTATTTTTAAAGTTTTCCAAGTATCTTTATATTTTTTTAAAAGTATTTTCAATATTAAATTCACTGGCTTCTTCATTAAAAATTAAGCCATAATATCTGAGTATCAGTTGGCAGATGTAAAATTATTAACATTGTCCTGAAGATAAAATTTTATTTAGTTAGGTTTAATAGTTTTTTGGTAATTTACTAGAATTGTTCAATAAATGATTACAATGGTTCAATTGTATGAAACAGTGTAACGAACAACGTTAAAAAGATTTTTAAACAGTTTATTTCTGTACTAGATGTCTCTTCTTTTACCTCTCCTTATATTCCTTTCTCCTTTTCACTGCTATTGCTAACTCCTAGTTAAATTCTAAACTCCTACCATCTAATTCTGTGCACCTGAAACTACATTACTACATTTCATAAATGCAACTATTATTTACCTTGAGTTTTCAGTGGAATTCAAATCTTTGTTCATCTTATCTATAGAATCACACCTTAACGTCTGCTATTAAACCACATAGGAAAACCAACATTTGGATTTTTATTATCCTTGTTTGTTTACAGTTGAGTTTTTGAAAATTGAAAGTTTATTTCAAGATTTTAGTGACATCATAGATTATTCCTTACATTGAAAAATAACAAAATTAAATTTTTTATCAAACAAAATTATAATATATAGGTACTTAATAGAACATAATATTTATGACGTCATTCTAAGTGTTTGTTCTCAACATTGAAATATGTGTAGATTATTGTGAGAATGGCAGATCAATCTTGTTCATTTTTTTTTTTTCAATTAAAAACTAACTTTTTAAGAGTATAGCTGTAGTGCCCTCTCATGGCATCTTTACCTTGTGTTGGAGTGGCTTCCATACTTACATTACCCTGAAAGCTATGCTGGCAGTTGCAATTGCTGCAGAAAGGGTCACCCATGCCAAATAGGTAAAAAATTACTAGCTAGACAAAAAATACCTTGGTCAAAAGAGTGATGGTCTTTCATTGTGAAAATAAAACCATCAAGAAATGTGACATGGTTACACTAGGGTAAAATCTTCCAAAGGTGGAGGATAATCTGAATGATGATTTGAAGGAGTTAAATTATACAGGGGATGATTAGAAAACATTATTGAAATTCATCGGAGAAAATTATTTTAAACAACTCACCTCATAGAATTCACGTTTTCCATGATACCGCTTTTTCAAATGTAATCACGTTCAGCCTCAGCCATAACTCTGACTGATGAAATTCTTTGGCCATCAACTCGTCTGTTGTCACCATCTTCAGCGCTGTCATCTATAGTTGAATTTATGAACTTCGAAATCAAATTTATTTAATTAGAAATATCAAAATTCATTGATCTATATTAATTTTTTGAATGTATATCTTCTCCTAAACTGTCAATTCTAAAGGTTTATCCACTTGTTTTAAAAGTTTTAGAATTGACAGTTTAGGAGAAGATATACATTCAAAAAAATAAATATAGATCAATGAATTTTGATATTTCTAACGAAATAAATTTGATTTCGAAGTTCATAAATTCATCCATAGATGACAGCACTGAAGATGGTGACAATAGAAGAGTTGACGGCCGAAGAATTTCATCAGATGGAGTTACAGCTGAGGTTGAACATGATTACGTTTGAAACTGCAGTATCGTGGAAAACATGAATTCTGTGAGGTGAGTTGTTTAAAAAAATTTTCTCCGATGAATTTCAATGTTTACTTCCTAACATTAATTTAATATAGAAGTCATAATTGAGGATAGGGATGTATAGAGAGCTTATGTCCATACACCCATTGACCTATGTGTTTGATAGAACCAGTGAGTTAGTTATAACTTAGAGCACTAATTTAAAGCAACTGTATAACAAATTAATAACAAAATGACATTACAGTGTTATAAAGCATTATTTTTACTACCTATAGTAGATAAAGAAAAAATATTGTTCCTAGGTATTCATGGAGATTAATGTTTTATTTTAGGAAGTAATATTTTGAGGTTCTTTTAATTAAATTATTCTAAGTCTGTGACATCTTACCTCAATATTAATGTTGATTTGTTCTTGAACACGTTTTGATTAGTCTTCTAATCATCATCTGTGTTTATATTTATATTTCTGGCCATGATGCTGATGATGATTAGAAGACTAATCGAAACATGTTCAAGAACAAATCAGCATTAATATTGAGGTAAGATGAATAGACTTAAAATAATTTAATTCATGGAGATTATTAAGTTTAAAACTAATCAGTATTAAAAACTAACCAAAATGTGATCTAACTAATAATCTATGCTAGACAAGGACAAATATAAGGTTAGTGTGAGTTATTTTGGTTAACTTTTAAATTTAAGACTGATGTGATATAAACATGAAATAAAACATCAGTCTTGAAAAATAATACTAGATGAACATTCATAAAACTATACATAATGAAATTGTCCACACGAGTGACATAGTTCTTTAAATTATATGTTGAGCAAACACTACTTTCCAATTACCCTCTCTTTTATCTTACCGGCCGCGATGGACTAGTGGTTATACTCCTTGCCTCTGGTCCCGAGGGTCACGGGTTCAAACCCGGCTGGGGTCGATGGATTTTTTTAGGACAGAAAAATCCAAGGAGCAAGTCCTCCAGAAGGGACTTTAAGCCGTGGGTCCCGAGTCTGAAGATTTTCAGGCTCGTAAAAAATCTTTAAGCCTGAATGAAAAGGCCTATAAGCAAAATTTACCGAATTTTCCCGTCCTAGTATTACCTTGGTTTCCTAGATGTCAGTATGAGGTGGAACGCTGACCACGGACCACTCAAAATGGCATCTATATGAAAACAAGTGTAACTAAATTAGTATGGTTCAAATTCTTCCCTGCAGGAGGAGAGTGCCTAAATCTCTGTAAAGGGAAAACATAGGCTTACAATACAATACAATACAATACAATAATTTGATTCAGGAATCAGACATATTTTGTTTCATTGTATAGTTGCTAAATAGCTTATCCATATTTGATTCTACGTTCCTAATTTTAGCAACAGAATTGTTTTTTTCTTTCCTTACTTTAACAATAAATATAAATACATCTCTATATGACATAGAGTATTGTAAGTATTTGTTTAGTGCCAATCAATCATTCCATCATTCCTATGTGGAACATAGGGCCCTCAGAGAACTTCCTATATTTTTGATTATCTCCTTTATTTTGCTCCAACTTATCCCTTTATTTTTTGCTTTTGTGAGAATTGTGCATTTTCATGTTGTCTTGGGTCTGCCTATTCCCTTCAGGATTCCAATCCAATGCATTCCTGACTCTGTCATCTGGAGGTCGTCAAAGTGTGTGTCCCAGCCGTCCCCATTTCCTCTGCTGAATTTCAAGTTCTCTTGGTTTTTTGTTTAGTTTTTAATCTTAGATTTTTAATTTATGATCTGGATCAGCCAGATTGTTCTTAAAATAATTTGTAAACTTTATTGACAAAAACTTATTTTTCACACCCATATAGAAGCACTGATTTCATATTAGTATTGAAAATCCTCAGTTTTGTATTTGTTGTATATGTAGGAATTTTTCTAATTATTTTTTAAAAAGTATTTTACATTTTTTTATTACATCAATGAATATGACATACTTAATAAATAATACTTTTTAGTTGCCAATGAGATTTGAAACAAAGTGAGATATATAGCCTTAACATTGGAGAATCTTTACATGATATTGAGTAAAATTAGAGCTGTTAACAGGATAGTGAATTTTATTTAAATTTTATTGTTTTAGTTGTATTGTATTAAAGATCCACCTCTTTACATTGTCCTCAGGCAGATTTTTTTCTCCCATCGTTATTGTATTTAAGATTTTTAATATACATTATGAAACTCAGTTGAATTAAATGATTGTATTTGTTTATTTATTTAGCAGGTTTCACATCTTCCTGCACCCAATTAATTTACTGTCATTTTCCTCCACAACCCTCTGTCATTCCAATCTCCATTGTCCGATTTGTTCAAAACACCATCAATCCATATTATTTTTTGCCGTCTTCTTCTACCAAGTGGCACCAATTCTAGTATTTTTATTATATTTCTAAAAAATATTTTATTTTTGCTCTGAAAATTTTTAATCTTTCTGTTTATTTTGTTGGTTTTATGCCTTCTTAGTTGTTTTGATGCAGAAATTTTGTGAACAAATAATTATGCAGGCTCAGAAGATTGGTATCTTGCAGAAATAGAAAATAATCAGTAGTTTTCTTAGAGGTATGTATAGCATGGTATACAATGAATTATGGTGGTTGGGTTAAAAATTCCTTTAAAGATATTTTTAACTGCTTATAATGCATAATTGGGAGATTTTACTGCAAATTGCAGTGTACAGTAATTCAAAGGAAAATATCAGAAAATGGACAAATTATTGTATCAGTACATATGAACAACTATAGAAAGTATGGAAATACCTGAAAATTGAATGAGATTTTGTTATTATATTTTAAATTAACACTTTCTAGAATTGGGCATAGTTTATTTTAAACAGAAAAATTAACACTCAGTCTGGGTGTTGAACTCTAGAACTCTGACTCTACATATCAGTATGATACCGATTAAGCCATCAAAACCCCGATACTTTACCACTTAAAATTAATATATAAATTCTTAATAAAAATAACTCAAATAGAAGTCTAAAGATGGCATTGTTGGTAGCCATCGCTATCCACCTTCAGATGAAAGTGAATTGTATAAGTGGAAAGAATTGTTGACATTTGTATCAGGGTTCGGATGGTGTAATTGGTATCATACTGACGTATAGAGTAAAAAATCTAGAGTTCAGTTCTAGTCCGAGCATTCATTTTTCTTTCTAAAATAAAATTGAATGAGATGTTCAGTTAGAAATAATCAAATAAATGTCATATTAACAATATGTAACATTGAAAGATAGTTATTAATTATGGGCACAGTAATGTAACAAACCTAGGAGAATATGCTAAAAAACAAAAAGAATAACATCACTCTTAAACATGACTTGCTTTGTATATTATATATATATAATATATATATATATATATATATCCTTTTTGGGTAACGTATGTTATTAAATATTATTGTGCTTGAGAGAAAAAAAAAATCACGTGAAGAAAGAAAACATGTCACACATGTTGATAGCATGAAATGTAACCAAAAAATATCAATGTAATAATTGTTTTCTGTTATAAGATTAGTTTGCACTAGAATAGCCCATAATTAAATAAAATTAATCATTTTTAAAAATTAATTAATTAGATTTTATTAGTGTTAATAGAGAATGTTTCATTAATTTGTTATATTAGAAAACTATTTTTGCATTTAACTTAATATGAAATGAATGCCAGTAAATTACAACAACAGAGATAAAATAAAGGGTATAGATAAAATGACAACAACATTCTAAAGATTTTAATGAGGTCAATATATAATTTATTACATCTCATTAAATTTAATGACTGGCAAAATTTTAGACTTTCTGTCAAATGTGTGACTGTGTGCCAGATGCACTAATGGAATATAAGGAAACCTGATGCATCTCAAAGATTCTTATAACCATAGAAACAAATTAAAGTTACACGGAAAATGTGCCTGGACTTCAGAATGCCACCCAACATAGTAGCTGTTTCCATAACATGGCAAAATACATTTTCATGGAAGATGAAAACTGAATTATGCTGGACATAATGTGATGTTGAAATTTTATAGAAAAAGTCACAATAAGGTTTCATTTAAAATTTAAATCACAATTCTTTACACCTCACCTTATATTCAGTCTTCTAATTAAACCGGTATCAAAACCTAGGTGGTTTCATCTTTAGTAATATCTCGACTGATGTTATGTCATTTAGGAGAATTGTTTCTTAGTCTATCTGTTGTGGACCGATGAACCTCCGAATCAAATCCAATTTAAAAAGAAACATGAAAGAAAAAGATGAATTTTTAAATACCCAGAGAATTTGTTTTGATTCAGAGGTTCATTGGTCCACCAACAGATTGGGTAAGAAGCAGTTCTCCTGAATGATATAACTAGAGTCCAGATGTTAGGCACTTAAAAAATTAAAAAAAGGCAGGCAAAAAGATACTAAATATCATTAATATAGGCACTAAAAACAGATTGGGTAAGAAGCAGTTCTCCTGAACGATATAACTAGAGTCCAGATGTTAGGCACTTAAAAAATTAAAAAAGGCAGGCAAAAAGATACTAAATATCATTAATATAGGCACTAAAAATTCAAAATAGGCTCTTACAAAAAATTGACTTACAACATAACATTTTACAGTCTTACGTTAAGAATATAAACATATGCTATCAATAGCATGCCAAGATATCAGAGCTGCTTTTGGAATTTGTTTTGCCTTTTTCAAAGAGCAGAACCCTCTTTGTCACTTAGCAATGTTTGTATTGAAAAGAAGCAAAGAACTTTTCTCCAAGCCTTAAAGCCAGAGCATAATACAATGGGACGTATTATACTTAGGGCTATTTTGCTTAACAGGAATGCATGAGGTAGAAATATACAATATTTACCTAATGGGGTGCATTGAGGGGGAACCATCTACTTGCTAGGTTATTAGGTTACTGCCACCGTTGCCCTAAAATATTCTAAGGGAATTTATAAAAAGAACACTTGAAAACTTCTATGAAATGATTTGTGCCATGAAGTTTGTCCATTTCAATTGATTTCATTGAAATACTGAGGTAATTTTGAGAAAAAAAGTGCAAATAGGCATTTATAGGCATTGTAAGCTGAAATAGACATTTATAGGCAAAATGAACTTCATGGAAAACAACTCTAGGGATGTTGGAATGAACTTATATGAAATCACTTTTACAATATCTATAATAAATAACTATAGGCATTTTCCCTAACATCCGGTCTCTAGATATAACATAGATCGAGATATTACTGAAGATGAAACCACCTAGGTTTTGAAACCAGTTTAATTAGAAGACTGGATATGTGGTGAGGTATAAAGAATTTTAATTTAATTCTTAAACTCATATTGTGATGTTTCTAGCAGCGAGCCAGTCACAAGAGTTGCCCGAAGGAAAAGGCAAGAATTTCACGACTAACAGTTATATCAGTCTGATATGGTAATAAATGATTGTCACAGACTTAATTCTTAATGACATTACAATGCATTTTTGTGACAGGCTACTGTATTTGGTCCAGTATTGCTATTCTATCTTTGTAAACATGTATGGAACTATGGAACATGTTACCTAATTCAACTGCTTACACAGGTAACAACACTTGTTGTGTCAAGTACTTTTTCTTCTATTCAACCAATCATGTGACTCCAACTGATGTCCAACTTCCAAAGTGAATTTCTGATGTAATGTCATCCTCATGCTTATATAACTATTTTATTTACAATTTTGTATTTCTAGGTATTTATTGATAATTTCTTATGTAACATGTAAATTATTTTAAATCTCGGTATTAAATTGTTTGACATGTAACCAATACAGTATAGTTAAAACAATTAAAAACTTTTTTATTTAACTTTCACAGGGAAAGAACACTATGAGGTTTAATTTAATAATTAAATTAATGTTTTTATTACCTCACCTCATATCCTTTTTCTTCTATACTGCAGTTTCGGAGCTTATCTCCATCGTCAGTAGCCTCTGGTCGACCGGTGTTATGTCGTTTCTTGGCGGTTTCCTTCTTACTTCTGTCGGTGGACCGATGAACCTCTGGATTAGGTCAAAATTTGCGGGAGTTTCAAAATTCATGAGTTTATCTTTTTTCATCAAAAAAAAAACAAAAAAGAAAAACTCATGAATTTTGAAACTCCCACAAATTTTGACCTAATCCAGAGGTTCATCGGTCCACCGACAGAAGTAAGAAGGAAACCGCCAAGAAACGACATAACACCGGTCGACCAGAGGCTACTGACGATGGAGATAAGCTCCGAAACTGCAGTATAGAAGAAAAAGGATATGAGGTGAGGTAATAAAAACATTAATTTAATTATTTAATTAAAAACTTGTTTACTAGATATAAAAATGCAAACTCCAATATAAAATTAAAAAAAAAAACTACTAAGCGAGTTAGCTGAATCAGTAGCATTTGAGTCTCGCATCCCATAGGTCCCGGATTCAAACTCCAATGCCAACCAGACTGACTTAGCATTTTTCTTTGTTTACTCAGTCATAAGGCAAATATTGCATTCAAATTTTATTACCAGGATTTATTTCATCATGTACATAATGTTTTACTATCATTAAGAGAAAATTGTGAAAACAATATGGCCTTCAATGTTAAAGTGCCAGAATGAAATAAAAAAATTGAAAAAAAAATTATAAAATACTAGAAGACATGTGGAATACAATAGATTCCACTTTAAGTAAGATAAAGTAAATCAAAGATATGAATTATTTGCAACCAGAATAATTCATTCTACAGCATGATATTTAAGATTAAGATTGAATCACAAATATACACATCACCGTGTTTCCTTAATATGGGTGGATGTATATTTCTTATTCATTCTAAATGATCCCCTTTTGTTACTACTTACTAATTATATAAATTTGGAATTTCATTATTTTTATTAAATGGGTTTTACAATGCAACATGCACCTTTCTGTGCCCAAAAAATATTTTAATATCATCTTCTGCTCTTCTCATTCCATCCAATCCATCTCTTGTAGTAGCTTTTCTTTAAGGGCATCAGCAACATTCCCCATTATTGATGAAGATTTAATTAAAATTCTATATATCTCACCTCATATCCAGTCTTTTAATTAAACCGGTTTCAAAACCTAGGTGGTTTCATCTTCAGTAATATCTCGGCAGATAACATTGGTCAAGATATTACTGAAGATGAAACCACCTAGGCTTTGAAAGTAGTTTAATTAGAAGACTGGATATAAGGTGAGGTATAAAGAATTTTAATTTAAATCTTAAATTAAAGCTCATAGTGATTTTTTCCTATGAAAGTTAAATTCCCCATTAATGTTCATAACTTTTGGTCTTTTTAGCATTAATATTTTTTTCCAGTGGTTAGAAAGCTGGCCTAATGCATCAACCACTAATCTGGAATGCCATGGTTATAATTTTGGGATTAGCTTTCCATAGAGGAGAACTTTAGAGCTTTTTTCAGAACTGAACATGTCCAAAATTTAAAACTTTAATTATTTATTGATTATGGTAGATCTCTCAGATGCCTATTCATGTTTAACAAATATGAACATATCCCATTCAAATCAATGTGCAAATATATATGCTTACATGAAACAAATAAAAATAAACATAGTTTTTTTAGAAAAGTTTTATTAAATAAAGATATAGAATTTTAAAAGAAAGCATCTCAATTATTTTCACTGTAGCTAATCAGCTTGTTCTGTCCAGTCTGTTTGGCCTCTCCTACTTCTCATATCTGAGGGATATTCCCTTATCCTCCACCCATCTATGGATTTTAGAGAGATTACATAATTTATCTTCTATGATAGTGAAAAATACATGCGTGTGTATAATTCTTTAAATGAGCAATCACATTAAAACATTCTTTGTATAAATACAATTATTTTACATTTTTCTCTTTAATGAAATTGTTATGTAAAGAAATAAATACTTATAAGCTGACATATCTGTAAAATATTTTGAACTGTTTGCAGGAAACTGGTGTGACAGTGAAAAAGGAGTTTGGTTTGAATGGCACATACCATGAAATTGAAATAGGTAGTGATGCATTTTCTGTGCCAGTAACATTTCCATTCAGAGACAATATGGAGGTATTATTTGTATTTTTGTTTGTTAGTATGTTAATGGAATTTATGATAATGTGTGATAATTTATTTAAAAAATACTTTAACATTAGTAAAAATGTTGCAGTATGAATTTAAGAACAGTTGAATAACTGTATGATAAAATAATTTAATTGTTTCAGTTATGATATTTTATAAACAGTGCCAACAAAAATTTGAAGACATGTAAACTTTATTTAACTTTGCTTTTCATATAACAGGATGTGAAGATTGAACAATCAGAAGAAATTCAGATAAAAACTGATGAAAATACTGCAAATGAAGATACAAAGGAAATGTAAGAGTTCAAATTCATTACCATTTTAGTTATATTATTAAATTTTTTTAGTATTTTATCTATATATTCTAAATACAATTTGATTATCAATTTGTTATTTAAGATTTATATTTTTAATAATTTCAAGAGTTACATTAGTAAAATTAAAAAAAATAAAAACATTCAGATATCTCAATGAAACCATCTCTAAAATTAAATACTTGTCACAACTAAAGATGTGTTTTCTGACATAGCCATAAAATCTATTTAAAGACAATTGTACTTGCATCCACAAAGGATGTGGAAATGTATTGTAGCATCTTGCAGTTGATTTGGTATCTTTGATTGTCTTCCTGACTTGATATTTTATTTGAAGGCACGTAAAGTGCTGTAGAAGAGTTGCAAGAATGAATTCTAGTTATCTCTCTACTGTACATTCCACTTGAAATGTCTATAAGTTTATTTTATTGTGTCTACTATAATTACAGTAATGAATAGATTAATTCTATTTGTGTCTTGCCATTTAGCTCAGGAGGTAGCATACCTACCTTCTGGCCAGCAAGTCCGAGTTTGATTCCTGGTGGAGTTGCAAATGTTTTGTTAGATTGTACACCAGATGACTGGATTAAATTCCAAATCCCTCTGCAGTATATGTGTTGAGAAGGCATATGGTACTGTTATACCAGTGCATTCATCAGATCGGAATGTTAAGCCTGGCAGTCCTCTTGATGTTTTTCAATAGAAGTAGACGATGTGCTGGCACTGGTTTTCACCTTCTCCTTTCACTTTATCATGATCCTTCATACAGACACATATACTGTGTGAAAACACTTTAACTTCTCTTTAATCAATACTTGTAAAATAATTAAATTAACCAAATTTTATATCTCAGCTCCTATTTGTATAAAATCCAGGACTGTTTTCAAAGTGCTTATTCTATTCCTTTTCAACTGGCATGTGACTTGAACACATAACCTATAATATAGTCTGCTGAATTGATACATAAATTGAAAATAGACCACATTAACATACACTATTTGCTTTGCCTTTAACCGAAAGTAGAAAAAATGCTATGGTTGCATTGCAATTCAAACAGAATGTTTTATTTGTATTCTATATTAAAATGGCTTTTAATTCAAACTGTTTTTCCTTGTACCATCAGAATAAAGGAAGATTATATGGATTATTTATTTTCAAGAGATTCTGTGTTGAAATTACCAGGGAATGAGGTAGATTATGTGAAGAAAATTACAAATTCTAATTTAAGAACTAAATATTACAAATGTGAAGAATGCGGAAAACTTTGCTTATCTGCTTCAGCGCTTAAAAGACATTTTCGTGTTCATTCTGGAGAAAAACCTTATAAGTGTAGATACTGTGATAGAAATTTTAGTCATATTGAAACATTGAAAATTCATGAACGTTTACATACTGGTGAAAGACCTTATAAATGTAATGTATGTGATAAGAGTTTTGTACATAATGGCATTCTTGTTGAACACAAAAGAATTCACACGGGAGAGAAACCATACGAATGTGATTTGTGTCCAGCTAAATTTTCAGGTAGAAATGGTTTAAAGAATCATAGGCGTATTCACACTGGAGAAAAACCGTATAAGTGTGATTTATGTGAAAAGTCATTTGTCCAGACAGGACATCTCACTGTTCATAAAAGGGTTCATTCAACTGAGAAACCATTTTCTTGTGATGCATGTGATGCTAAATTTTCAAGCAAAGATTTAATTGCAAAACATTACATCATTCATACAGGTTTGCGGCCATTTGTTTGTTTGCAATGTGGAAAATCATTTTCAAGACGAACTCAGTTAAACTTGCATACACGTATACATGGTGGTGAAAAAAAGTACAGTTGTGAAATATGTAAAAAACTGTTTCTTTTTCAACAGAGTCTCAGAAAGCATTATCATCGTCATACACAAAGAAAAATGTACAGTTGTGAACTATGTGAAATGACATTTTCTTTTCCTGAATCATACAGAAAGCATTTTAAGAGGCACATATCTGGAAAATTCTCTTGTTCGATATGTAATAAAGAATTCACTAATGAACAATCATTAATACAACATAATGGAATCCATACTGGCGACAGACCTTTTAAATGTAAATTTTGTAACAAAGGATTCATAAGAAGAGAGAGTCTTAAGATACATGAATATGAACATTCAAGCGAGAAACCATATACATGTGACGTATGTAACAAATCATTTGCTAGGAAATCTGCTATAGAGATACATTGTACTGCTCATCTAGGTATTAAACCTTATGAATGCAAGATCTGTAAGAAGGGGTTCACAAGACCTGGAGGTTTGCGGACTCACAGATACATGCATATGGATGATAAACCATTCGGTTGTGATCGCTGTAATAAAAAGTTCCTAACTAAAAGCTTGCTTACCAAGCATTATAGAGGTCACACGGGTGAAAAACCATTTCAATGTGATATTTGCGGTAAAAGCTATGCATATAAAGAATCTCTCAGAAGTCATTGTTTTGTCCATATTAAAAATAAAAAACGGAAGGTTTAATTAATTAATTTCTTACCTGAACCTAAACAGTTTAAGACATTATTTAATGCCCAACTTTAGTTAAAACTTGAGTCAAGAATCTGAGTGTTAGAATTAAATTAAGATTTTAAAATACAACAATTAGAAAGAATTATTATATAAGCATTGTACCTCTATATTCCAGTTGAGTTGTTGCTAACTGACTAGTTTTTAGTTTAATTACTTAACTTACTACACTAAAAGTACCTCTAACTGATTTTTCCGCATTACTATTTGGGTAAATAAATTGCATTTCAAGTGCCACTGCATTATTATTTTTTTCTGTAACCTGAGAATAAATCAAATATACTATAAAATGCTAATTTTATTCATACCACCATCAATAATCCTAAAAATATGCAGATATATATTTTTTATAACTTCAGTTTTATTTTGTGTTGTAGTATTTGAATATTTTTTATCTTTGAGTGTATATCAGTATGTTTACATTTATTAGGGTGTGCCGAAAAAACTAATTTTTTTATTTTGAAGTTGTAATAGTGCGGAAAAGTTGCAAACTATATAGACAAGAAACAATTTAAATAATCAAAATCGGTTGACATCTTCCGGTTGCACATAGGTTCTAAAGTTTGACAAAATATGAAAGAAACTTCATTCTTAGAAAATTTTTAAAATTTTTGAATTAGATATTTTTTGTAATGTAATAGTTTGTAACGTGTTCAAATAGAGCCTAAAAACATTGTTTTAAGTTGCTTTAGATCAGTTGATATCTTTCAGTTGCACATAGGGCCTAAAATTTGCCAAACTATTGAAAATTTCTCCATTTTTAGGAGTTTTTTTATCTTTAATATACTTTTTTTTTACGTAACAGGCAACAGATGTTTGCAGACATTACAATTTACTGATGATCAACTGGTTTTAGTGCAAGATAAATTTGATATGGAATTCATAATAAAAAGGTTGAAAAACACATGAATCATGGGGTCTCACACTAAATTTACAAAAAAACAGAATATTTGACAATAAATAGCAATGAAAAAGAAAATTTAATATTGGAAGAAGGAATCCAAATAAAGCAAGTGAAACAATCTAAATATTTGGGAATAATTATGGATAACATCAAAGGTATAGGCAAAGAGAACATAAAACATAGAATTGAATTGAGTAGAAAAATAATATCATCGTTAAATTCCATATGGTGAGATAAGCATATTTGGAAAGACACAAAAAATATATTGGTAAAACATTACTTCCTTTCCAATGCTTTGTTTCACTTTTGTCTACCACTCCAATTTTTCCTATTCTGTGTACTTGCATTGAGTAAACAAATCTTAGCTCGATTGGAGGTTTTTTTTTATTTTTCACAGCTACAATCAATAGTCACTTTGCACCGGCACAAATCTGAGCTTTTTTTGCAATGCATTCAACAACGATAAGGCATTTGCAAGCTGCTACGTCAAAAAGAAGTGATAAATTCATCAACATGCTTTTTAAAAGAAGCTTTGTTTTCGTCTCGTGTATATGCCTTTCCTCAGGCTGTAATACTTATCATGCAACGCAGTTACGAGCTGCACGATTCTCTTATCTGTAACTGTAGGGATAGATGCTTTTTTATATAAGCTAATTACTTTGTTAGTTACTGTACTGCAACTTGTTTAAAACTAACTTTCTTATTATTAATTTGTACTGCCAATTTCTACCTTTCTTGAGAACAACACCAAATGATTTCCTTGCCTGTAAGCAGCTTGTTTGTTGGCAGATCTTTTAGAATACCAAAAATGGGGCAGTAGAATACCTGCCTTGTTATTACTTTTTTCGACACAGCCACGACGTCACAGTTTCGTTACATCACAGAGTCAACACACAGCAGTATCATAACACAAAACGCCAGGAGTTGCAGAACGAAAATAGCGAGATCGAACTTAACACTGCAATCATAACTGACAGATGCAGACTGACAAAACAATGGAGGGAGACAGGTGGCATGATCCTAGGAATGCGGAGGGGTGGAGTGGAGGGGCCGCATAAGGTCGTAAGCCCCAGCCAGGCGAATGACGTCTGGCATTGCTGCCTGACCTCTTTGCATAAGAGTTTCTAAAAGCTAGTGGTTTTGCGCGGGACTAGGAAAACATTGACTGAACTTGAGTTTTTTTTTTCTATCTCATTATCAGTCCATGTGAAAAAATACTACGGCTATTACATTTGAATACTAATTATTTATCAAATACCAAAAATGCATAAAAATGTAACTTTTTCATCATTTTGGGGCTTATGCGCGACCAGGAGATATCAACTGATCTAAACCAAATTAAAACACAATGTTTTTAGGCTCTATTTGAGGATGTTACAAACTATTACATTACGAAAAGATCTAATTAAAAATTATAGAAATAATTGCAAAAATGAAGTTTTTTTCTTTATATTTTGTCAAACTTTAGATAGAAGATGTCAACCATTTTTGATCATTTTTTCTTTTTTTTGTCTATATAATTCACAACTTTTCCACGCTATTACAACTTCGAAATAAAAAAATAAGTTTTTTTCGGTCCACCCTAATATTTATATCTTAATCAAAATGCAACTGACGTTAATTTTAATTGATTATGAAATGAGTAATAATGAATTGGATAGTGATAATAAATTTCATCTCATTTGTTAGCTGAGGAAAACCATTTAACCAAATTCATTTCATATTGTTATTCCAATTTGAGATATCATTTAATATTGCTGGAATAATCTAGTTTCCTCAAGTCAGTTTATTAGCATCAGTTCTTTTATCTGGTACCAAAAATCTGTATTGTAAAGAAAAATAATAATAATCTGTTTAAATGTTTGTAGTTTTTCTTTAGGGGTTTAATATAAATTTTAATGTGAAACTTATATACTCAGTGGTGTGAAAACATGATGTAATTGATGACCATATATACCTTAAAGCAATGAATTGCCAAAATTCTATGTAATGTTCTTGAATAAACATAATCTTTTTCATTGATCCTTTTTTGTAGTATTGGGGCCCTTTTCCATTTATTTCCTATAACATCTTGATCCCATACCATTCCTATTTTCTTCTATCTTCACCATATTAATGTTTTGCCCACATAATTTTTTTATATACTTTCCTTTCCTTCTCCAATCTAAGTAAATGTATGGTAGATTTTTAGTTTTTTTTTTAAATCTCTCTCTTTGTAGATACTTTTATTGTGCCTCATGCTTCTTAGGTCTTACAGAGACATGTCCTATTGGGAGAGAAATTTTTTAACTCTAGATCACACTAAATATACATTTAAAATAAGGTACTTCAATCAATTTCATGTTTATTCACATTTTTTATTTCATCATAATCATCATGTGTAATTCCTCAAAACATTGTCTCCTCCACAAATTGTTGTCCAGCCACACTTTCTCTCTCTGGTTGTTCACAAATATAACCCTTCTTTTCTAGTTCCATTTTATCTTGATCCAGCCATCTTATCCTGGGACTTGCCAGGCTTGTTCTACCTTTCATTTGCATTTCCTAAGTTTTTCTTGGTATTTTAATCCAATTATCCCTATTTCTCCTACAATTTTTGATATTCCAGCAGAATCTGTAATAAGTTATTTTTTTATTTTGTTGTTTATTGTCTTATTTTCAATACCAAACAAAAATTTAATTTAATTTGCTGTATTTTGATGTTTTTCTCATGGTCCAAGTTTTAGCACCATATGTAACTGGATGGTATGCATCAACTAGTTAAGTGCCTTTTTGTTAAACATGATATCACTTATTGCAATGGGCCATGAGCTAAGTGTATGCACACTTTTAGTGCCAAATTTTTAAATAGAACTTTATTAATTAACTCACTGGCACTATCGAAACCTGTAGGTTTATGGCCATGCAGACATAAACTCTCCATGCATCCCTATCCTGAGCTAATGTTTTTCCAATCATTCCCTCAAATCATAATGTTATTCTCCCGCCTCATTTCTCTACAAGAAGCTTCCATGCACATCTTTCATTCCCCATTCTTGCCACATGTCCTGCCCATCACAGTCTACGAGATTTAACTGTTATATCTGGCTTCCTATAAAGATCATGTAGTTCACTGTTATGTAGTCTTCTCCATTCGCCTGTCTGTTCATCTCTCTTTGGCCCAAAATTTTTCCTAAGAACCTTATTATTGAAGAAAATTGTAAACTCCATCAGTCCTATCAGAGATTCTATTTTTACAACAAATGATTATGAACCTCAGTTTATTTTCACAAATGCTGACCCTAATTTTGAATCATGCAGATAAGTGTTAAATATTCCTGCTTTCAGATTGTTGATGCATAATTGTTAAAACATAAACATGCTTCCAATATATGGTACTGCTGTTTGGGCTTTGATGAATAGTAAAGATTTTACAGGCAGTGTGATGTTTCAATACTATAATGATAAATAGAACACTGAAATTTATAGATATGGCTTTTCAAAACTGCCTTGGAAATTGAAAGGAAACTTCTGTTCCATTACATGTAAAAGTTTATAATGTGAATTATATTTTTCAGACATAAATCTTTATACTCCTATGTTAGAAAAATAAATATAACAAACCAGAAGTTTATCAGTTCAGAGGATATTGCTTGTTAGGCTGAGTCTGAGAGTGCACTGCTCGTCAGTTACTGTAGTAAAATCCATTCTTCTGGAAATTGTTGCAAAATAAACATTTTAAAAATTACTTATTTTAGGAATTCACACTATGAGGTATATTCATTTAGATAGAATTTTTTTACACTCACCTCATATTGTTCTTCTTATTTGACTTAAACTAGTTTCGGAACATAGTTTTTGTTCCATCCTCAGTATCGTCATGATAAGAAGAACAATATGAAGCGAGTGATAAAAAATTCTACCTAAATTTTAAAAATTATTAAATTTTCTGTTATCATTTGAAAGTTTAAACCTCACTATATATATATATATATAGTAGTCAGTGCAATGTTTACCTTAGAGACACACATTACTAAGGACAATACAGATAATGCTCTCGCTAGTTCATTATAAAGGTCTAATAAGTAGAGACCGGATGTTAGAGAAAATGCCTGCAGTTATTTATTATAGATATTGTAAAAGCGACTTCATATAAGTTCATACTGATGACCCTAGAGTTGTTTTGCATGAAGTTAACTTTGCCTACAAATGCCTATTTCAGCTTACAATGCCTATAAATGCCTATTTTTCTCGAAATTAACTTAGTATTTCAATTAAATTGATTGAAATGGACAAACTTTGACACATATCATTGCATAGAGACCTTTAAGTGACTGGTAATATTACTTTTGATGTTGGTAACACTGAATTCAGTCTGTAGTCCTCGTTCACAGACAGTTGCTTCAAAGACAAAGTGGTGCGACAAGTGTATGTGGCTTTTTTTTACCTTTAGAACAATTGTTTTACGATGCCTAAAGAACGGACAACAGTAAACTGCAAGACAAACTGACCAATTTCCTGAAAGAATTTGGTGCGGAAATATTCTCAAGTGACGGTTCAATATTGTTTAGCAAAGTGTGTAAAATTTCAGTGAATTGCGCGATAAAGTGTCAAGTTTTGCAGCACGTACACACTGCAAAACATATGTATGCTCTTTGTAAAAGGCGAAACTAATTCCAACATCATCTCTGATATCTTCGTTTACTATTGATGGCATATGTTTATTTCTGTACGTATGGCTGTAAAAATTTATGTTGCAGTCCATTTTTTGTAAGAGCCTATTTTGAATTTTTAGTGCCTATATTAATGATTTTTAGTGCCTTTTTGCCAGCCTATTTTGGATTTTTTAAGTTCCTAACATCCGGACTCTACTAATAACATATAAAAAATGCAGATCAAAATATAATATGCATGACAGGTAAGTAGGTAGATGTAAGTTAAATTAGATTTGCATAAGTCAGGGTGTGGAAATTGTTGAGCCTAAAGAATTGAGGGACATCATTGCAAATTGACATGTAATGAGATAGTAATGAAGACAACAGAAAAGAATTTGATATAAAGTTATATGAGTATAAAGCAAGAGCTTTGTTCATTGCCAGTGAAATAAGAGTGAAGAGAAAGTGCACAACATTCTACAAGAAAATATACATATTTTACCTAGATTTGAGGTGTGTGAACTGTGTTTCACACAAACACTAAGGATTTCAGGTGATAGAACTAATGGGCTCCCGGAGAAGACCACATTAATCAAGAATTATTTAAATTTTCAACTAAAAATTTTTTAGACAGATTTCTTATTCTCCTTAATATGATATGGGAAGGACAAGAACCACCACAAAGCTGGAACAAATCCATTGTAATACCAATCTTCAAAAAAGGAAGTCGCCAAATCAAAGATAACTATCGTGGAATTAGCTTGTTGAACTCTGGATATAAAATTTATGCTAATATAGTTAAGAATAAATTGAGGAAAATTTACGAAAATATAATTGGAGAAGAGCAGAATGGATTCAGAAAGGGTAGATCTTGTACAGATGGATTCTTTACTCTAAAACTACCATTAGAAAAGCACAAGGAATTCAATATAGAAACTCATATCGCCTTCGTTGACTTCATAAAGGCTTATGACAAAGTAGATAGAAATATATTACTACAAATTTTAGCTGATGATAACGTTCCACAACAATATATTACTAATATCTTCAACATCTATAAAGATAATGAAATCTGTGCTAAACAAGATGGCAAATTACCTTCTTGGGAAAAGATCAACACTGGAGTAAGACAGGGATGTGGACTTTCACCGGTGCTTTTCATTATATACATGAATAAATTAATAAATGAATGGAGGAAAACACAACGAGGATATATACCCATCAATAGGAACCTCAAACTCGATGCTATTCTTTTTGCAGACGATTTAGCTCTTCTGGCACTTTCCGAAAATGATTTTCAACGATCAATTTTATAATTTACAAAAAATAGGTGCCAAATTTAATATGGAAATATCAATTAACAAAACTAAAATTATGGCATTTCATGGGAAGGACCCCATACAAAGTAAAATCTGTCTCCAGAATAAAATTTTAGAGAGATCTAATCAATTTAAATATCTTGGATATTATCTCTCTATCTGGGATGAAAAGGATATTCCTGAAAAAGTTACTAGTTATAATAAAAGTTTAGGAATTACTAATCAAGTTATGAAACCATCCCTTGTACAAAAAAACACCAGATTATGTTTATATAACACTTTGGCTAGACCAGTGTTGACCTATGGTAGTGAAGCATGGACACTAAAAAAACAACATGAAAGCAGAATAACGGCTTGTGAAATGAGATTCATGCGCAGAACAGCGGGTTACACCAGATGGGATCGGAAAAGGAACACCGATATCTTAAAAGAATTGAAGACTACGCCAATTTTGGAATATATTAAACAGTACCAACTAAATTGGAAACACCATTTTTGAAAGAATGAGTTCAAATCGGATCCCCAAAGCTGTTTATAATTATATACCAAGAGGACGAAGATCACTGGGCCGTCCTATGAAACGCTGGAGGGAAAATTTTCTATAGGATCGTAACAGGCCTTGGCCTAATACTTGGAAGGAAGAAGAAGAACTAATGGGTACCAGAAGAAAATAAGATAAACTCCAAGATAATATAGGGATATCTGCTGCTGTTAACAAATTAAGCGATAATAAAATTTCAGATACCATATTAACCAATTCTCTAGATATACCGTATATTGCTTCAGATAAGACGAGGTATAGATTTTTGTTAAAGTTTTATAGTTTAAGCATATATCTGTCCTATAAGACGACCCCCAAACTATCAACGGTCTATGAATTTAGTTTAGATCAGTGATCATTACTAGCTTACTGTATAGTGTATACAAAATTACTGTATTCGTAATTTTTCAAATTAAATTTTATGTTAGATATTGTTAATATTTTAACCACTCATTATGATAAATAAATATATTTTATTTTCATTCAACCGGCAACACTGTTACACTTTCGATAAGTTGTACTAGCACGAGAGATGAGACCTGTTGCATGGAAGGCAGTAGAGGGGAAAGGAGATTGTTATGATAAGGAGGAAAGACTTGCCGCGTGAGAAATTTCTTGTTACGCTACTATCAAACCCAAAGATATAAGTTATCCGTATATTTAAATGTTATACAGTGCCCTTTGCATCAGGCATAGTAATAATAACACTATATTAATAATTTAAAAAAACAATGCAATATAAGCAATAATGCCCACGTTTATTTACTACACAAAACAGAATGCAAAATAATTGAATAACCGGATGTTCTCAGGACTGGTTTGATAGTAGCTGTAATCACGGGGATTCACTAAATCTCTAACAGTTCCCTCCCCCCCCCACATGTCAACTGATCGGTTTGTCACCGTACATCATTACGTGGTAAGTTATCTTTTCATTTTATAATGGTTTCAATTTATATAAATTTCAATCTAATTTTTTTGTATCTGTCCTATAAGATGACCCTGGATTTTGGGGGCTTTTTTTTTAATGGTTCAGCTATCGTCTTATTGATATACGGTAAATCATATTATTACAGGGTACAAAAGAGTGCAGTGTGCCTTCCATCATTCTGTAACCCCATACATCACATGTGGGAACATGGGTGCTCCCTAGTGGGAGTTTCTTATCCAAGCATAATTTAGTTATGCTTATTTACATACAGATGTCAATGAGTGACATGTGGTTAGCATATCACCTCTATGAGACATCTTAGTGGACAACTAAGGTATTTCTTGGATGAATGAAGGTGGTTCACACTAGCCATACCAAGGTATTTTAAGTTACTTATAATAGCAACGTGTGACCAGTATGCTTATTTAATTGTGAACTATTTGTATAGAAACAAATTTTAAAATAGACTGCGGAGATAAAATTAGTAGACAAAACATAGAAATAAACCAGGGAGTAAGACAAGGGTGTCCATTGTCACCAGTATTATTTAATTCATACTTGGACCATGTCATTAATGAATGGCAAGAACAAATTAATATAAATAGTGTATTGACAACTCCGCTTTTTGCAGACGATCAAGTAATAATGACAGCATCAGAAAATGCTTTGCAACAATTCCTTTATACATTAAATAATATCTCTCTAAAATACAATTAAAGAATATCCACATCTAAAACAAAAATATTAGCTCTGAAAGGAAAATGAGCAATCAGAACAACATAGTGATAAACAATGTAATTGTAGACCAAGTTCAGAATTTTAATTATTTGGGATGTCATTTAGGCAATGACAGAAATTTAGATAAACACACTAAAATACAACGATTCAATTATCTATGTGGCACAATTAAACACACTTTATTGAATAAGACTAGAAAAGAAACTATTTTGAAGTTTTACAAAGTATTGGCAGTTCCATCTCTTATCTATGGATGTGAAACCTGGACATTAACAAAGGCAGATAGTAAACAAATAGAGGCTGCTGAAATGAAGATGTTGAGAGCAATAGCAGGATACCAAAGGACCGATAAAAAGAAAAACGAAGATATAAGAACAGAACTTAATATATTTAATCTCTGTGAAAGAATAAAATATTACCAAAATGCTTATCTTCCTTCAGCACGTATTATGAATGAATGAACAGTGCATACCAAGAAGAATGTATAATTATAAACCAAAAGGGAGAAGAATGTTGGGAAGACCATTGAAGAGATGGAAGGATCAATTCGACCTATAATGAGATTGGAACAGGCCATTGGGCTTAATCCTTGTTGTTGATGATGATGAGCTATTTGTTTTAGTTGACATTAATTGCATTGGCCAGAAGTGCACTTAGACACCTTAATGATAATACATATAAATCCATTGTATCGTACATTGGTAAACTTAAGCCATTGACATCCCCCCCCCCCCAACTCTCAATCTACCAGCTGTCACTATTATTACTTGTGTAGTATTGAATCATTATTGTCATATAAGCAGTTATCAAGTCAGAAACAATTAAGTAACAGTTGCTAGAGTTGAAAATGTCTTTTTTAAAAATTCAAAATTCTGGGCAACTTTACTCCTAGAAAATTTTCTAACACTCATTTATAGGAGGCTGAGCAAGACCCAGAGTCCCGCACCGTAGCCGAGTGGTTAAGGCAAGAAGCCTTGGTGCAGAGCTACAGGACCTGTGTTGGTTCGAGTCCCCATGGGACCGGTGCCCACCCAGCATCATGAAGCATTTGGGTAGCTACAATAAGTAGCAACTCCAGGTTGAGAAAACCAGCTATAACGGCTGGGGGACCCGACATGCTGACTACAATTCACTCATAAACTGCTTATGATTGTCTACCTCTGTGATTAACACATGTGGACATGAGGCCAGCAGTTGGCTGGTAGGCCTAGGGCCTTCAAGGCCTGTTGTGCTTGGAATTTTGGAGAGCAAGACCCAAGGCCAATCTGGTCAAAAATTAGGGAAGAGAAATATCCATCTATCCACTACCTACGTAATCTAATCATTCAGCCCATAGATGCCTTACTATCAGAACTATTTTGGGCCATCTTTGAGTACAACAGATGTGAATCAGCCCATTTATAATCACTGGTAAGAAGAAACATATAATAAGCTGTTTACTAAGAAATTCCTATGCCATAGCCAAGTGGTTTAAGGCATGAATGCAGAGCTGTGAGATTTGCACTGTTAGAGTCCTCATAACTAATTGATTGGCTCTATCCAACCCATAGGTCAATGGCCACATGGACATAAGCTCTCCATATATCCCTATCCTGAGCTAATGTTTTCCAATTATCCCCTGTATAATCTACTTCCCTTAAATCATGGATAATGTTATTCTACCAACTGGGTGTTTTTCCCTCTGGTTTTCCTACAAAAAGCTTCCATGCACCTCATTCATCCCCCGTATGTGCCACATGTCCTGCCCATTGCATTATACGAGACTTAACTGTTCTTATTATATCTGACTTCCTATACATATCATGTAGTTCACTGTTATGAAGTTTTCTCCATTCACCTGTCTGTTCATCTCTTTTTGGCCCAAAAATTTTCCTAAGAACTTTATTCTCAAATATTTATCTTCTTTCCTCTCTTAAAGTAAGAGTCCATGTTTGACATCCATATAATATAACTGGGAAAATAATTGTTCTATATATTTTCAGTTTAACGTTTTTTAAAAGAAGTTGGATGACAAGAGTCCCTGTAATGCATAATAGCACGCATTTCCAGAATTGATCCTATGTTTAATTTCTTTGTGAATCTCTTTCCTATTTGTGATTATTGTTCCTAGATACTTGAAATCAGCCACTTCTCCAAAATTTCCTTCTTTTGTCATTAGTTTCCATTTTCATTATATAATGCATTTATATGTGTGAACATGTATTTAGTTTTATTGATGTTTACTTCCAGCCCCAATTTCTTAGTGTTATTTAATAGAGTGTGCATGTTATCCCTTAGTATCTCCTCGTTATTGCTCAATAATACTACATCATCAGCATAAACTAACAGCCTGTTAATACGATATGAGTTGTAGGCCTTTTTTCATTCTCCAAATATTTTATGGCATGCTCTAATACAAAATTGAATAGTAGAGGAGATAGTGCATCTCCTTGCTTTAACCCATAGTGAATTTCAAAAGTATCTGAAAACTGTTTGCCTACACGCACCCTACTCTTTGTGCCATTTAGACTCATTCATATAAGTCTAACTTTTTAGGAATTCCGAACTCCAGAAGGATACAGGGGAAGAAATTTTCTCTTGGAATTTTGACCAGTATAGGATCCGTGCCCATCCAACAATAAGTAGCTGCTCCAGATTGAGAAAATCAGCTATAATGGCTGAGGGACCCAACAAGCTGATCACATGTCTCCCCTTTACTGGCTAGATGATCATCCACCTCTGTGAATAACACATGTGGAGGTGAAGTCAGCCGCCAGCTGGTAGTACAAGGGCCTTCTAGATCTGTCATGCCATGGAGTATACTGAGAAATAAAAATTTAATTCTGAAATAAATGTTTATAATCATCAAAGTTCACAGATTTAGAGCTCTACAATTAATGTTGTATGTATTAATTGAATATTGCTGATATATAAAGCCAGTTTTACATTATGGATCTGAAGTGCTAGTTACATCTCCCAATCATGTGAACGAATTGGAAAAAGTCCAAAATCAAGCTTTGAGGATAATTACTGGTGGTGTTAAAACAACACCAATATTAACAATGCAAATCTTAACTAACAATAGACCAATACAGTATGATATTGAAGAAAAAGGAATATTGTTATATGAAAAACTAAGAAGACTTCCATATCATAGCTACTGGAACAGCTACATAAATCAAAATAGACATCTAAAAACTGAAGTAGGATTCATCCAAAAAAATATTACAGACTAAAGAGAAATATGAAATACCACAGATGGCACAAAAACTTATAACTCCAATATCCCCTCTTGAATTTGGCAGCATTAACTATTCATTAAACCTGACAGAAGAAATCAACAAAAAAACTACAAGCCCAATAGTAATGAAACAATTAGCAACATTAGATATCCAGAACAAATGTGGCTTCGTCTATACAGATGGGTCGCTAATGAATAGAGAAGCAGCAGCAGGAATAACGTGTAAACTCTTCTCATTTTACATCTCTCTTGGAAAATATACAACACATTACGACGGTGAACTACAAGCAATACTTACAGCCCTACAACAATTGTTTCTTCATATCATTCGTTCCAAAATGCTGTAATACTTTCTGACTCTAGCTCAGCCATAATGGCACTAACACACAACCAGACCATCGAAGACCATAGAATAATAATAGAAGCCAAAAATTGCATCAGGATGTTGAAAAATCTAAACAGAAATGTTGTTCTACAATGGATTCCAGCACATTGTGGCGTGGAAGGTAATGAGAAGGCTGATATGCTTGCAAAAAAAGGTACACTCATCCAACAGAGTAAGATCAATTACCTATCTTACAAATCAGTACAACTCTACACCAAAATGAAAATAAAATCACATATAGCCAAACAAAACAAAATCCAATGTGAAACCAAGATATGGAAGACATTACTAGAACCAGATACAATACCAAACAGCCCCAGATCAATTGCAGTTGCATCATTTCGTCTTGAAACTGGTCATGATTGCTTGGCAGCACATCTACATAGAATTAAGCTACTAGACTCTCCACACTGCATAGTATGCAAGGACACAAATACGATAATGAACAGGGATCACTTGATGTTCTGCGCTGATCTTCAGAAAATAGTTTGAACACCATTCCAAATTGCTGAATATTATTGGGAAGCCCACAAGTGAATGATGACAAATCAAGAGCTTTAGAACATTTGAATACTACTACTACTACTATATTGTTGATGTATCTGATAAGGGTGGAAAGTAGCATTATTCACTTATCAGCCATTTGTCGTGTTATACAACTAATGGTCAGTGTTAATTTTTATATGTATAAGACATGTAACTGATCGGCTGCGGTGGACTAGTGGCTATGTTCCTTGCCCCTGGTCCTGAGGATTGCAGTTTAAATCCGGCAAGGGACAATGGATTTTTTTTAGGTTGGAAAAGTCCAAGATGCAAATCCTCTGGGAGGGGCTTTAAACCATGAGTCCCGAGTCTGAAAATTTTCAGGCTCATAAAAGAATTGCACTCCTGAATAAAAGCTTCTGTGCAAAATTCATTACCTCCTTCAACCTAGTATAGGGTGTCCATAATACTTTGAATGTAAAAGGGGACATGTAAAAAAATTAAAGGAAAGTCCTGGGACATTTTTTAAAAAGGTGGGACATTAACAAAATATAAAAGGAAGTTTAAAAAATTGTATGAAACAAATTATACAAATTGCACATATAAGTTATGCCTATTTTTTTATTGTCCATTAAAATTACTTACTCAGCTACATTATGTCTACTCTGTCTACACAGCTAGACTGGTAGATGCATTTTGCATTGCTGTACTTCGATGATTTGTGTATTTCATCAAGTAGTTTATTTTCTTTCGAAATTCTATCATAAAATGAAGTACATGATACATTGTTAAAATGTGTTTTTACCATGAGCAATGCCTTTACATTTACATGGGGCACGCCATAGCGTAGTGGTTAAGGCACTGAGCTACAAGCCGGAGGGTTCAAGTCCCGTTGGGGTCAGGATTTTTAAACTGACCCAAACCTTCTGGCGGCACTATGGCCCTGGGGTCGACTCAGCCTCTAACTGAAATGAGTACCAGACGCTTGTTCTGGGGTAAAGGCGGCCGTCACGCAGGGCTGACAACCCGGCTGACATAAAGTGCCGATTGTCTAGAAAAAGTGGGAGCCTTAACCTTCTACTACCCCAAGGGCCTCCTGAGGCCTGTTGTGGGATCACTTTACTTTACTTTAATGCCTTTACATTTTTAACTTTCATTCTGTTTTTTTCATTTGACCACAGTGCATCCTGGTCATACAACTGGCGCTTTCTAATGTTCATATTTATAATTACATAGTAAAGAACAAAATGAAAGTTGTCATTCATAAATACATTGACAAAGCATCATCCCAAAAGTGGGACATTTGAGCATCCCCAAGAAAACTTTCGGGACAGCGGGACATTTTCCAAAAAAAAAAGACTGTCCCGGGAAAAACAGGATGAATGAACACCCTATCCTAGTAATACCTTAGTTGCCTATTAGATGTTTCAATGGGGCAGTATGTTGACTGCATACCATTCATGACATCTGTAGGAAAATAAGCATAACTAAATTAACTTGATCTAATAATTTCTAAAAAAGGAGATCCTAAGGCCTATTACGCCATTGTAGATAGAGGATGTGTAACTGTGGAAGGATATTGCAATCTATTCAGCAGGAAACAATAGTATTTCCTTTGCAATTGTAAATTATTTGAAATAATAATACTAAATTGAGATATAAAATTTAAGTACTCAGGGAAGTAAGCTAACCCACAGAAAAATAGTACTTTTGAGAAAGTTCTGAAAATTCTTCAAATTAGACTATACTAATATGTTAAACAATTATTTCATGTTTCTAGTCTTCATATAACATAGTAATAAAGTAGAATATTGAACTTTTACAGGAAAAATTCACTATGAGGTTTAATTTAAGATTGAATTCAAATGTTTCATACCTCACCTCATATCCATTCTTCTAACTAGACTGGTTTCGAAGCCTGGGCAACTTCATCTTTAGTAATTTCTCGACTGATCTTATTCTTCCTCCTGATAAACTTCCAAACCAGCTCAGAATACGTGGGAATTTCGAAGTTCATAAGTTTTTCTTTTTTTTTTTTTATGTGGTTTTCGGGGGCACGCCGTAGCGTAGTGGTTAAGGCACTGAGCTACAAGCCAGAGGGTCGAGGGTTCAAGTCCCATTGGGGTCAGGATTTTTAAACTGACCCAAACCCTCTGGCGATACTATGGCCCTGGGGTCGACTCAGCCTCTAATGGAAATGAGTACCAGATGCTTGTTCTGGGGGTAAAGGCGGCCGTCACGCAAGGCTGACAACCCGGCTGACATAAAGTGCCATTGTCTAGAAAAAGTGGGAGCCTTAACCTCCTACTACCCCAAGGGCCTCCGGGCCTGTTGTGGGATCGTGCGGATATTCTTCCAAACCGTGAGTTCTTTTTGTTTTTCTATTTGTTTAATTAGACTGGCTTTTGTATCAATTAGATGTTTTTCAGACCAAGCATGAGCAGCTACTGCTGACTTTTCCACTTCACCATTTTTGACATTTCTAAAATGTTCTTTCACCCTTGTTTTCAAATTTCTTTTTGTTTTTCCTATGTAAATTTTGTGATCTGATAAATTCTTGATTTGTTTTCTTCTTCAATTTATTTAATTTTTATTGGATTTAATTATCCTATTTAGGCTGTATTTATTCTTTGGTGCCAATATTATATTAAACTTCGTAAATATTTTTTGAAACCTATAGTGTTTCAATGGTCTGGTTACAAGACTGGATATGAGGAGAGGTATGAAACATTTTAATTTAATCTTAAGTAGATTATTGTAAGATTGCTACTTTTTTTAATGAACAATAACTGAATTATTCAGTTCTTTCTGGAATTTCAACATGGACACCGCATTAACCGTAATGTAAATTATGTCATTAGGTTAGGAAAAGACAAATTAGAGTATACCACTGATTAATATTTTATATGAAGACATTTTGCCACTTTCCATTTTCAAGAATTATGGTGATTATGATTATCATTTTATAAGATCAATGAACTAAAAAAAGAAAAAATTAAATATTTCTAGCATATTGTTCATTGAAAAGAATCAGGAAAAACAGTTCAGTAAAAAAAATATATTTAATCACCTGTAACATTTTTAATTTAATTATTACTTAAAGCAACTTTATTTATGTACAAAGCCAAGAAGATGTAAAAAAATTGTTTAGCTCTTTCTTCCCCCAAAGTAGGAACATACCATGCAGAGTAAATAATATTAATTAGTTGGTCAATTACTATTTTTATTTAATGACACACTTTAACTATTCAGATAAATTAGCATCATAATTCAAATTTGGGCATGAGAAAACTGATAAATTTTGCTTAAATACCTCTTATTTTAGACTTGATGTTCTTTTTTGTAGATCTATGAATGGCATTTATTCCCTTCCAAAGGAACTCATACTCAGAACTTTAATTTTCAACATATCCATCGATCCCACAAATCTCGAAACCAGAGGCACACATAATAAAATGGAACATAGTTTAAAACATATTATTTCCAATGTCCATACAGCATTATTACCCATCTTTAGAGGAAGAACTGATAAACATTATTATACTTAAAATTGTAATATCAGGATACATTGTAAAATTTTTATTTTAAATTGTCAACTTATATTTTTATTCTGCAATTGAATATGTTTTCAGTACACAATTCTGGGAGGAGTAGGTGATAAACCATCAAATCTATTTTAATGAAATTATTACATTAAACTTCTCTCGGGTAAATTTTATCCACTACCAGACAAACCATCATTAAAATCACTATTGTGTGATTCTCCAATACTGTTATCAGAATCAAAATCACCTCCTGTAATTTAACTTGCTTATTACCTCCCATGTTTTGATAAATAATGTCACCAAAGTGCTAATGGAGTAAAAAGTTTTCATTGTAGCACTGCAAGTTGTAATGCTTGCAATTGCCTTTTTTTTTTGAGGAATTTTAGAGCAACTAGCGTATCAATTTCTGGTAATATGTATGTTACCTCCTCCCCTCTCCATCAAAACCCTAAAATTTCTTTATGAATGAGTAACTAAACATTTTTAATACAATTTTACTAATATAAACTTTGATACATAAAATACTAAACTCTTAATATTACATAAACCATAACATAAAGTATATTAAATATTTATTTTTTTAAAGTTCTCATTTTTCCTTTTTTTTATAGACCTATTAATTTTATTCCAAAGAATTAACAAAATTCGGAGAACTTCCTTAACTCATTTGTCGAAGCATAATGGTATGTATACAATACTGAAAATTGATATAAATATTTTTAGAATTATTTCTCTAATACATCAAGCCCTGTTACTATTCAATTTACACTAATATAAATACATTAACAACATATTCTCAAAACATATTTTCATCTGTGCCATATCCTATTTCTGTCCTTCATTCATAACCTCTTGTTACAATACATTAAGATATTTTCCAAGTATTAATTGATCTGTTTTGTAATCGTCTGTTTGTCTAATTTACAATTTCAACTTACATATATATAAATTACATTAACAACATATTCTCAAAATATTTTTTCATCTGTGCCATATCCTCTTTCTGTGCTTCTTCCATAACCTCTTGTTGCATTGCATGGATATCTTTTCGAAGTTTTAATTGATCTGTTTTGTAATCTTCTACTTGTCTAATTTCCAATTTCTGAAAATTCTTGTAATGTGATTCGTGCAGTTGCCAAATTAATGCACGTTTCTGAACCTCAGTGCTACGATATCGTTCAATCATCCTTGTTAATTGATGAATTATTTTCAGTAATTTATCTTGTTGTTCATTTATCCGAGTTTGAAGTACATCCCATTCTTTTAAATCACAAGTGAATTTTTTCTTATATTCTTCATAAAGTTCCCTCCTGTCTTGTGCTTGATGTTGTCTGAGTTTTTGGATATGTGTTTCATATATTTTCATTCTTTCTATTAAGTATTTTTCAAGACGTTGCTTCTTAATTTGGTTAGTTTTATTAAAATCATTACCAATTGTTTCAAGCATCTTTTGTATCTCATAATCGTTATTATAATTACCACAATC
This sequence comes from Diploptera punctata, assembly GCA_030220185.1. Classification (NCBI taxonomy): domain Eukaryota; kingdom Metazoa; phylum Arthropoda; class Insecta; order Blattodea; family Blaberidae; genus Diploptera; species Diploptera punctata. The sequence continues at coordinate 1,315,899 of JASPKZ010009386.1, forward strand.
ACCTCCTCCCGCTTTGTCTATTAATTCATAACTTCTCTTACCTTCATATCTTTTAGATTGAGGATTTTCTTCTTTGTCATCCTCATCTTTTGAGTCATCAGTTAATTCTAGTGAACTAACTTCTTCTTGCATTGGTTTATTTCTTTTAGTAACTTTTCTCGACATTTTTAATGTTTGCACATTTATGTTTAGAGACAATGTTGCAAGAATCCTATGGAATATAATAGAACGTTTGTCCATTACAATATCACAAAGCCCGCCGAATCATGGGCGGTACATTTGCAAGCAATAATATTAAGGAGTAAATTATTATTAATCAGAACAGGAAAACAAAAATTAATGGTGATATTAACTGTATTTTTATTGTTATCGATGTTTCCAAGCATTATTGTCTTTGAAAAACGAAGTATTAAGAGAATGCCCATAATAGAAATTTCCGAGAATGGCCGAGTAATTACGAGATCTTCCGATTATAAATACTGCACGTAGTTATTTTTCATAATATACTGTGTATATTAAATATTACGTTATCAAGTGATTTATAAAACTTAGATATTGCCATTGTTCTTAACTCACAAATATACACTGATAAAGGCCTACCCTTCTATTCATTATTATCCCCAGGGCCGATTTTTTCGGAATGCTGCAAAGGTTTGCACAACCGTCTGTTTTCAACCAACTAACTCATTGGCACTATCTAATCCGTAAGTTTATGGCCGTGCGGCCCAGTTTTCAAATAACTTACTTAATATTTCCTAATTAAGATTTAGAATATTATATATTTTTAATTTAAACAAGCTCTTAACATGTTATTTCCAACATAGAGCGCGCCGTGAAATGGACTCGTAAATCTGCAATGTGGACAGCAGGCCCACAAATCTTCGTTGGTTTTTTTTTCTTTCTGCACATGCCCCTTCCCTTCGAAAAACCTGACCACAACTACTACGTTGCAATTTCATGGCAAACGCGGAATTTTTAGACGTGTGCGTTCTCTAAGAATTTAAAATAATGAATATAGTTCTACAATCTAAATTGTTTTTATTACCTTCCATTGTAGAGAAAGTGGATATAAAACCCCTAGGAAGACCCAAAAAAAAAAAAAAAAAACTATTCACACGGATTTTCAGGCGGAATGTGTACCGGTACGAAAAGCATAACTGGCTGTTTGGTTCTGAAGTGACAAATGCACTCTATTGTTTTCCTTGCATTTTCTTTCCTAGAGAAAATCTATGAATATTCTTTAGGGAAAGATTCAAATCATGTGCAAAAAAATATAAAAAGCACAAAGCTTCAAAATAGCATGTTATCTAAAATTTTTTAATCTAGCATGTTTTGATACTACAAATATAGCTCAAAAATTGGACAAAAAGTAAAGGAAGAGAATCGCTTTGCATATTGAACATGTAAAGCAGAAAATGTATATTTTGGACATATAGAAAATTAATCAAATAAACGTTGTAGTAAATTATATTTCGTTTCTAAGTGCAACTACCATTATCTGACAATATGAGTCGCAACTGATGTCCTTGATACCGATAATAATTACACTACACATAAACACTTAAACATGCTCATCCTTCAATCCTCTCGGTACACAACACAAATCATCGTTGTGCCTCAAAAATTGGCTATGTGAAGGGAAAGTAATTTTACAGGTGGAACAAAAAACATGCCAAAATTATTATTTTTCTATCTGCCACTTGAGTCGATATGTCATTTTATTTTTTTATATTTTCAGCAACACTGCACAGAAAGTTATATCGATACAATTTAAATCAAACAAATGAAGTAAAGGAAATAATTTCAGATACTTCACAGAGCCTAATAGAATTGCGCCTGTTTTACACATAGCCAATTTTGTAGATGTGAAATTAATGTTATTTAGAATGTAGTAATTAAGTATGCGTATGTTTGTAAGTTTAATTAGAATAACAATTTTAACATTTATTGATATTGACATTTATTGATACCCATCCATCCATAGTAATTCTGCCCGAAGGCAGGTCCTTCACTGCAATCATAGCATTTTCATGCTACGCTTGCAGCTTTACTAGGGAATTGTAGGTGTGGTAGCTTCCCGTTGCTTTCCACACCGGTGAAGGATGACGATGATAATGACAAGGATGATGATGATGGCCATATGATTTCGGGGACCGTTTGGGCCTTAAAGTTTTCCTGTCATTTGTTTTACAGGTGAGGAAAACCCCCGATAAAAACCTCACCCAGAAAAACTGCCCCGACCGGGGATCGAATCCGGGCCCGCTGCGTGACAAGGCAGTACGCTACCTCGAGACCACAGCGGTGGACTTTTATTGATATAAAACAAGTATAATTATTATTAATTTATTATGCAAGGGTTCTTTCCAAGTTAATGGGAGGTCAGGTATGGCCTCAACAACAAATGAAGAAAATACACCAATAGAACTTGGTGATATTATTATCAGTGTTGATGTAGATGTGGATAAATACATTCCAGATATTACAGAGATGACTGATTCGAGTATCATAAATTTAGAAAAGAATGTTGAAGTTATTTCTCCAAGTGGAGACCGCTGTAGGTGTTTGTGTCCCAACTGAGACCCCAAATTCATTACCAGCTATAGCAGAAAATTATATGGGCATCGAACACTTTAACAATGAGATTAATATAAGTGTCCCTAGTGAAAATGTAAACAAAGAAACTAATAATGATTTTGGAAAGAAAAAATATTCCAGAGCAGAAAATAGAGAGCTAAGAATGAATGGGAAGAAATATAAAGGGCGAAAAAGGATGGCAAAAGTGCAGAACGTCAGAAAAGGAAACTTCTACCCAAGGCCTGCTCACAACAATGAAAAAAAAAAATGAAAAAACAGGTGAAAGCATTTTTGTGTGTCATAAAGTTGACGAAAATGTACGAAAAATGGTGCAGAAAACAGTTTGGAATTTTAATAAGTGGGAAAAGAGAAAAGTGTATATTAATGGACTAGTGAACTTTCCGCCAGCTATTAGAAGCAGAAGAAAAGGTAAAGAAGGAGACAATTCTTTCAAGCAGTATGGTTATGATTGTTAACTATCATTAGAAAAATGGATAAAAAATTAGAGTCTGTCGTGATTTTTTTATCTACCACAGGACTGAAAAAAAACTGTTTTTAACAACTGGATCAAATATTTTCAATAAAAATAAAAAATGATGAACTCAATAGCAGTGAAAAACCCGAAATTGAGATTATGGAGAATGGGAAGAGGAAAATATTAGAAGAGTCATCAAAAAAGCGGAAATTGTTAAAATCAGACTCTATAAATAGATGGTTAGAGTTGATTCCGAAAGTTCCCAGTCATTACTGCAGAGCAAGTAGTTCACGCGTATACAGTATATTGATTCTGAATTTATATCTTATAATCACATGCATCATATTTGTAAGGAATGGTGTGAGGAAACAGGAAATGAATCTGTGGAGAGAAAACAAAATTGTGAAATTTTATAAAATCAGAAAATCTCCATCTACAAACCTAGGAAAGACCAGTGTGACAGCTGCATTGCATACAAAGAAGATAACCTTAAAGAATACAACATGCATATCCAGAAGAAAAAAGGTGCATATCAGGCAAAAGAAGAAGCAATTTAATCTGATAGTGTCCTTGTGGCTACAATTGACGTCCAAAGTGTTCTATTGTGCCCAAAGTTAATGGTTTCTAAACAATACTACAGTCAAAAATTACAAGTGCACAATTTTACAATTTACGTTTGTAATACAAAAGATGTGCCTCTATATGTGTGGCACGAGGGAGAAGGAAGAGTAACAGCCAACGAATTCACAATCTGTATTGTTGATTTCATAGAGAAACATTCCACATACGAAAAGATTATTCTGATATCCGATGGTTGTCCATACCAGAACAAAAATAAAACCTTGGCAAGTGCTTTGGCAGACGCATCACGAAAATTTGAGGTTCAAATTGAACAAATCATCCTGGAGAAGGGACACACAATGATGGAAGTTGATAGTGTCCATTCAACATTAGAGCGGCTGTTTAACCCACCAATCTACACCCCTTTGCATTATGTCAGTAGGATGGAGGAGCAAGAAACAAGAAGAAAGGCACCCATCCATATGTAATAAACAATGTGGGTAATTTATTTTTTTTTAAATTGGAGCCCTTCCACATAATTTTGCATCTATAAGACCAGGAAAGAAAACAGGTGATCCTACCGTCACCGACATAAGAGCCCTACTCTACACAGAAGGGGAGGTGTCCTACAAAGTCAACCACTGGGATGAATGGCAGCCACTTCTACAACAAAGACAGAGAAAATGAGACCGATCCTCAACATCTCTATCACGAACCTCTAAAAATAGACAAAACAAAATTTCTAAGTCTTCAGACTCTGAAAGTGTTTATGAACAAGGTATATCATTTTTGTTCTATGATGATCTAAAATATCACTGAACTGTAGTTTTTCGAACAGTATAATACATTTTCATCTATAGACTAATATTATGTTGTGTATTAGCATTGCTAAGGAAAATAGTTTTCTTTTATTGTATAACAGTATAATGCATTTAGTAGGTTGGGGTGTTTGTGTTTGTACGTACTTAATTATTACTACTTACTAATTACCTTACTTACTTACTTACTTACTCACTGGAACGATCGAACCCGTAGGTTCGTGGCCGCGCGAGGACATAAGCTCTACATACATTCCTATCCTGAGGCACAATACTTTCCAAATCATTCAATGTATATTCAACTTCCCTCAAATCATAGTTACTGTTGTTCTGCCACCTCATTAGTGGTCTACAAACTCGCGGCGCTTTTCATTATGGATTGCATACAAGAAGTTTCCATGAACGTCTTTCATTCCCCATACGTGCAACTTGTCATGCCCATCGCAGTCTGATGAGACTTAATTGTTCTTATTATATCTGGAGTCCTATAAAGACCATTGTAGTTCACAGTGTTAAGTAGTCTTCTCCATTCCCCAGTCTGTTAATCTCTTCTTGGTCCAAAAATTTTCCTAAGAACTTTATTCTCACATACTCGTAATCTCCTTTCCTCCCCTTAAAGTACGAGTCCATGTTTCGCACCCATATTAATATAATGGTTTAGAATTAGATAGAATAATAGTTTTATATATTTTCAGCTTAACGTTTTCTGCAAGGAGTTGGGACATCACGAGTATCTGCACTGCATAATAGCACGGCATTTCCAGAATTGAGCCTATGTTTAATTTATTTGTGCATATCATTCCAATTTGTGATTATTGTTCCTAGGTATTTGAATTCAGCCACTTCCTCAAAAATTTCCCTCATTTGTCATTAGCTGTCCAGTTCCAGTATATTACTTGATTTATACGTGTGACCATATAGTTAGGTTTTTACTGATATTTACTGCCAGGTCCTAATTTCGTAGTGTTAATCACTACGTTGTGTGCGGGTGGGACTTCAGTATCTCCTCGGCATCGGCCAGTAGTACTACATCATCAGCATAAACTAACAGCTTATTAATACCATTCAGTTGTAAGCCTTCCTCATTCTCTAAAGATTTAATGGCATGCTCTAGTACAAAATTAAATAGTAGAGGAGATAGTGCATCTCCTTGCTTCAACCCATTCTGGATTTCAAAAGTTGTAGTTATTAATAATTTGTAATATGGTAAAAAAAAATATATGATACAACTTTCAATTGTGTACTGAATTAGAACTTCGTGAAAAAAAATGGTTTCTTTCACTGTACAGCAGTATAGTAAAGATTTAAAAGACAAGCTATGTGCACAAAAAAGAGCAACATAAATAAGTCAAGTCGGCTAAGTGCGTCACTTTCCTGACCTGAATCACACAGCTGATCTGGCAGGAACAGTTTCCAGTAGCATCACATGGCCAACTTTGCTTAATCGTCTGTACAAGCTCGACCTTGAAATATTCACATACATGATTTTGAGGAACCTGTTTCTTGCTCCTTTAGGTGTAAATAGCTCATTTTCGTAAAAAAAAGTGCACATAGCTGGTTTTGCAGGCGCAACCACGAAATACATAATATATCTTACGTAAAATGGCCTGCCGAAGTGGTGGGTAAATTGAAAATATACCATATTAACGCCATGTATTCGCCTAGCGTGGGAATCGAAGAACAAAATATGCAGTGAGTGACATTAGAACAAACATATGTACACATATCTCAAAACTTTTTTTATAACCCTAGCAATTATTCCTGACGAATGAAATTTGTAATGAGGGCTTAGATGCGAGTCCTGTACTAACCAGATATAGGTCTCAGCCAATAGGAAGTATGACCACACGTCATTGCTAACTCCCTCAAATACAGTCACTGCTAAACATTTTTAAAATCTCACTACAAAAATTAAATATTATAGGCAATCTTTATCGTAGACTGCGATAGGCAGGACATGTGGCACGAATTGGGAATGAAAGACGTACATGGAAGCTTCTTGTAGGAAAACCAGAGGGAAAACGCCCAGTTGGTAGACCAAGAATGAGGTGGGAGAATAACATTAACTATGATTTGAGGGAAGTAGATTATACGGGGAATGATTGTAAAACATTAGCTCAGGATAGGGATGTACAGAGAGCTTATGTCCGCGCGGCCATGAACCTACGGGTTCGATAGTGCCAGTGAGTTAGGACATCTTTATCCGTGGAGGAAGTATATTCACTATATATATATACACACACACACACTGTATTTGGTTTATATCACACTTTTAATGTTTTAAATAACCACTAAATGTCACTTTAATTTAAACAATTTATAGTCTTCCCCGCGCCGTAGCCATGTGATTAAGGCGAAATGCCTTGGCGCAGAGCTACGGGACCTGCTCTGGTTCGAGTATCCATGGGGGAAGAAATGTTCTCAAGGAATTTCTGCCAGTATGGGACCGATGCCCACCCAGCATCGTGAGGCATTTGGGTAGCTACAATAAGTAGCGGGTCCAGGTTGAGAGGACCAGTTATAATGGCTGAGGGACCCAACATTCACATTGCACTATAATTTTAAGACTTCAGACAGCAAGTGTACAAAATATTATAATTAAAGTCTATGGTTTAAAATCTAAAATCAACACATCCGCGTCTCACTATAATTCTCTATGGACTGTACATGTTTTGTAGAGGAACTGTTTTGTTTGTACACGTGGCAGACAGGGAATTCACAGCTCAGCAATATTGATAGGCTCTACCATTGGATTTACGGTCAAGGACATTCTTCAAAATCCCTTGCGCGACCTATAAGTGATTCTAGTTAACTGCACGTGCCCTGAATTTGAATCAGTGGACTCTGTTTTTCTGTATCTGTGAGTTTTTAAAGAAAAATTACATTGAAGCTGGCAAAGTTATGGGTTAAAATATCAATATGATAAATTAACTCATAGGCCTATTTATAAGTCTACTGCTTTAAGGTCCACTGGTATAAATGCAAGCTTGATTTTAGATTTTCTCTATCGGACCAGATATTTCTGTAATTTTTAGAAATAATGAAAAACTTCAAAATTTAAGTAAGAATTTCAAAAACGTCAAATTAGGTTACTGTTGAAAACATATTTTAACGCCGTGGACTAGCATTCCAGAGTATAAAATCAATTACTATAAATCTTAAATTGTCGGCCCCGATGGTCTAGAATTACCGTACTCGCCTCTAGATCCGACATTATCGGGTTAAAACTCGATCGGGGTCGGTGGATTTTTTTTCAGAGCGTAAACATTTTGAATATGGCTTCCTTAGGAAGATAAGTAAAGCCGTGGATTCAGTGTCGTAGATTTAAGGCACGTGAAAGAACCTCAAGCAGAAGTTATAACAAATTTGTTTTAAAAAAATTAGACTCAATGGTGAGATCAACATATAGCTAACTGGTAGTTTCCTACACTCCTTTCAACTAAAGATTAAAGTAGGTGTATATACAACCTTCGTGATTCATTACAACTTGTAATGCTAAGCTCGGAGGTCACATAGCTTCTATTTACATTTTATACTCTATTCTTCAGTTGAAAGGAGCATAGAGAACTCTGTGGAAAGGAGTTTGGTATCAGGTACTACACTCTAATTCAACCCAGGAAGTTACTGTGTGTTTGGAATAGGGACTGGGTTGCCATTTAACAGTATTTTCTTGAGAGAAATCCTTAAATAAAACTGAAGTATGCAACACAGCAGGTACACGGTTGTAAGTTGTAGCCATCCAAGCCTTAAAGAAAAAAAACAGTTACCACTTGTCACTGAGCTCGTGCGGACCTATACTATCCTGTGTGAAAATGTCGACTCTCATATTTACTATAAAACTAGTTTGCATACCATAAAAGAAAAGCTATGTTTTTTATATGTATAGTACATAGATTTGGAAAAAGTACTGCTAACCTTCCCCCTCCACCCCTCCCTAAATAAACAAATACCGTTATTATGAGTTTGGCAACATCTACCATCTGTACGTAGGGGGACAATGGCGTAGCCCGTAAGGTCCTGTAGTAACTTCCTGGGTTGAATTAGAGTGAAGTCAATTAATGTTTTAATTTACGTATTTTTGAAAACATAGGTTATGTTAAATATCAGCCATATCGACAAACACCCCTTAGAGAAATGTCGACAATAACTTATGAGCTAGTGATAAGAGGGAGTGAAAGAGAAGAGGAAAAGAGTTACGTAATTATAATATGGTTTAAGGCGTAGGTTTTTGAGATACTAAACATCAGAAGACAAGTGGAAAATGACAATATTAAAAACAAACATAACTAAGGTAACCATTGGATAAAAAAAATGTGACACACGTAATGAATACTGGGCAATAGGAAACTACCAAATAAAAATCTTAAATTGTTAATAAAAATTAATACCACAGTTACCTACATGCATTGAAATGATTCAAAGTCACATGAATCTTTGGTATGCCTACGAGGACATCGTGCACCAACATTGATTAATTTAATTTGTTCTGGTATCTTATTTCCATAGTTTTGATATTTTAATAATAATAATAATAATAATAAAATTGCGCAGAATCGTGCAAAATTAATTAATTGGCGTATTGCGCTAATAACATTGTCACTTTGATACCTTGTACACTTTAGTCCGCACAGTTTACATCTGCAACTGTCTTCAATTTGATGGTGACATTCATACACACTTTGTGATGGAAGCCGTGGACTACATAGCGGTTTATCTGGTGCCTTAGTTCCTTGTTTGGTCCACACCAGCTCCTATCTATCGTGGCAGGCGTACCGTAGAATTCTTCAGGAATGGCATCCTGCTTCTGTCTTCTTTCTTGCATCTGTTGTTCATAAGCTTTAGTGGATGGCAGGTAGTAGCACATCCTGAGGTCTTCCAGGAAGAACTGTTCTCTTGCTAGTACATAGACCAATCTCGATGGAGTGAATTTAGAGACTGCTAGAATTTTCTTTAGATAGGAGACCCTGACGCTTTCCCAGATTTTTAAGTCATTTATCTTCAGATGTTCCCAAACTATCTCTATCCCATATGCGATTATTGACCATATTTTTGCATTGAAGAGTTGCACAGCTGTGTCTATTGATAGTAGGGAGTTTTGATATTTTGATTAAACATTTTACCTTACTCCTCACTCACTGCACCAAGATTTTTGAGGAAGTTGTCAATATGATTGTGTAGAAAATGAAGTTTCATGCTCATGTTGCAATCTAGAGATCGAGAATTAGCTAACATTTCTTCGGCAATTTTCCTGTATTTTTTATTTTATGCTACTTTGCACTTGTAACAAAAACATTTGAGTCGACATGAAGGAAGTTTCCCAATCAATATATACTTTTTTTATTTACCGAAAGTAAAAACTTTAAGATCTTCCCTCTACAAGTGATCCTGATTTTTATTTTATTTATATTTTAATACAGGGGCAACGTAACTCCAATAGGAGCAAACTACCTCTGTTTGACAGTACCTAGTACATTTTCTGTCAAACTTAAAAGAACGCCACAAAAATTTTTCAATTTCATTCAATGAGGACTGGAAATTTGGATTCATCGTTGGGTCAACTTTCTGTTGTCAATCAAATACACCAGCTGTAATTTTTGTCTAACCTTTTTTTTTTCGAAAACTTCTAAACATGGAATTAACATTATTTTTTCCAATGTTAATAATACTTTTTCTTCCTAATCCAAAGCCTAATGTAGGGTGGGGACAAAAATACTTCCTCTTTAGAGATATTTCCTTGTATGAATATATTCACTATCTTGGCACAAGATCTGATTAGGCAAGTCAGTGCTTTGTTTTCCGGTGTCACTATTTCTACTGTTTCATTCACAAAGAAAACAAGGGAATAGTGAAACCAAATTGTTGACCAAGGAGAAGTGTTACCCTACTATATTAAAACCAAATTAAATAAAACGTATAACAACCTGAAATTTATGCCAAAGAAGCATACTACTCTACCTAGAGATGTTTATTAGAAATTTATATAGGCCTATGTAGGCCTACACTTCTCCAACATAAATTTCAAGTTGTTATATGTTTTCTTTAATTAGACAGAATATCTCGGTGGTATAGGCCTATAGGGAAGTAAACTTTTATTATGCATTTTAAGGCTTCTTTAAATCTGTCTACAAAAAGTATTAAATCAGAGAAATCATATTCAAGGCTAAGTGCATTAATTAAATCCCTTACGTAGTTGAAATACACAAGTTCACTCATTTAGCAAAGAATTGTCCAAATTCTGCCTGTCTCTATTCCACTAAAATGCAGTTCAGTGAGATATTAGGGCCTATATGTGTGTTTCATATAGCTTAACTTCCAACAGTTCTTCGCTAATTTACGACCAAAATTGTGAAAACAAATGTTATAGCTAGAAAGGACTTTTATTCTGTATGACAAAATAAAATTGTAGTGCGGTATACCTCATGTCGTCAATAGCGATGAATACATTCTATAATCTATTTTATGGTAAATTATAATTTTGAGATTTGGTGTGTAAAGAGTAGGTATATCTGTCTTTATACAGCTATCTAAAAATGTTTGACAGATTCAAGTCTCCGACCAAATCATTGAATTCATTTTGTATGAAATGCTGTGGTTCTTTTTCTACTTTCAAAGGAATGTGTTTCTTCCTGTTTTTGAGGAGGAAGTAACTTTGGCACTTATCACCTGAGGAACTATTTATTTAAGAAACTTATCCAAATAGTGCCTGCCAAAAGTGACAAAGTATATTTTACCATAGAAAAGGAAAACAATAAAACATCAAATAATATGGAGATTCTGTATATAGGTATATATATATAATTTGTACAATAGGAATAGGACAAGACGGAACTCGAATGTATGTGGTAGGGTAATTCTAAATGAAGGTAAAAATTTAAAAAATCAGAATTTGGAGACTGGCCAATATAGATGATGTATTAAGATGGTTGTTACAATTTGTACTACGATATCTTTACTAATTCCTGGTTTTTTTAAAGAATTATGACTCAAAACTTTGGACGGATATATTGTCCATGTGGTATTTATCCTTGTAATAAGGAATAATAGGCTCATATACAGCCTTCTTCTCCAAGTTCACGTCATCTGGTTTTTTAAGGCTGAATTCAAAGCTAGTTGTAGGGTCGACGATGAGAGCTAAATAGTTGGGTGTAATAATAATAATCATACCAATAAGACACATGAGTTACTGTCATTCTCAGCTGAACTGTGAACTTCCTCGTGGACTGTGAGCTGTTTTGATCGAAGAGTTACAGCTATGCGACTTCTTACTCTATTGTGATTAGTGATACGTCGTTAAATAAAAAATAATACAGTAATACCAACTGAGATGGGTAAAAATACTCATTTGACATTGTAGAAAAAATGTTTGTTCGCAAACTACTTTACTTCTGCACTCGAAGGACTTTAAATACTGTGAGGGAAATTAAAAATAAATAACGTGTGGAACTGACGAAAGAGCAGCAAGAAAAATATAAAAAAATGTTATGAAAGTATTATACATTACGCAAGTTACTATTATATCTTTCGGATGACCGTGATTTATTACCTGTTTTTGGATTTTGGTCTTCAGTCCTGCAATTGAATGGGAAGTAATTTTATTGCACCACTTTTCACAAAATAAACATATAACGAAAGAGAAAAATGTATGCCTGAACCGGGATTTGAACCCAATATCTCCAGCTTTACGTGCTGGAGAATGTTAATAGCGCCTAAGCAGATTACTTTCAAAATATTAGACTACGTTTGAAATAAATATATCTATCAGTTTCAAAAATGGCATAGGTATACGAATAAATGTAGAAATTGAAGTGTTTTTTTGTAATCCTAGCAATATTAAGCAATCAAATTAAATCATGGAAACTTTGTTCATAATTTCAAATTTAAATTATTATAACATTTCAGTAATTCCATTATGTCTAAATGTCCAGCTTTAATTTAATAATAATAATAATAATAATAATAATAATAATAATAATAATAATAATATAAATAACAAATTAACTAAGGCTATATATTGATTTCAGTTTTTTAGACGTTTTCATGAATTTCGGAGAAAACTTTTTTATTGCACGTGATAATAAACGAAACTATATATGGACGTTATAATTGCAGGGTTCTTCATTTATAACCTAATGGGCACACGGCGTTTTGCCTGTGCGCGATTGGGTGTGTCACAGCCGGCTTTGCTCCTACATAAACTCCGCGCGTAAAGCATGTATAAACATTTTATCTTATAGAAGATGCTGGAAATGTCGCCCACCCGCGGCTAAACAGGTATCATATCGGGAAAACACATTCTGATTCACTTGATTAAGTTGGGCCACTGTAATGTTTCCGATTTCATTTCTAATATTTTGTTTTAGTTCATTCACAATAATGTATTCGTGATACTGGGTCACCTTGTTTCAAACAATTGTCACGTGTACACTTATAAGATTTTAGTTTTAAGAATTTGATGTGCAGAAGACTCTGAAATTCCCACCTGTTGTGCTAATTTTGGTACGGATTTTGTTGGTGTACGTTCATGACTTGCGCCTATTTCGTCTAACTTTTTCTCTACTAAAACTTTACATTTACGCTTTCGTTTTTTGTTTAACACAGAACCAGTGGTTTCGAATTTCTTCACAATTTCGTGAATTGTAAATCTGAAAAGAGGCAATTCATCAGGGAGCTTTTGAATATACTCTGTGCGAACACGGCTTGGTGATTCACAATGAAAATAACTTTTACACACAAAAATGCGTTGCTCTAGATTCAATCGCCTGTTCATATTGCTGTACGATACAGTACTGCCGAGTGCCGCTGCTAGCAGATGAGCGCTCTCAAAGACATCCGGTAGTGGGGGAATCGGGCAAGAGCTCGGGAGGGGCGAAACGCCGTGTGCCCATTAGGTTATAAATGAAGAACCCTGTAAATTACCCATTTCAAATGTAAGCAGTTTCTCTGTAGCAAAATTAATACTACCAGTGTTTCATTTCTCACCCAAAATAACATTTTTATTGTTTTTTTTATACTTTTATTATAAATAATCCTAATCAATTACTCAAGTATTGTACTTACTTACTTACTTACTTACTCACTGGCACTATCGAACCCGTAGGTTCATAGCCGCACGGACATAAGCTCTCCATACATCCCTATCCTGAGCTAATGCTTTCCAGTCATTCCCTGTATAATCTACTTCCCTTAAATCATAGTTAATGTTATTCTCCCATCTCATTCTTGGTCTACCAACTGGGCATTTTCCCTCTCAAGTATTGTACACAATTTAAAATATATATTTTCATATACAGTTCAAATTTATAGCATAACTTTCACCTTATAGTGAAATTTAAACTTTGATGCTAGTAGGACTACATTTTGAGTATGCTTATAGAACCTAAGCGATTTTAATCAACTACTTTTTAACATTTTTTTTTTCATAAATAAGTTAATTGCTCATGTGACTTTGGTTCTGTTTTGCAGATGGCAGCATGATTCAGCATACGCAATAAATAACATGTGATAATGCTCAATTAGAAGAACGAGAGAGTCGCAGTTGTATCGCGGAGGCAGAGAGACGTCCTTGGCGAGGTGAGATTTTTCTCCAATGTTTGTTTTACTTTCTATCAATATGTTGCAAGATTATTTTTAAATTTCATGAAAAATGTGCAGGGGCGTAACCATAATAAAACTTAAAAGAGAGGGAAAATGTCTACAAAGTTTTAATTATCAGACCGACAACACTATTATTAGCAGTAAGTAATGTAACTAAATACGTTATCGACACGACCTAGTTTTAACAAAAGTTGATCTATGTAACTATTATCTGTTTAAAATGTTTAGAATATGAATTCTGTTAGTATTATTGTGATACGAACAGAAACATGTGATAGGCCTACATATAATGTAATGTATTTCCGGGTCGTCCAGGTTCGATCCCGGGCATTACAGATATTTCTCTACTCGTTTGAGTCCAAGATAATCAGTGGCGGATTTAAAAAGTTAAACAGGCTCTGAGTTTAAGTGCCTCACTCTCCTGGGTGCTCAGATGTATACATTTTCGAAATATCCATCCATCCATAGTAATTCTGCCCGAGGACAGGCATTTTAATGCTATGCTTTGCAGCTTTACTAGGGAATTATAGGTGTGGTAGCCTCCCGTTGCTTTCCACACCGGTGAAGAATGGTGATAAGGATGATGATGATGGCCGGATGATTTTCGGGGACCGTTGGGCCCTAACTTTCCTGACATTTGTCTTACAGGTGAGTAAAACCCGAAAAAACCTCACCCAGGAAGCTTGTCCCGACCGGGGATCGAACCCGGGCCCGCTGTGACAAGGCAGCACTCTACCTCGAGACCACAGCGGTGGACTTTCAAAATATAAGGTACAAATAAAATAAAATGCGTATAGTTCACCGCTGTAATCTCGAGCTAGCGACGCAGCGAGCCCGGATTCGATCCCCGATCGGGACAAGTTTATAGTGGTGTTACTTCCCCCGATTTTTCCCCTCGCCTATAATGGCCATCATAATCATCGTTATCTTCGCCGTGTTTAGTACGAATATGTGAGTGAATGTATGTTTTGTCTTAAATGTTGTGTTTTCTTGGAGGAGGTCCTGGATTGAGATGATCACTGATTTGGGGAGGTCCTCCACGTCCTTGTGGTCAAGAAAATTTGTGTGAACCGAAGTTTAAAATCTCTCTCGCGATAGGTAGTGTCATGTGGGGCACGTAAAACTGCTTGTAAGGCGAGAGGAGAAGAAGTATAAAAGTACATACTGTATGTCCAAGCGATGAGACAGAGTTGCCAGTTGGTTGACTACGAGTTCTTACATCATAGAGTACTGTGCGTCCAAGCGATGAGACGTTGGTGAACTATTGAGTTCTTACGTAAAGCTAGGAGCTGACAAAAAGACGAGCGGGGTATGAAGAGAGGGAGGCTGTTGTCATAAGTAGTGCCACTAGTGATTTCCAAATTATCCTTAAATTCACGACTCACCAAGTGAGGAGTGAATTTATTTAGAGAATTTGTAAATCAAGAGTGGCATTTATTAGGACTATTTAACGAATAAAATTAGGCCGTTTACTCGCAAATCATTGTTTAAGTACAGTTATTTTAAAATATTTATGTAATTAATGTAAACGGCGATGTTTGAAAACAAATCAGAAATGTGAGGTTATGTTCATTCACTGCAACTAGATCATATTATTTATTGCCAAATAAGATCGCAATATTGTAAGAGTGCACCCAAGTGGAGAAATAATGAAACACACTAAACTATATATCATAATCAACATTACGGGTTATTCATTTATTTTTTTAGTAAACAACTCAGTAAAATCAAGGAATCTGTTCATTATTTGCTATATTCAGTGTATTTGTTGGAGAAAAATAATGCTCTGTCCTGTTCAGAACATTAAAAAGGAGGAGCTTTCTTTATCACAAAAGCAGGAGCTGATAAAGAGAAATCGATAAAGAGCGAGGTGAAACACGGCTGTCATTGGTTGTAAAACAGAATTCATTGAAGCGTGATTGGTCATTGACTAGCATATGTGGCATGAGTTAATTAATCGCTATGAATCCTGAGTGCACGTGGTTCAACGCATTGAACTTTATTAATCATTCACAAAACGTGTGTTCTTTTCTTGCACAGTCATGTGAATCTGTGTGTTGCGGTTACTGATACCGTTTCATTTTCATTATAATATTTATAAAGATTAGGAAAATCTGCACTTAAACTAGCGTGAAATATTTTCAAAGTCCTATAGAACAATAGTGCGCATGCCAGAGTTTATAGAGCCAGCGATAACCTACAATCGACCACATATCGATTATCATCCTCAATTACCATCCATCGCTATGACATTTAAATGACCAATATTTGCAATAAATTCCCAAATATATGTTAAAAAAGATATATTAATGATATTAAAATTACCAAACGTTTATTAAAAATGGGTGTACACTTACTTACTCCCTAACGCTGATCCAACCAGCGATAACCCAAAACAATGATAGAAAAATCAGACTAAGTAACATACTCTATGGAGAAAATAGCAGTTAGCATCACAATATTGTCTACACGTATTTAGATATTCTCCCCCCACATTTGAAGTTGACATTTTTTGAATACATGATCGGATGTACAGTTTTCTCCTACATCCCTTCCACAGATTCAGTAGATCGGCGACACTAGCGCTAAAACTCTTCCCCTCCGACCGTGCACAGTTAACTTGGATGCGTAATAGAGCTGTGCGTTCCGAGTCTGAACATTTTAAGGCCCGTAAAAGAATCTGAAGCCTAAATAAAGAGGCCTCTAATCAAAATTTACCGACTTCATCATCCTAGTGATACTTTGGTTGCCTGCTAGATGTCTTGGGTTGGTGCGTTGACCGCATACCATTCATGACATAATGTAACTAATACGTGTAACTAACTTAACTTGGCCTAGTAACTCCTAACAAAGGAGAGGCTAAGGCCTAACATTGGACTGTTACGTCATTGTAGATGTAGATATGCTATTTTACTTTCAATGACTGGAATAAAACTCAACACAGTTTTAATGAAATAATTACATTAACCTGAACTATTTAATATGTTATAGAGTTTTACAAATAATTAGCATAAAAATTAATAGTTTCACATAGTAAATACGTCAGTTTATATATTTTTAACGAAATTCATGTTTTTGTTGGCGAAT
Organism: Diploptera punctata; assembly: GCA_030220185.1. Classification (NCBI taxonomy): domain Eukaryota; kingdom Metazoa; phylum Arthropoda; class Insecta; order Blattodea; family Blaberidae; genus Diploptera; species Diploptera punctata. Next base: position 1,333,008 of record JASPKZ010009386.1, read on the forward strand.
TTTTCATTCCTACGTTCATATCTTTAGCAGTAAAAAGGCTTTAGTTGGCATCATTGTTGCCAGTATAAGATAAATGTATGGGCAGTATTCAAGGAAAACATGCACAAGATGTTAATATAAAATTCTAAATTCCATGAAAGTAAAAATCTGAGGTTCATTTTGCATGAAGCGAATTTAAATGGCGGGAAATTTCTTCGTCTTGATTCAATACAAATTCTAGATTTTCATTCGCATATGCTGTAGATATACCATGAATTAGAAATTTCATTACATAGAATCTTCGATTTTAGATAGATATATAGTAATGCTCAGCAATTATATTATATTTTTAAAAAGTCCATATTTTATGACATATGATACAGGGAGCAGTCTTGCAACATGGTAGCTAAACCAGACATTTTTCCATGGACTCCCTTCATAGTTGTCACATTAACGATTTTTTCGGCCTCTCTGATAATCATTATAGCACTGCCTCGATCCTGTTCTATTGCGAGTACCATCTGTCTGGAGCAAGACCTTCATTGTCAATTGTAATAAAAGTAAAACTATTGTCATTATTCGCTAAATCCCCATCTGGGACAAGGTTTGACCTATCCTTATATGTGAACCTTATCTTAAAGTAACCGTATGTGTCTTTAAGGTCTTTCACTACGTTTTGATGGAAGTGTTGTTTACGGTTTGTTTGTATTCCATAATCTCTGTCAAATTCATCTCAACTCATAAGTGGTGAACGTTTCAATGTTATTCTTAGAAATTTTTCATACTGTTTTTTCTCCTTCAAACATTGATGTCTTATATACCTACAGGTGAATTTCAGGTATCTCAAGAAATCTTCAGGTGTCTGGCATTCTTCATTGTCGGCAAATCTCTTGCTGATCTCTATAACTGCAGTCGAATATTCTTCATTTATTTCAAATTCATCTTGATCGTTTCTTTGTGTAGCTTCGTTTTGTGACGTCAAGTTTGAGTAATTGTTTTTAAATTCAATTCTCTGGTTTAGAGTACTTTGTAGTTTTATATTTTCAGTTACAACAGCGGGCTGACTATTTTAAAGAAGTTGGGGTTTCTTTCGTTGACATATCTTGATCTGTTTGTTTCATCATTTGACGGATTTATTTTAAACATTTTACGGATCAGTGATCTTGGTTTTAGAATCTTCTAGATCACTGATCTTGGTTTTAGAATCTTCTAGATCACTGATCTTGGTTTTATAATCTTCTAGATCACTGATCTTGGTTTTAGAATCTTCTAGATCACTGATCTTGGTTTTAGAATCTTCTAGATCACTGATCTTCGTTTTAGAATCTTCTAGATTACTGATCTTGGTTTTAGACTCTTCTAGATCACTGATCTTGGTTTTAGAATCTTCTAGATCACTGATATTGGTTTTAGACTCTTCTAGATCACTGATCTTGGTTTTAGAATCTTCTAGATCACTGATCTTGGTTTTAGAATCTTCTAGATCACTGATCTTGGTTTTAAAATCTTCTAGATCACTGATCTTGGTTTTAGAATCTTCTAGATCACTGATCTTGGTTTTAGAATCTTCTAGATCACTGATCTTGGTTTTAGACTCTTCTAGATCACCGATCTTGGTTTTAGAATCTTCTAGATCACCGATCTTAGTTTTAGAATCTTCTAGATCACTGATCTTAGTTTTAGAATCTTCTAGATCACTGATCTTGGTTTTAGAATCTTCTAGATCACTGATCTTGGTTTTAGAATCTTCTAGATCACTGATCTTGGTTTTAGAATCTTCCGGATCACTGATCTTGGTTTTAGAATCTTCCGGATCACTGATCTTGGTTTTAGAATCTTCCGGATCACTGATCTTGGTTTTAGAATCTTCTAGATCACTGATCTTGGTTTTAGAATCTTCCGGATCACTGATCTTGGTTTTAGAATCTTTCGGATCACTGATCTTGGTTTTAGAATCTTCCGGATCACTGATCTTGGTTTTAGAATCTTCCGGATCACTGATATTGGTTTTAGACTCTTCTAGATCACTGATCTTGGTTTTAGACTCTTCTAAATCCCTGATCTTGGTTTTAGAATCTTCTAGATCACTGATCTTGGTTTTAGAATCTTCTAGATCACTGATCTTGGTTTTAGAATCTTCTAGATCACTGATCTTGGTTTTAGAATCTTCTAGATCACTGATATTGGTTTTAGAATCTTCTAGATCACCGATCTTGGTTTTAGACTCTTCTAGATCACCGATCTTGGTTTTAGACTCTTCTAGATCACCGATCTTGGTTTTAGAATCTTCTAGATCACCGATATTGGTTTTAGAATCTTCTAGATCACCGATATTGGTTTTAGAATCTTCCAGATCACTGATCTTGGTTTTAGAATCTTCTAGATCACTGATCTTGGTTTTAGAATCTTCTAGATCACTGGTCTTGGTTTTAGAATCTTCCAGATCACTGATCTTGGTTTTAGAATCTTCTGGATCACTGATCTTGGTTTTAGAATCTTCTAGATCACTGATCTTGGTTTTAGAATCTTCTGGATCACTGATCTTGGTTTTAGAATCTTCTGGATCACTGATCTTGGTTTTAGAATCTTCTAGATCACTGATCATGGTTTTAGAATCTTCTAGATCACTGATCTTGGTTTTAGAATCTTCTAGATCACCGATATTGGTTTTAGAATCTTCTAGATCACCGATATTGGTTTTAGAATCTTCCAGATCACTGATCTTGGTTTTAGAATCTTCTAGATCACCGATCTTGGTTTTAGAATCTTCTAGATCACTGGTCTTGGTTTTAGAATCTTCCAGATCACTGATCTTGGTTTTAGAATCTTCCAGATCACTGATCTTGGTTTTAGAATCTTCTGGATCACTGATCTTGGTTTTAGAATCTTCTAGATCACTGATCTTGGTTTTAGAATCTTCTGGATCACTGATCTTGGTTTTAGAATCTTCTGGATCACTGATCTTGGTTTTAGAATCTTCTGGATCACTGATCATGGTTTTAGAATCTTCTAGATCACTGATCATGGTTTTAGAATCTTCTAGATCACTGATCTTGGTTTTAGACTCTTCTGGATCACTGATCTTGGTTTTAGAATCTTCTGGATCACTGATCTTGGTTTTAGAATCTTCTAGATCACTGATCTTGGTTTTAGACTCTTCTAGATCACTGATTTTGGTTTTAGAATCTTCTAGATCACTGATCTTGGTTTTAGAATCTTCTAGATCACTGATCATGGTTTTAGAATCTTCTAGATCACTGATCATGGTTTTAGAATCTTCTAGATCACTGATCTTGGTTTTAGACTCTTCTAGATCACTGATCTTGGTTTTAGAATCTTCTAGATCACTGATCTTGGTTTTAGAATCTTCTAGATCACTGATCTTGGTTTTAGAATCTTCTAGATCACTGATCTTGGTTTTGGAATCTTCTAGATCACTGATCTTGGTTTTAGAATCCTCTTTGATAGTTATATGTTTGGTTTTTAATCATTTCCATTAATGCTGCCTTTTGATTTAGAATTAAGAGATTTCTTAATCCTTTTTCTCAGTGATGTTTTTGAATTGTGAAACTTTTTGTTCAGTGCTGTCCTTTGATTCGGAGACATTTTGTCCACTGTTTTCATTGGACATGGAATTCTTTTGGCTTGCTGCATTGATGGATTGATGTTTGTAGCATCCAGCTGCCATTGCCGCCGCACAAATCCCTGAAACAATATTTTCTCTTAAATATAACTATTTTCGAAAATATCCAATTCTTAATGTAACTGGATAATTTTATTAATCTGCGAATATGTAGTTATGCCAACGATTAGGCCATCCACATAGACAATTATTGAAATCACAAAATCTGAATAAACGAGTAGTTTTATATTATTTATTTCCATGACAGCCAATGACAATAATTATAAAACGATTATCAATTTTTCATGTTTTTGCAATTGATAACTGTGAAGTCCTCAAAGGCAGAAGGCGGAAGAGGCAACCCTCCTTGTGGGGATGAAACACCAGGAAGCGATGTATTCACGTAGACTTTCACGGCTGGAGTTGCTATGATGATCTTGAAGAAGATTATCGGGCTGTAGGCCGTGGTCGTGAGGCTTGTAGTTCCCCGACGTTTCGCCAGAGACTGCGTCTGGCATCCTCAAGGGTTGTCTTGAGACTGGCAATTCTGTCCGCTGTCTGTCTTATTTACGAACACATCGCGGTGAACGTATAAATAAGACAGACAGCGGACAGAATTGCCAGTCTCAAGACAACCCTTGAGGATGCCAGACGCAGTCTCTGGCGAAACGTCGGGGAACTACAAGCCTCACGACCACGGCCTACAGCCCGAAAATCTTCTTCAAGATCACAAGGAAGCAAGTTCAAAGTCTTTAAGGAGGCAGCCCCTTCAAAGGACTAACCCTGCAGTACGTTAGTAGCGTACTCAGGGGACACATTAAAATACTTACAAGCTCCAAAGTGATAGCCGGACTTTCATAACGGATAACGACAAACGCAAAGCATAAGGATAAACGTTTTGGAATTCAAGACCAAATTAAAGTAGCAACATGGAATGTCAGAGGAATACATGTAATAAAATAAGTTGCCCGAAAGAAATAAGCCGATAAAGCAACACAAATGTCAGGATATATATGATATTTAATTTGGCGCAACAAACATGTGACACCAAGAAAAATCCGCAAATACAAATCGATAGTTCGACCAGTTATCATATATGGAGCAGAAAATAGGGTTGATACAACAAAAACTAAACAGATAATAAGAACATGTGAAATGAAGATCTTAAGAACTATTCAGGGGAAAACATTATTTGATAGGAAACACAATACAGAAATTAGAGACAAATGTAAAGTTCAAGACATAACCAAATTTATTATGGTCAGACGAAACCATTGGAAAGATCATATAGAAAGAATGGAAGGCAACAGACTTGCAAAACGAGCTAAAGAAGATATAGCAATCGACGGGAGAAGTGCAAGAAGAAGAGCATCCAAGAGATGGACAGACAGTGGCTGCAGATTCGATACCTACGTCTTCCACCGAGGAGTGATTTGGAATATAAACATGATGGAAATTGTATAAATAATGAATAAGAAGGAGAATACACATTTAGAACTTAAAATCTGTACAGGGTCTTCCACATCTTTTTGTAGTAGAACAACATCGAAAAATGATGTTATAATTAAGTATATAATCTAGAATTCGGCCGCGGTGGACTAGTGGTTATGCTCCTTTCCTCTGGCCCCGAGGGTCGCTGGTTCAATCCCAGCAAGGGTCAATGGATTTTTTAGGATGGAAAAATCCAAGGAGCATGTCCTCCGGGAGGAAATTTAAGCCGTGCGCCCCAAGCCTGAAGATCTTCGGCTCGTAAAACATTCTTAAACCTGAGGCCTCTAAGCAAAATTTACGGACCTCCTTCATCCTAATAATACTTTAGTTGCCTGTTATGTGTCTCATTGGGTTGGTATGTTGACAGCATACCATTCATGACATCTGTAGGAAATAAGCGTAACTAAAGTAACTTGGTCTAGTAACTCCTAACAAAGGAGAGACTAAGGCCTAACATTGGACTGTTATGCCATTGTAGATATATTTTTTTCTAGAGAAGTAGCGAACAGTCATATCATTCCAAGTTCCACATAGCCTCCAAATGAACATGCTACGTTCCCTGGGTAACATAGAATCTCACGCAGTTGGATTATATTTCCTGCCGGGTTGTTTGTTTGTAATTTTTCCTCAACTGTAAGGAGAAACACCAGGAATTTCGAAACTGGGAACAAAATAAACAACATAATAAATAATATCAATGAAGAAAATACACAATAAAGGCGTATATAAACTAATTTGTAAAGATTGTAGAAAATTTAACATAGGAAGAACCAGCAGAAGTTTTAATACTATATTTCCATCCATAGTAATTCTGCCCGAGGGCAGGTATTTCGCTGCAATTATAGCATTTTCATGTTATGCTTTGCAGCTTTACTAGGAGATTTAAGGTGTGGTAGCTTCCCGTTGCTTTCCAAACCGGTGAATGATGGATGATTTTCGGGGACCGTTGAGTCCTAAGCTTCCTGATATTTGTCTTACAGGTGAGGAAAACTCCGAAAAACCCTGACCCGGGAGCCTGTCCCTATCGGAATTCGAACCCGGGCCCGCTGCGTGAGAAGGCAGCACGCTACCTCGAGACCACAGCGGTGGACAGTAAATACGGTAGATAAAGTGACTATTAAACAATACTATGGTAAGAAAAACCGAAAATTAAAAAAATAAATAACAGTCGAGCTACGACCTTCCTCTAAGGACGTCAGAGTAGTCCTGTCCTACAATATAGTGCAGTTATAAAATCAATGATAAAATAAATAGAGTTGTAATTTGAGAAAACCTACCATGATAATTTGTTTTATTTAGGCAATTGTTTATTTTAATTTCACACTCTACATTAATATTTGCTCTTCAAAGTTCAACCTAGCATTTTCCATCATAATTAGTGGCCGGATTTTTGTGTTGTTCTACCCTATGGAATATGTATATAAATATAAAAAAAATATATTTTAAACGTATAATAACAACATTACAAAGAGGCGTTAACAATTCTTAATTAATCTATTTTAACAGCGAGAACATACATTTCATAATTTTCCCAAGCGATTACAAGTTTTTAAAATGTTTTATACAACTAAAAGGTGAGGAGGAAGAGAAAAACACATCCCATACATAAATGCACTAGTCCCATCAGAATAACTACAATCCCAAAGTTTACCTAAGTCAGGATTTGATCACAAGTTTTCAAAGTCTGTACGTTTAGCGCTCTAACCATCTGAGCCACTCAGGAATCCTAACACAAACATTTATTTTTCTTATATATTTTTTTATTTTCTTATATATATGTAATTCACAGGAATTATAAATAATATTTTCAAGCCAAACACAGTACAGTAACACACACGAACTAGAATTTATAAAACACTGGCCAGACCCATATTATGTTACGGCAGTGAGGCCTGGACAATTCGCAGTGTAGATGAACAAAGACTAACTGCTGCAGAAATAAAATTTATGAGACGTACTGCAGGCTACTCAAGAACAGACCATAAAATGAATTCTGAGATTCTCAAAGAATTACAAACTGGATCAGTCATGGAATATGTACAAAAATACAGAAACAACTGGAAATCTCACGTAAGAAGAATGAGCAGAACAAGAATACCACGTCAGATCGTAAATTACCAGCCCCACCAGGCAAGAGGTCTTTGGGCAGACCCCTCAAACGTTGGATTGAGATCGTGACAGACCACTATGTCTATCACATGAAAGGAAATAGAATATATATATATAATTGTCAGTTTACACGAGAGTAGCGGGGTATCGTTCCAACTGCCATCTTGTGGCCACTAAAACAAGTAAGTATTTTAAAGAGAATAAACAACAGAAGTTTCAACATCAGATTTAAAGAACATTTTCGAGACTTTATTCACGCAGAGGGTAAATCAAGCTATGCATAACACGTTATCCATGAAGGACGTCATATGTTTGATATTGAAAACACCCTGATAGTAATGCACAGAGAAAATAATCCAGCGAAGATAAACGTACTAGAGGAAATGGAAATTTTGAAGGCAGTTAACAACAACAATCATCTGATAAATGAAAACGCACCCAGTACATGTAACCCCCTCTACCAGATCTTCAGTGAAACACCAGTTTTGAATCCTGCTGATGATGGGACTAGTCCCGAAAGCGCTACAGTTAAATAACTGAAAAGTTTAAGGAGACGGATCTTTTAGGTAAATATTTCATTACTCTATGCTTTAAATGAGAGGAAGCTTTAAAGCTCAAACAGTCCCCGAACATCATCTAGTCATTATAATATTCGCCGGTGTATGAATCTATCGCCTAGTAAAGCTGCAAGCATAGAATGAAAACGCTATGATTGCAGTGGAAGATCTCTCATTGGGCAGAACACTATATATTTTTTTTTCTTTCTTGTTTTCTCTCATTCACACTTTTCAATTTTTTTTTTTTTTTTTTACTTTTTGGGACCCTTTTCCTTATTCACACATATAAACACAAGGATACGACGTACACCCAGTCCCAAGGTGCATACTTAAAATCGCTTACCCCGCCGGGAATCGAACCCGGGTCGTCAAAGTGGAAGGTAGTGACTCTACCGATTACGCCATAGCGACGGACAAACTTTTAAGTTTTTCTCTTTCCGTTTACACTGTTTTTCCTTCTTGTTTTACCTTTTTGTTAAGTTTATTTTATTCTCACATATAGACACAAGGACAGGACACACACCCAGACCTAAGGTGGAGATTTAAAATCCCCTACCCCGCCGGGAATCGAACCTGGGTCGCCACAATGGAAGTTAGGGACTCTATCGACTACGCCACGGCGACGGAATATAAAATAGATTAGACCAATAGTAATGGCATTTTGTGGAAAAAAAATGCTCTGCGTGCAAAAATAGTAATTAGAGACGAAATTATTTAACAAGTATCCCACTTTAAATATTTAGGATGTGACATCAGCTATGGGTATGGTAAAGATATTGAACACAAAACACATCAGTTTCAAGCTATTTGTGGTACAATAAATACAACATTGAATAATAAAGCCCATAAACAAACAAAATTAAAATTTTATAAAACAATGGCTGTCCCTGTCCTTTTGTATGGGAGTGAATCTTGGATTACCACTACCAAACAAGAAAGTAAAATCCAAGCAGCCGAGATGAAATTTTTAAGAAGAGTAAAAGGCTGCACTAGAATGGACCAGATAAGAAACGAGGATATCCGTGAAGAACTGCAGATCTACTCCATAAAAGAAAATATATTTAACAACAAGATACAGTGGAAAGAACATGTAGAAAGAATGGAAGAAAGAAGGTTACCAAATAAAATCTTCCATTATTTTCCAAGAGGAAGAAGAGATGTCGGACGTCCTCGGAAGAGATGGTCTTAGATCTATTAGTGAAGACGGAACAGGCAACTCTTGCCTAAACCAGGAAGTGAAGAAGAAGACCAATAGCATTCGTTTTGCCATTAAAATTATGTGTCCTTATGGCTCTGTAGTACAAGTAGGGAACTCTTGCTATTACAACTATAATGTGATTTATGTAGGATTCATATTAATGAAGCTGCAAAGGTGTGGGGATCCCAATAGGCAACAGCTTTTTGCTGACATTACAATTTGCTGATGATCAACTGGTTTTAGCGCAACACAAATTTGATATGGAATTCATGATAAAAAGCTTGAAATACACATATGAATCTTGTGGTCTCACAGTAAATTTACAAAAAAAACAGAATATTTGGCAGTAAATAGCAATGAAAGTGATAATTTATTATTGGAAGAAGGAATTAAAATAAAGGAAGTGAAACAAACTAAATATTTGGGAATAATTATGGATAACATTGAAGGTATAGGCAAAGAGAACAAAGCATAGAATTGAATTGAGTAGCAAAATAATATCATCGTTAAATTCCATATGGTGGGATAAGCATATTTGGAACGACACAAAAAATATATTGGTAAAACTTTGATGGAATCTATTGCAATGTATGGAAGTGAGGTATGGACAATCAATAAGTACTACAAGAATAGACTAATAGCTGTAGAAATGGATTATTTACGTAGAAGTGCCAGAAAGTCGAAATTAGAACATGTCACAAATAAGGAAATTAGAAACATAATGGAAGCAGAAGAAAGCATAATTGAAAGAATTGAGAAGGAATTAAAGTGGTTAAGGCATATTTTAAGAATGGAAGATGAGCGATGGTCGAAACAACTATATCAATGGTAACCGACCAGAAAGAAGAAAAGAGGGAGACCAAAGTTAACATGGAAGGAAAACATAAAGATAGTAATGCAAGCAAGAGGGCTAAGAATTTAAGATGCCTAAAAACATCGTAGACTTTGGAGGTTTGGCACGGGAAGACGGCTGCAGCTGTAAAAATCCCGGAGATAGATAGATAAGTGATCCCACAACAGGCCTCAGGAGGCCTTTGGGGTAGTAGGAGGTTAAGGCTCCCACTTTTTCTAGACAATCGGCACTTGATGTCAGCCAGGTTGTCAGCCCTGCGTGACGGCCAGCCCTGCGTGACGGCCGCCTTTACCCCCAGAACAAGCGTCTGGTACTCATTTCTGTTAGAGGCTGAGTCGACCCCAGGGCCATAGTGCCGCCAGAGGGTTTGGGTCAGTTTAAAAATCCTGACCCCAACGGGACTTGAACCCTCGACCCTCCGGCTTGTAGCCCAGTGCTTTAACCACTACGCTACGGCGTGCCCCGGAGATAGATAGATAGTTAGAAAAAATGTGCATGACAAAGAACATTTAACTAACTAACTCACTGGCACTATCGAACCCATAAGTTCATGGCCGAATCAGCTCTCCATATAACCCTATCCTGAGCTAATGTTTTCCAATCATTCCCTGTATAATCTACTTCCCTCAAATCATATCTAATGTTATTCTCCCACCCCATTCTTGGTCTACCAACTGTGCGTTATTCCTCTGGTTTTCCTACAAGAAACTTCCATGCACGTCTTTCATTCCCCATTCGTGCCACATGTCCTGCCCATCGCAGTCTACGAGAGTTAACTGTTCTCATTATATCTGGCTTCCTATAAAGACCATGCAATTCACTGAAATGAAATCTTCTCCATTCACCTGTCTGTTCATCTCTCTTTGGTCCAAAAATTTTCCTAAGAACTTTATTCTCAAATACTCTTAATCTCCTTTCCTCCCTTAAAGTAAGAGTCCATGTTTCGCATCCATATAATATAACTGGTAGAATAATAGTTTTATGTATTTTCAGTTTATCGTTTTTTGAATGTAGTTCGGAATTCAAGAGTCTCTGTAATGCATAATAACACGCATGTGCAGAATTGAGCCTATGTTTAATTCCCTTGTGCATCTCATTCCTGTTTATGATCATTGTTCCTAGGTATTTGAATGCAACCACTTCCTCAAAATTTCCCTCATTTGTTATCAGCTGTCCATTTCCATTATATAATGCATTTTTATGTGTAACCATATATTTAGTTTCATTGATATTTACTTCGAGTCCCAATTTCTTAGTGTTACTCAATAGTGTGTGCGTGTTGGCCTTTAGTATCTCCTCGCTATCGGCCAATAGTAGGCTACTACATCATCAGCATAAACCAACAGCTTATTAATACCATTGAGTTGTAGGCCTCAAAGAACATTTATTAAACGAATTTCTGCTGATTAATTTTTCTATTGGTTTATTAAAGGTATTATCTAAACTAATGTATATCATAAGATGTATTGTCAATTGAATGCTAAATGAATTGCATTATATATAGGTGCAGTGTGACATTGCTATCTTGAACGGCTGATAGAGCGATTGTTTAATATCACGTTTCAGGTAAATTACCACTTGTAAAGGATGAAATCATCAAATAACTAAGAGTTGAAGTTAGAAAAGGGATTAAAATAGGTAACAAAGAGCTGAAGATAATAAACTATGCTGATGGCACAGTTCTAATTGCACAAAGTGAAGATAATTTACAAATGCTATTGCACAAATTTAGAATAATTGCAGCAAAATATAACATGAAAATCTCAATAAACAAAACCAAATCAATGGCAATATCCAAGGACCCACGACGTGTTAAATTAGAAATAGAAGGGAAAAGTACAGAACAGGTCATGAAATTCAAATATTTAGGAATAGAAATTAATAGCAGCAGCAGAATAACAGATGAAATCCTCCATCAAGCAAATAATGCAAACAAAATATCGGGATGTTTAAACAATACTGATGGGAAAAATAAAAATTTAAGAATAGATACAAAAATAAGAATTTACAAATCTGTCACAAGACCAGTTCTAACATATGGTTGTGAATGCCGAACAGAAACTCAAAAAACAAAACAAATCAATGAAACAACCGAAATGAAAGTTTTAAGGAAAATCGCTGAGAGAGAAAATTCGCAGCTCTGTTATTAGAGAAGAATGTGAAATTGAACCTATAAACCTCTGGATAAACGATAGAAGACTAAATTGGAACGATCACATAGATAGAATGGAGAACAGTAGATTAGTGAAGAAAGTACGTGACTGGACACCTCAGCAGGAAAGGCCTTTAGGACGACCACAATTACGATGGAAGGACGTCACCATACCCCGGACCTGTAGCGAATGAGTCCGCTGATTTTTTTTTTTAGAATGGCATCCTCCTCGTTTTACTTTAATAGCACATACTGAGTTTCGTAGCGAAAAATTAAAAATGACGCTAGAGCGATTGTTAAATAATCGTTTCAGATGAACTCCATCACCCAATAGTCCAATTTTACTTGTTAACAAAATTGATGTTCCTTTTTTAAAATAATTGCTGTTTGCATCGATTGGTTAAAAAAATTCTGGCCGCTAGATCGTTAATAATGATAATAGTAATGGCTTGATCTGTTTTTAAAATTGCAGAGATTATTATTAAGACTTACCTGGAATTATTTTTATGCAGCATCACCGCCGGCAGGGAAAACGATATTCGCTAGCATATTCATGAGGTGCTGAACGTCGAGTACGAAGGGTGGATTGTTAGTATTTGTATCTGCCGGGGGCACATCTGCATCCATACCTTCTAATATATTATCATAATTCTCGTAGAAATCTGAGAGTGTAAATGCATTGCTCCTTGCTCGTCTTCTTGGGGCATCTTCCCAATGCATGGGGTAGACAAACTCCCTGTTGACATACACATATTCGACGTCGTCGTCTCCAACGACGAATGACTCATTAGATCTATTTAACGAAGGTGGCGGATTTCGTGGCAAATCCGCCGAATAAGATTGTAAGGACGATGAAGTCGTCGGAGATGGTGTTTCGGCAGGAGGTGGAGGCCTCCGCCCAAAAAAAAATCACGTACTTTTCTCAAGAGTCTGCACATCTTTTTCAAATCACTTTTACTTCGCATATGTTACCATAGTTTGATTTGAATGAATGTGGGCCTATTGTAGAGCCATCTCCATGGTTTATATATTCATTTATTTACCTCATCTTCACATTCGTTACCATGGTTTAATTTAACATTTTCCAATACTGTTATTTTAACACAGTTCCAATAATGGATCATATTATAACATTATAATGATATTGTGAATGTTTGTGCCAGGTGTGGAATGGTGTAGTGGGCTGCACACTAGTCTGGAGAACTAGAGGTCCACGGTTCGATTCCTGGGGTTCACACATTAATTTTTCTTTTCACAATATCATTATAATATGATCCATTATTGGAACTGCGTTAAAATAACAGTATTGGAAAATTTAAATAATATCGTTTACTACTTATAAAAGTGGTGGTGTGAAATTCTCAAATATAGATACTTCTAAACGAAGCCGGCGTTGGCGATGGCAGTGTCGTCTACATGACAGCGGAGAAACGAGAATTATATATTTGTATATGTGGAAGGAATTGTTAATGTTTGTGCCAGGTCTAGAATGGTGTAGCGGGCTGCACACTAGTCTGGAGAACTAGAGGTCCACGGTTCGATTCGTGGTTCACACATTAATTTTTCTTTTCATAATATCATTATAATATTATAGTTTAATTTGAATAAATGAATTCTAAAGTCATCTCCATGTTTTTTTATTATTTTTTAAACTACTCTATGTAACAGCTAAGATCCTTAAGTCGGCCGCGGAGCTTTATTGGTTATTTTTTTTATATCCTAAATGTATAGACCCTAAATTCACCTAAGGTACATTAGGGTTGTATTTTGTCAAATTTGTATCGTTATATAATATTTTATCTAAAATTCTTTGAAATTTTAAAATTATAATTGGCACTTTTTTTTTTTCCAAATAGCTCTTTGTAGATCATTTTATGAACTGGAAATCACTACTTGATCATCGGAAAATAATATTGCATCAAACAATGTATTATTTATTTTAAAAAGTTTATTTAAATTAATCTGCCACTTTATCATAACTTCGTCTGTATATAGATTAAAAAGAGAAAGTGATAAAGGACACCCTTGCTGATTTATTATTACCATTTATAAATCTGTCATAAGTCTGTTTTGAATTTTATCTTTGGCAAATAGTCAGAAAGGAATTTGATTATTTTTACACGCTTTATATTAGCTTGACCTCTATCTATCTATCTATCTATCTATCTATCTATCTATCTATCTATCTATCTATCTATCTATCTATCTATCTATCTATTATCTATCTACCTGTCTATGTAACGGAATCTTTCAACGCGATTTTCACCCACTTAAAATCATTGGATCGACTTGAAACTTTGTATACTTGTAAAGGACCCGTGGCAATACAATAATTTCATATTTATTTTCTAAAATCCTGGCCAGAATCATCAGAAAATCAAAAAAAAGTGTCTTTGTATCCATGTAATGGAATCTTTGAACACGATTTTCACCCACTTTAGAAACATTGGATCGACTCGAAACTTTGTATACTTGTAAAGGACCCGTGACAATACAATATTTTCATATTTGATTTTAACTCCTGGCCAGAATCGTCAGGAAATATAAAAAAGTGTCTTTGTATCTATATAACGGAATCTTTGAACATGATTTTCACATTGGATCGACTTGAAACTTTGCATAATTGTAAAGGACCCGTGACAATACAATAATTTCATACATTTGTTTTTAAAATCCTGGCCAGAATTATCAGAAAATCAAAAAAAAAATGAAAACTGGTATAATAGGTTGCGGACTTGTCGACTTTTGGTCAATCGTTGTAAGAGCTCAGTTGGCAGAGCGGTGAACTCTAGTGGTATATAATTTCAGTAATCCATAGGTTACTGGTTCAAATCCGGCTGGGAGGATTTTTTTAGAAGAGTATTACTTTTAGCTCATACTACAATAGTATCGAATTTAAAAATATTTAAATTTTTATCTTATTCTGTAAAATATTAAAACTAACAAATTAAAAATAAATAATAGTTTTAAAAAACTAAAACATCACGCTTTATTAGAAAACCGAACTAAAAAATGAAAATTAATTTTAATTTCCAACACGCTTGGGATAAAATTAAAGTGGTCAACAAAAAAATCATCTGCAACACATATAGAATAAAACTAGAATTATCAACATAAAGAAAATAATTTTACCAACAAAAGCGTGCGGTGCTTTTTATGAATTTTACATTTTCTTCTTAGAGACTTTATTTTTACCAATATCTGTTTATTATCAAATATATTAATTGGTATAGAGCACCCCACGCTTTTGATGGTAAAATTATTTTCTTTTTGTTGATAACTCTAGTTTTATCCCAAGCGTGTTTGAAATTAAAATTATGTTTCATTTTTTAGTTCGGTTTTCTAATAAAGCGTGTTGTTTTAGTTTTTTAAAAGTATTATTTATTTATTCATCATCATCATCATCATCATCATGAACAAATTCCTTTTAGGTCATGTGGCCTGTACGTTAAACCTAGCGAAGATGGTCTTGATCTTTCCACCGACGTTTTGGTCTTCCTTGGTCCCTATGTCCAGTTGGGGTATATTGGAATGCCAATTTTGTAAGTCTATTTCTTGCCATTCTCCTCAGATGATTTTTCCATTCTTGTTTGGTATCTTTGTATAACTTCATTTAAACTTGTTACTCCAAGTTTTTATTTATTTATTATACACCAATAATATGTTTCAAGACTTAATGAAGAGTTCTACAATGTAGAAAAAATATTTTTGAGAAATATGTGGGTTGTCAAGCTCTTTTGCCCACGTCCTTCGATTATGGTCCGAAAACATTCCCTCCCCCAATTTCATTTTAATGTTGAATTATGACTATTGAATGTAGCAAATTTAATAACTGTTTAACTCCGATAATGTTTTTCTGACAAAAAGTAACGTTTTCTTTTTGTCAAGACGAACTAACTAAACTTTCTCCGTCTGAAGGAGTTGCGATATTTTGTTGAAAGTAAAATTAATAAGTGTCATGAAGGAAAGAAAGCCAATGTATTAAAGTCGAAACATGAAGAAATGTGAACATTCTCAGAGAGGACTGTTTTATTATTTGAAAAAGTATACACTGTGTTCCACTTATAAGTATAGTAAAATAAATTGTTATAATTCCTAAACTTACTTACTTACTCACTGGCACTATCGATACCGTAGGTTCATGGCCACGCGAACATAGGCTCTCCATACATCCCTATCCTGAGCTAATGCTTCCAATCATTCCCTGTATAATCTACTTCCCTCAAATCATAGTTAATGTTATTCTCCCACCTCATTCTTGGTCTACCAACTGGGCGTTTTCCCTCTGGCTTTCCTACAAGAAGCCTCCGTGCAAGTCTTTCATTCCCCATACGTGCAACATGTCCTGCCCATCGCAGTCTACAAGACTTAACTGTTCTTATTATATCCGGCTTCCTATAAAGACCATGTAGTTCATTCTTAAGTTGTCTTCTCCATTCACCTGTTTATCCATCTCTCTTTGGTCCAAAAATTTTCCTAAGTACTTTATTCTCAGATACTTGTAATCTCCTTTCTTTCCTTAAAGTAAGAGTCCATGTTTCGCACCCATATAATATAACTGGTAGAATAATAGTTTTATATATTTTCAGTTTAACGTTTTTTGAAAGGAGTTCGGACATCAAGAGTCTCTGCAATGCATAATTTCACGCATTCCCAGAATTGAGCCTATGTTTAATTTCTTTGTGCATCTCATTCCTATTTGTGATTATTGTTCCTAGGTATTTGAATTCAGCCACTTCATCAAAATTTCCCTCATTTGTCATTAACTGTCCATTTCCATTATATAATGTATTTCTACGTGTGATCATATATTTAGTTTTATTAGTTTTATCTCCTTTCTTATAAATTGGTACGATAATTGATTCTTTCCATTCATCTGGAAGAGCTTATGCATGCAAAGTGTAGGGTTTGGTAGTATTTGAATGCTGACGTTGGGACGTTTTAATTCAACTTAGTTGTTAATTTTAGAGGCGGCTTGCATGCGCAGATCATTTCATAGGACAATTATTCTTCTTGGGAAAGAGAGATAATTGCCACATCTTTATCTTTGAGATATTTGCTTCTGATCAATTTACAGTTAAACATAAAGTATCTGAAAAAGTCTGCGAGCGTTTTGCAGTATTCACTATCTGCGAACTTCTTACTTACTTCTATGACAGCTTTCGAGCATTATTAGGAAAAGATCCACATTCAGAAAAACAAAGGAAAACTTATGAACTTCGAAATTCCCGCAAATTTTGACCTGATCCAGAGTTTCATCGGTCCACCAACAGAGGGAAGAAGAAGAGTTTATTCCGATCGACATAACTCCAGTCGTCAAGGAAGTTCTGAGGATGAGACAGTTATAGTCTCGAAATAGCGATCAACTTAGAAGATTTATATGAGGAGAGGTAAGAAACATTTAATTTCACCATAAATTAAACCTCATAGTGATTAATTCCTATACAAGTTAATGATTGAAGTTGATTATTTATTTCGAGGACGTGGTTATTTGAAGTTGTACTTCATGCATTTCCTTCAGCAACATATGGTCTTGAGTGCTTGATGTACACCGTGTCTACAAATCGTACTTTAACTACTACCACGTCGCTTTGGATAATCGTATCTACATGAAATTGGTGACAATCAAAAGAGAAACTCAAAAAGTTTTTGCTATACCTCATAGACATTGAATGTGGCCCCCACGAGTGACGCAGCAAACATTGACATTTAACTACTTCTTCTTCTTCTTAAACATAATTTGTAGGATTTTCATCCTGTTTATTTCCAAAATCACTCCTCGGAGGAAGACGTATTGGATGTGCATTCATCTCTTGACTGGTCTTCCTCTTGTTCTTCACCCGTCCATTGGATCATTTAACCTGTCTGCTAAATATCCAACAATGAACCCATATCGGCCACAAAAAACATGATTAAATTTAGTTTAGTTTCTGTATTGTTGTCCATTATTCTCCATTGTTAACATGCACAAAACACTTGAGTTTCTCGTTTGATTGTCACCAATTTCATTTATATAGGATTATCCAAAGCGATGTAGTAGTAGTTTAAAGTATGATACTATATTTGTGGATACGGTGTATTTAGAGAATTGTTCGATATTCTCTCTTCGGCAATAGTGGTGGTACTAATTGGGAAAAACTGCACTTAAACTAGCGTAAAATATTTTCAAAGTCCTATAGAACAACAGTGCGCATGCGCCAGAGTTTATAGAGCCAGCAATAAACCACAATCGTACCACATATCGATTATCATCCTCGATTACTATCCGTCGCTATGAAATTTAAATAACCAATATTTGCAATAAATCACCAACTCTATGCTAAAAACATATATTAATAATATTGAAATTACCAAACGTTTATTAAAAATGGGTGTACACTCACTTATCACTCCCTAACGCTGATCCAACCAGCGATAGAAAAATCATAGACTAAGTAATATACTCTGTGGACAAAATAGCAGTTAGCATCACAATATTGTCTACCGGTGTCATAATATTGTGATTTGCATATTTAAATAAATACTTCAAAATTGTCTAATAATGTTATAAAAATTGTTTGAAAAAATTAAAAATATTAAATAATGTTAGTAAATAGAGCTAGGATTTTTATGTAATATTAACATGCAAAATATGTACATATTTATGTAATAATATTTGGTGAAATATGTAATATTACATAAAGAAATCTTAAAATATGTAATTTTAAATACATTAAAATTTAAGTTTTATGTAAATTTATACCAAATATTAAGTTACTTGATTCCTGATTTTATTAATAAAAAGTAAAGTGTGGGACAATTATTAATTAAGCATGTTGATTTAATAAATCAAAAGTATTAAATTTATTTATTTTTTGAAAATGCAACAATTAATAAAATGGCTAAATAAAAAAAATCACGTTGCAAAATGTATTTTTAGTTATATTATAATTATACAACGTTTTCGTAGTCACTCTTTAACCAATCTTCAGCCCCTACAGCGAATACAGAAACTATCTACTCACTTCACTTTAATTTGCAATGAACTATGAGACACATATCCAAGTTTTCCATTGTCATAGAGTGTCATCGGTCAGAGAGATTGTTTTTATAAACAGAAAATGTTCTTTCCACATTACAGGAAGTTGCTGGTGCAAATTTAAGCAGATTGAATTTTTCAGGAGAGATGTCATCTGGAGGATTCTCTTCTTCCCTGTTGAGGATCTTACACACTGTAGTCAATGTCGAGAAGCCAGGGTTTCTTTCCATAACAGATTCTAATTTCTTCATTATGTTTATTCGAACATTTCCTTGAACAACCCTTACGTTAGATTTAACGTCCTCGACAGTGTCCAGTGATTCCTTCAAAGTCATGCCACAAGTTTCTAATTTTACAATACTGTCAGAAATGAATCCAAAATTGCTTTTAACATAAGCCAATTGGCACTGAAGGCACTTTGAGCCTCTCTGATAGAAACTGCTGATTTACTTGGAAACGAGTCTATTACAGACTTCACTTCTTTAAAATAGTCACTATAAAAGCAGGCAGCCTCAATCCACGTCCCCATCTAGTGAGGACAGGTTCAGGGGGCAATTTCACATTTGGTAATTGTTCTCTATAGTGTAACACACGTTGGGGGGCCTTAACAAACACTTTCTTAGTGTTTGAAATAATGCTATTGATTTGTGGATAGTTACTTCGCACTTCTTCGGCAACACGTTGCAGTCCATATGCGAGACAGATGAAATGGATCATATTTTGGTAAAAAACACGTAGAGCAGTTCCCGCCTTTAGCATGTACGCCGCAGCATCACAATAAAGGACAAAGACTTTATCTTCTTGAACACTTTAAGTCCATCGTTCACAAAACGAGCCACTGTTGCGTGATTTGCATGCTCCAACGTTTTCGAAGAAATCAGGAAAGGTGTGGGGGATTCTTTTCCATCCAGCTTACCAATCACAAGATTGGCAATATAGCGACCTTTTCCATCCGTTGTTTCATCGACAGCAATCCATATATAGTTGTTGCCTATATCACTTCGCACATATGTCATTGCTTCATCGTAACACAAATGCATGTAGTTTTTTCGGAGCGTAGAATCGTTAGGAATCTGCCTCCCACAATACTTCTCTAAAAATGCACGATATTTAGGTACCTGGAGTTTGTACCAAGGAATATTTGCGGCAACCATAGCATTACACATGTCATGGAAGAATTCACTCCTTACATTTGAAGACTGTTGCATTTGAGATAGAAGGATAGAAGCACTTGCTTTTTAGATGTTTGTAATCCTTTGTTTTTAGCATGCAGAGCACTGCGAACATGTTGTTCAAGTTGAGATATCATTGAACAACCTATCTGGTTATTACAAGCCTGGCACAGAACCACATCTCCATCAGTAGTGAACGAATCATCTATTTTAACCCACGATTTTAACTTAGACGATAATTTTGATGCTACAGGAGCCATCACACGAAATTCAATGAAACACTGTGACAGTCAAAATAATACTGATGAAGACACTGGAACTAAAAGTCTTGTGGAAGAAAAATAGAAAGCATCGCAATGTTACTTTTTATTATGAGAGGGGAAAAGAGGTAGGAACAGAAAAGGACGGAAATGTTTGAATGGATGTATAAGAAGTTTAAGAAGTTTCACAACTTTCAGTACTTGTTAGAGATCAAACAGCTATGGTGTAAAATCTAATTAATTAAATAAATAAAATATATGTTAAGCCTGATATGATAATATTTAGAATATCTCATTGTATCTTAACAACAAATTATAGTGCATAATTTCAATTTTAAGAAATGTTGATTACCTCTTGTTTTTATTTTATGATAATTTGTTATGGGGATATCAGTAAACGAAAAGAATATGTTTAGATGAGTGGGATAGCAAATGCAAGTGGCCTAAATTACCTGATATTTATATTAGAATTGGGAGGGACGCAGATAAAACCCTATCCAGAAAATTAACTTGAATCGATCCTGGATTCGATGGGTGAGAGACAATGACAATTACTCCTGTGCTATTTTTTAAAGTTTTTTCTACATGGACTCAATCTCTATTCCATCAACAAACAATTTTATAAATACAGTACAAAATTATAATTTTTTATACTCATATTACAACGAAACAAACATTTTTAAAACAGGTTGTATTCTATTCCAAGGGATAGAAGAGCAGAGATGAGGGAAGGATACACAATTGTTAACACATGGTGAGTGAGAAACTGTTATGTTTCTACTATTTCATTCATAAAACAGATGGGTCTGTGGTAATTTAAAAGAGATCTTCAATGTGGTATCCTACCCAAGTCACAGTGTCTTTGTATAGCTACATTTATGGTGTCAATAATTGAATGGAATTCTTCCTTGACCTCTTTTTTGTAGCTTTTGGATAGCTTGCAAAATTCGTTTCAGTGTACATGTACCTGAGTTTCTAGTGTGAATAAAATACTGTCATACAGATAGTTTAAAATTTTATTCCGCTTATGGAAGAAAAAAAAACATTATTTTAAATTAACGGACAGAATATGTAGTTTTACATAAAAAAATATTAAAATATGTAAAAATATGTAATTATGATGAAATATGTAAAATATGTAATGATAACTTTTGATATTTGATAAGAAAGTTCCTAATTCGTGGACATTTATAATTTTTAGCTGCGTATGAGCAAAGAGAAAGAATATGTAATTACATACAAATCCTAGCTTTAGTTATTAAATTCCCAAAGTGAGTAATGGAATCCTTCCTGCTTCCTAAAATATCACTACTTTGCTATACATATATATGATATGAAAAGAAAAATGAATGCTTGAGTCGGGATTTGAACCCGAGTCTCTGAACTCTGTAGTTTAGCGCTCTAACCAACTGAGCTACCCAAGTATTCCAACACAAACATACATTTTTTTCTTATATGTGTAATATTCTCAATTCACACAAGAGGTAGCGGGAAGTCGTTCCCCCTGACATCTAGTGGCCACCATAACAGGTAAGCAAATTTTTAAAGAGAATATTTACTTTATAGCAGTAATGCTTGTATATTTAGATGTTATATCTATATATTATTTTACATTTGGCAATGAAGGTAAATATGATATGAAAAGAAAAATGAATGCTTGAGTCGTGATTTGAACCCGAATCTCTAAACTCTGTACGTTCAGCGCTCTAACCAACTGAGCTTACTTACTTACTTACTCACTGGCACTATCGAACCCGCAGGTTCATGGCCGCGCGGACATAAGCTTTCCATACATCCCTATCCTGAGCTAATGATTTCCAATCATTCCCTGTATAATCTACTTCCCTCAAATCATAGTTAATGTTGTTCTCCCACCTCATTCTTGGTCTACCAACTGGGCGTTTTCCCTCTGGCTTTCCTACAAGAAGCTTCCATGCACGTCTTTCATTCCCCATTCGTGCAACATGTCCTGCCCATCGCAGTCTACGAGACTTAATTGTTCTTATTATATCTGGCTTCCTATAAAGACCATGTAGTTCATTGTTATGTAGTCGTCTCCATTCACCTGTCTGTTCATCTCTCTTTGGTCCAAAAATTTTAACCAACTGAGCTACCCAAGTATATATATATATATATATATATATATATATATATATATATATATATAGTGCCTACATTTTGCATGGGCTGTAGTTTAGCACATATGAATCTAGGCTGCACATTACTATGTATTCCATTTTATAGCACGTTTCTAAAGTCTAGATTATAGTAAGCATATTTGTAACTTGTGCATCTTTTTTCTTTGCCAAATGCCAGTATATTTTCATTATTAGCTTTGTTTTAAATAAAACATAATTTTAAGTTAGAGCTTAATAATTATTTCGTTATTAGTACATTTATTCTTGTCTGCTACGGTGGTTTGGTGGTTATGCTCCTTTCCTCTAGTGCCGAGGTACGCGGATTCAAACCCGGCCGCGGTTGATGGATTTTTAGGATGGGAAAATGCAAAGGAAAGTTCTCCGGATTGGACTTTAAGCCGTGGTTCCCGAGTCTGAAGATTTTTAGGCTCGTTAAAGATCCTCAAACCTGTAAAACCAGGCCGCTGAGCAAAATTTTACCGACGCAACGTTATACCATCCAAGTAATATGCTACTTAGTTGCCTACTAGATATATTTTGAGACGACATACGTCACTCACAATATCTGTAGGGAAATAAGCGTAATTAAATCTGATTAAGAAACCCTAAGTTTTTTTTACTATTTGGTCCCGTGGTTATATATATATATATCTGTCCATAGTAATTCTGCCCGAAGGCAGGTCCTTCACTTCATCGTAGCATTTTCATGCTATGCTTGCAGCTTTACTACGGAATTGCAGGTGTGGTAGCTTCCCGATGCTTTCCACACCGGTGATATATATATAGGCTACTAGTTCAGTTCGGACCCAAAAAGTAAATATTACTAGTTTGGTCCCGATCATTAAATATAATCATACACAGGAACCTAAAGCGCCTTCACAGAAAATGTTAAAATACTTACTTTCTCACTGGCACCATCGAACCCGTAGGTTCATGGCCGCACGGACATAAGCTCTCCATACATCCCTATCCTGAGTTAATGCTTTCCAATCATTCCCTGTATAATCGACTTCCCTCAAATTATAGTTAATTTTGTTCTCCCACCTAATTCTTGGTCTACCAACTGGGCGTTTTCCATCTGGCTTTCCTACAAGAAGCTTCCTTACAGGTCTTTCATTCCCCATACGCGCAACATGCCCTGCCCATCGCAGTCTACGAGACTTAACTGTTCTTATTATATCTGGCTTCCTATAAAGACCATGTAGTTCATTGTTATGTAGTCTTCTCCATTCACCTGTCTGATCATCTCTCTTTGGTCCAAATTCTAAAATATATTAAAGTGAAAGTAAAAGTAAAGTGATCCCACAACAGACCTGGAGGTCCTTGGGGTAATAGGAGGTTAGGGCTCCTACTTTTTCTAGACAATCGGCACTTTATGTCAGCCCTGCGTGACGGCCGCCTTTACCCCCAGAACAAGCGTCTGGTACTCATTTCCGTTAGAGGCTGAGTCGACCCCAGGGCCATAGTGCCGCCAGAGGGTTTGGGTCAGTTTAAAAATCCTGACCCCAACGGGACTTGAACCCTCGACTCTCCGGCTTGTAGCTCAGTGCCTTAACCACTACGCTACGGCGTGCCCCTCTAAAATATATTGCATAATTAAAATAAACTAAATACGAATATACAATTAACTAGAGTGAAAGTATACAATACATTCTAATCTCAACAATGTAGCCAGTAAGTGTTTTCGATTTGAAGAAAATATCCAATTACCACAAAGCTGTATTTTGTTTGTTATGACTTGTGATCAAGTGGGTGAAATACAAAATATTATTATACCGTATAGACCCCTGTAACTCCGACAAATAATGGCCTGCCTTCTTGGCAACCTGTTTAAACTCTAACTCACTGGCACTATCAAACCAGTAGGTTCATGGCCGTGCGGACATAAGCTCTCCACACATTCATATCCTGAGCTAATGTTTTCCAATCTTTTCCTGTATAATGTACTTCCCTCAAATCATAGTTAATGTTAGTCTCCCACGTCATTCTTGGTCTACCAACTGGGCGTTTTCCCCTCTGGTTTTCCTACAAGAAGATTCCACGCACGTCTTTCATTCCCCATTCGTGCCACATGTCCTGCCCATCGCAGTCTACGAGAGTTAACTGGAAATGTAACGTAAATATACTAGCCTGCCTGTGTCATAGAGAACCGAAGGTCTGTATGTCTATTAAAGCTTTAGAATGTTTGATAATGTTATCTTCGGAGTGCATCTGTTGTTTAGCTTTTTTTTTTTCCGATTCGGAAGATGACTGTGTCGAGTTATAGGCAGTAGTAATTCGGCCATGGATAAGAAAAATCAATGTTTTTCTTCCCATTCTATTCTTTGCAGGCTTAAGACTGTCATAAGACAGGGACGGGTAAATTCGTGACTCGATTCAGCAAACTACAAAATTGCTTGCCCCATCAGTTATACCACCATGAAAACATGTCAGAATCAGTATCATGAACAAAGGTAAACAGGTTTAGGGGGCCCTTCAGGTAGTAGAAAGCAGCGATAACCCACTAATGCAGGCATGGGGAACTGGGGCTCCGAGAGCTCATAACAAACGTCCCCGCCGATACCCATTCCACTCATTTGTACCCGTACCTGCACTGGAGACGCAGGTACACAGTGAGAGTCAGTGGCGTTCAATTCAGCGTGAGCGGGGCAAATTCTAAACACTGATATCATTTTAATACGGGCTGGGTAAATTATTATTTTTGCATTCAGAATGACACGAAAGTTGTTTGTTTATTGTGTTCTACACGGTTCCGTCATGTGAAACACTATAATATCCCATGACATTTCAGGTCTTCACATGCAAATCAATACCGGTACGGATAGGCACAGGCACGATTATAAATATATAACTATATTTTCACAGGGACATATTAATGATATATACTTTTAAAATATACATTAGGTAACATGCACGGAGTTCAAATTCATAAATTAAATATAATAGACATAGGGAACATTGTATGTTTTGTTTACACAGGGGATGACATGATGGGATTTTTAAATAATCTAAAGCAGCAAACACTCCAAAACGATAGCAGACAACCACTTTCAGAGAATTCAGTACGTGCTAGTTACCGGATTTCAAAATTGATTCCTGAGAAATCATATCAAATCTAAAACACACTCCAGATTAAACGATGACACCCTTGTCTCAATATTACGTCTCTCTACGAGTACTATCAGCCTGACATAGATAAATTAGTGTCAGCGGTCTACTACGCGCCCTTCAAACGTTTGCACAGATATACGTAAAGTATGTACGAATGGAAGGGTTATGCTACGGTTTATTATACAGCGTGTCGCGCCCGACGTGACGCGAATTCGCGTTTCGCTCGGCGTGATGCTGGTTTCGCATGGAGCGCAAACGCTACAGCGCATATGTTTATGGAATTGTCGCCAGATGGCACCACATATATGGAAAATCAAAATGACCAACGTTCATAATAAATTTCCAAATGTGTTTACAAAAACTAATGTATACAAACCTGTCCCTGCATAACCTAATAAAATAAATTACATACTATTTAGTAAACTATAAACTAATGTGATGTACACTAAACTAACCCATCGGAATCTAACAAAATGAACTGATTGAACATTTATTTCTTAAAATATGGTTTGGAATTAAATGCAAATGTTGGTCATTCCACACATATGTCCTGCCATCTGGTGGATTTAATTTTATGAGCGTTCACGTATGCCAACTTCAATTCTAATAAAGAAATTTGAAAATAAATTGAGAGGAAAAGTCATAATTTGTCTACATAGATAAACATATTAGAATTCTTCATAAAAAAATTTCACGTGTCGTTGCAAAACGATTAAAATAGTTCGAAATATTAGTAAAGAGAGAAAAAGTACCTAGAGCAACAGCATCATATGAATGTTGTATGGAAAATTATAGAATAAATGATTCTTTAGTTCTTAAATAGACATATGGTTGATGAATATACCAAATTTTAGAATACTTCAGATTTTCGCCTGAGCAGTTTTATCAGGGTTTGAATTTAATAGAAGACGAAATTTATGCACATCCATAATATCCCCGAGGTACAATATTTACAGCTTTTATTTATCTCTTGACTAAGTTCAAGCCACAATAACTTTTTTTCTGTACATCTCTGTACTCCTTCAGGCTCATATTGTATAAAACATGTAGAGAACTCGATGATTCGCAACAAAACTATCTAACTTTCGTCGTTAAAATTGGAAAGTTATAAAACAAGTACTGTATTTCCGACATTTTGTTATAAAATCTTAGTTTGTTTTTAACAATTACACCAATGAGTACGGGTAATATCTTCTATATTCTTTGTTTGCGCTGGCAAATTGCGTCCTGGATTCAAGAGATTCCAAAACACGACGCGACATGTCAGCGCAAATTTTTGTGCGCCATAAATTTGCGTTGTAGATAAACCACTTCCATTTAAATACATGGGGAGCAATTTTTGCGCTGGCGCGTTGCGTCGTAGATAAACCACAGCATTATGGTAGAATAGTGTTCTCATCTTTCTAGACAATTGGCACGAGATGTGAGCCGGGTTGTCATCCCTGTATTGTGGACGACTTTACGCCCAGAACATAAGTCTATATTCTGGGTGTAAAGTCGTCCACAATACATTGACGCTTAAATGGTTTACGCTGCCTAAACCATAACAAATACACAAATTGATGTACACAGAATTGAACATCTAAAAAAAACTCTACAAAAAATAGAGTATAACAGCGCACGGCTGGTGGTAAAAACTCTTTAACTCGTTTCCGTTAGAGGCTAAATCGACTCTAAGGCGTCTAGGGTCTTGAAGCCGTCAGAAGGTTTAAAGAAGCTTAAGAATTAATACCACATCAACATGAAAACATATCGGATTTGATACAAGTTAATTATATTATATAGATGTTATGTAATGTAATATTACATACCAGCTGACAAAAATAAAAGTGACAATTTTCTTTAAAAAATAAGATTTATTTGAATGTTTTCGTTATTTCTCAGATAAGGATATATTCTTGGACCTCGTTCTACATGTGCAGATATCTTTAGATATATTAGCATAATGGAAACGCCTTGGACAAGTATTTATGAGGTTGTGTGTTCGAGCACAGGGTATTTTTTAAGAGAGAGGAAATATAATTTTTCCTGAATCCTCTATGGTCGTTTTAGTAATCATAATCTTTAATGTATTATACCATGACTTTATCCTTTTTATGTTTACATTATTATTGTAAATATAAAGAAAGAATCGTCATCATCATCCATCATATCATCAGGGCAGTGAAACTCCCCCTTCCAGGAGCCCCAACCTCAGAAATGGGTTCACAATTGAATTAGTAATTTCGAAAAGGAATCATCTACTATTTTTCTGAAATTCACTTCTTTCGTTATTCCATGTTTACATACCTGCTTCAATCGTTTCCGGCATGAGAACGCATCAACTATACCCCAGCCACTGATTCTCCAGCTCTGACGTTTTCACGACCGTGTTGCAGATATGGATATTCAGTGGGAGGGGCCGCTTTATGTATGCGGTTAGCAGACATACAGCTGACAACATCTCAGCAATTTCAAGCTTTACTAGCGCGCTATAGCTGCGTCAAGAGCAGTGATTGGTTGTGGCAGACGTTCACTTTCACTTCAACCATTTCCTTGTTGACAGTAGAGGGCTAGTTCTCCATTTACCCCTCGTATAACCTAAACTTCAGAACCGGAGATCCGGCGGCTGTAGTGTGCACTATTCTTTTACCACTTACTAACTCTATTCAGTAGCAATTTCAGATTCAATGCTTTATCCTGAACAAGTTGAATCAATTTATTTTTTTTTTACCTCTCCTGTAAAATTTGATCAGCTGCAGACGATCCCTTTTCGAAATGACTCATTCAATTACACCAGTGACAGGAGAGAACACCAAAAATGTCCAAATGAGAACCTTGGGCATTGAATAAAAAATAACACATAAAGAAATATTTTATTCTCAACAAAACTATATTTCGTGGCATAAAACAAAGAAAATTACTGGGCTCTACCTTAGAAAATTGAAAAATCATCATCATTTTGAGAATTTTCCTCACGATTAAGGGGTTTCTCCAAACAATCTTATTAATTAACATGAATTTTAAAAAAATACATAAATGACTACTGTTTGCAACAAACATTCACAAATTCTCCTTAATTAAAATTCATCGTTCTCTGTCCTCTGTGTCATCAACTGTTGCACCAAATTTCTTCATTGAATTTTGAATGTTATTCTTCCAGGCTGTTCTTGATCTTCCTTTTCTGTTTCTGCTTTCAATTCTCCATGCATAGACAGCCTTTGGTAGTTCCATCCTGCATTCTTCTTACGTGTCCATACCATTTTAGTCTTCTGTGTTCAATCTCATCCATTATACTTCTTTCTGCATTCATCCATTTTATAATTTCTGTATTTTTAATTTTTTTCCAGTCGAGATTTTCTGGCAGCTCTTCTCCAAAAATCTTAAAAACATTGAAACAAAATTAAAAACAGCCACAATTCAATATTCAGTCATTTTCTTTGCAATTCGGTCACATTTTGCATTCGAGTGAACATGCAATCATTAAGGTTTATCGCTGTTCCGTGAACGGTAATGGTTTAATGACTGTTATTAAAAACCATAGTTCAGAAAATGCTTTATAATTTAGGCACCTATACCCGCATGCATCGTGTAAAAGTACCGTGATCCGAAGTGAAATTTAGAATATATTCACTGTTCAAGAGTGCGGACTTGTATTTTTGCCAGCTGTACTTTCGATAAAATGTACAGAATATCTATACTTACAGAGTTCGGACCGAATTAATACTATGTTGTACCTTTCTGAATCCCGGATCCTCCTGTATATTTCAGGTGCGTATCTATTGGAGCCGAACTAGTATGCATATCCCATAGTATGCATGTTCATAGTATATTTAACGGGTTCCCTTTTCTAACGCTTCAGTGCCGAATTTTTCGAAATCAAACTCAGCAAATATCAATCAATTAAGAAAAGTAAGACCCAGTTAGTCAACCAGCAAAATCAGATCATTAGAAATAGGGATTTTTAGATTAGATTTATTTAGCCTGGTGGAGTTAAGGCCATGTGGCCTTCTCTTCCACTCACCAGGACAAACATATATTACATCAAAATATAACAATCTCAATTAACTCTAATATTAAAAACTAAATAAAAATTTGATCAAAAATATAATATCTATTATATTACGATCTATAATGCAACCAGTTAATGTTAGTTAAAATTAAGACTAAAACTAATAATAAAATGTATACAAGCAAGACACATTAAATTGTCCCTATATTCACCCGAATCGAAAATTTAAAATTGCTCTAGCACCGCAACGAAACTTAGTAAAGGCTACTGAAATGAAACGAGAAAATTATTTTCAAAAATCAGAAAAAACCGACTTTAGGAGTGGGGGTTTATGTAAAAGCCGTATTTTTAAAAACGCTCTATGTGCAACGCAACTTAATAAGAAAATAAACCAGCAAAATTGGAGCCTAAACTCGACTTGCACAGGAATTCGCCTAGTTTACGCAGTTCTTGCGTAACGGATTTTTCTCATAAACTTAATGCATTTCATGTTAAATATAGTCTATTTACAGAAAGAGAAAAATGACGGTAACCAACGAAATAGTTATCACTGACTTCTTTGGAACTTTAATATGTACATTACGATACGAGGTTGGGAAGTGTTTTTTACAGAAGCGAGGAAAATGTTTAATTTCCGAGATTCTGTAAAACACTTCACAAACGTCCGTTGTACATTATTTTTTGCGCGATGGTGTTTGCAAAATAATAAATGATAGTAAAATATTAACATGGGGCACGCCGTAGCGTAGTGGTTAAGGCACTGCGCTACAAGTCGGAAGGTCGAGGGTTCAAGTCCCGGTGGGGTCAGGATTTTTAAACTGACCAAAACCTTCTGACGGCACTATGGCCCTGGGGTCGACTCAGCCTCTAACGGAAATGAGTACCATACGCTTGTTCTGGGAGTAAAGGCGGCCGTCACGCAGGGCTGACAACCCAGCTGACACCAAGTGCCGATTGTCTAGAAAAAGTGGGAGCCTTAACCTCCTACTACCCCAAGGGCCTCCCGAGGCCTGTAGTGGGATTACTTTACTTTACTTTAAAATATTAACATCTTTGTTGGAAATATTTGAAATATTTGTGCTCATTATAAACAACTGACTAACGTTAACAGTGTGGGCAGTGTTTATTATTATAGGAGTAGAAACTACAGCAGGTCGTAACGCCAATCAGTGATAAAATGGCGTCAAGTAATTATTTATTGTTTTATATTTTTTCAAATAAAGTTCAGTTCATTTTTAAAAAATGGCGACAAGTACGTATTTATTGTTTTATATTTTTTCAATAAAGTTTAGTTCATTTAAAATGCAGTGATTTGTTTTGTATATTAACGTGGGAGAATAACATTAACTATGATTTGAGGGAAGTAGATTGTACAGGGAATGTTTATTAGCTCAGGATAGGGATGTATGGCGAACTTATGTCCGCGCGTCCATAAACCTACGGGTTCCATAGTGCAGTGAGTTGGTTAGTTAGTTATAATGTTTATTAACACTGCCTTTTGGATATATTTTTGTATATACATTGTATACATGGTATACATAAAGGGCAGTGGTTTTACTTCCCACACGTGGTTTGTAATATATAATATTACAGTATAGTTATTTAGGTTGGCAACTCCGAAATGTGGGAAGTTGAACTTTCAATCATGGTCGCCATTGCTGTAAGTATGACAAAACGCACTATCGCGAAAAAACATGTTTAATGCTGCTGTCATCCTGATATAATCAGGTTTCAGAAGATTTCAGGCAATTGCCCGTTCCGACTTCATAATGCATCAGCCCAACGTCTTCTAGGTCTTCCAACATCACGTCTTCCTCTTGCTTGATAATTTCTTGCTAACAATGGATATCTCTCCTTATTCATTCCATCCATGTGATCAATCCATTTCTGTCTGTAATTCGTGACCTTATCCAATAAAGGCTGTACTTTCAATTCTTCTCTTATATCCTCATTTCTTATTCTATCAAGTCTTGTACATCCTTTTACTTGTCTTAGGAACCTCTCTCCACCGTCTGTATTCTATCCTTCTGTTTTTTTCATTGGAACCCAAGTTTCACATCCATACAATATTGTGAGAACAGCCATAACATTATACATTTTTATCTTGGTTTCTTTTCTAATTTTATTTTTGAATGT
The DNA here is from genome assembly GCA_030220185.1 of Diploptera punctata. Classification (NCBI taxonomy): domain Eukaryota; kingdom Metazoa; phylum Arthropoda; class Insecta; order Blattodea; family Blaberidae; genus Diploptera; species Diploptera punctata. The sequence goes on from JASPKZ010009386.1 coordinate 1,364,795, forward strand.
TCTCTGTATTGTTCCACACACCGTCTGAAATTTATTTATTTTGGAGTCAATATCTCTTTTCACATTTTAGCCAACATCACAGCCCAAATATTTGAAACTAGACACCTGTTCTATACTTTGATTTTCTAAAATAATTTTGGATCTCACTGGATCTCTTCCTCTAAAAGCCATGATCTTCGTTTTCCTTACAGAAATCTTTAGATCATTTTTTTTTTTATTTTTATTTATGTAGTTAGCCTGGTGGAGTTAAGGCCATATGGCCTTCTCTTCCACTCACCAGGGCAAACATATATTACATCAGAATATAACAATCACAATGAACTAATTTACATATGTAATTTAATGCATGCATAGATTTTATTTTTCTGTATTATGATTACATCGCCAGCAAATAGAAGATTATTTATGCACACTTTATTATCTATTCTTATTCCTGGATTCACTAAAACTTTGCAAGGCATATTTGGTTTACGTCACTTTCCTGTTTCTCTAAAAATAGACTTTATTAATTTTGGTATTCTTTTTTTTATATTTTTTTTATTTATGGACTCTTTAACATCGCATCTACCATCTTTAGATGTATCTAGCATGTTTTGTGTTTTTATTCTGGGTCTGCAATATGTTCTTCTGAAGAAATTAACTGATTTTAATTTTGATTATTATAAAATGGTTAATACGATGAAGTGGGGTCTGGTAAGTAAATTCCAACCCAACATTTTCCATGACGATTGAGGGGGGGGGGGAAAGCTCGGGTCGTTCGGCACAGTAAGTTGAATCCTGGACATCCCTAATGAGTCTCAAACCTATATTCTGAGCCAACTCGCTCGGATTGGGATTTTTGCTTTGCAATAAAACAAGGTGTATAAAATTATCTTTATGATGAAGAAAAAATGAGGAAGCCATATGGACAAGTTAATGAAGGATAAGATTTAACGACAATCTTCATAGGCCTATAGTCACCATAATACACATAAATATATTAAGGTGGGCAGGACATATTCAGAGAATGAGTAACAAAAAATGTTTGAGCAATACAGACAGCAAAATTGAAGTTGAAAAAGCAAATTTGTGTTTTCTGTAGTAACCTACGCTGTTTTAAGTGTAAAGATATTATGAAATGGATGACCCTGGTATGATCTTATCTTCCTGCGTGATCAAAAAGGATGTTTGTAATCAAGATTAAAAATCTGGGGAGGCATGGGACACTAAAAATACTTTAGAAAGGCAGAGGTTAAAAGGTTATTTTCTTGACGACTAGAAAAAAAAATCCCAATTAGATATATTGTCGAGACATTTGATATGCGAATCTCAAACGCTACGCTTTATTCAACTCATTCAGCACTAAATCTATAATTAATTTAAACATCGTGAAAACAACTGACGTCAGTAATCATTGTTAAAATAATCCAATGAGATACATATAAAAAGTATTTTTATTTAAACCGCTGTTTTTAGACGCTTAAACATCATGCATTATATCGTGTCTAGAATATTTTGTACTATAGCCCTACCAGTAAACTGTACCGATACGATTATTGTTATAAACATTAAAAGGATGAGTCCCATGTCGTAGTCAAGCCCTAAGCGTTAATTAAATGATATACATTGTGACGAACCAAGCATGGCGTTTGCTATAGTCAATTTTTAATTCCGGGTTTCAGGTAAACCTCCACTTTTATTGGTCGGATTTTGTTGATTTTTTGAGAATATCTTCCTCGGTTTATTTTAACCCTTAAATTCGTAATGTATCCTTTTGGATACATCAGTTTGTTTAATTAATTTTATATTTATATAAATCAGAAGAAAACGAACAAAAAGAAACCACTTAAATGTGTGTCTAATTATACAATATACCTAATAATAACAGTTACACAAGAATCCGTTTTCACTGCGGTCCGCCACATTCAAATAACTAACAGAAGAAATTTGTGTTTTGCCAATTTAAGGGTTAATAGTGTATACTGAGTTTCGTTGTAAAGCATCAAAAATTGAGATCGCTAAAATGATTTTAAAATTTTCATTTAAGGTGATCTCCTACACCAAATTGTCCGATTTTGCTGGTTATCAAACTCAACCTTACTTTTTTAATTAATTTATATATGCCAAGTTTGGTTTTGTTCAAACAAAAATTGCAGCTGCTAGAGCATTAGTAGACACACACACACATAAATAGGCCCTATATATATATATATATATATATGAAAGTTTTCATCTCATATGAAGAAGAAAAGGATGTAAATGCAAAAATATCTAAATTTTTAAGAATTTTAGGGTTAATAAATTCTATCTTCAAGCCACAGTTAGTCCAAAAGCATTCAAGACTGAAAGTGTATAAAACACTGGCTCTTCCAACTCTTTTGTATGGTAGCGAAGTATGGACGTTGAAACAGAAGGATATACAGAGACTTAGATCTGCTGAAATGAGATATCTTCGGAGGACTGCAGGATACACACTACTAGATCACAAAAAAAAAATGAAGACATCTTAGAAGAATTACACATGGAATCTTTAGAAAACAAAATTTCTGATTATAAGTCAAGATGGATACAACATGTTCATCGAATGGAAGATCACAGAATACCCAAACTAATGTTAAGATATCAACCTGCAGGAAGAAGAAGACCAGGACGTCCACTCAAAAGACTTCTGGATGGTGTTTCTCTTGAGGCCGAAACAGGTCAACAAATGGCCTAAATTCGTGAATGTACTATGATGATGATGATATGAAAGTTTTCTTGGGTTTTCCGCGTCTTGGATTCAAGTTCGACCTCTCGCCAATGATTCCGATGTTTCGGCATGATCGCACATGCCATTATCATTTCTTGGATTCAAGTTCGGTCTCTGGCCGATAATGGCATGTGGGATCATGCCGAAACGTCGGAATCATTGGGCAGAGGCCGAACTTGAATCCAAGACCGGAAAACCCAAGAAAACTTTCATATTCATACTTATATCTATGAATCTGCAATATAACACACACACACACACACACATATATGTATATATATATATGTTATGCCCCAAATTTTATAGGCTTCATAAAGACATCGTTGATTGGGCCCGTAATTGATAGAGGGATTATAGTAATAAAAGGTACATTAGTACATTTTATCACTTCCTTATAAATATTTGATTGATATAATTATTAGGGCTTTTTAGGCAGTTTAATATAAATACATATCCGGTTGCCTTGTACCAGGCATGGATCGGCGCAAAAACTTATTTTTGTAAACACCTTCCTGTTATATGAAAGCGACACACTTACCAGTGTATTTACTCGGGGTTTCCTCCCTAAAAACAGACTCGTAATATGTTACAGCCCGTCACCAGGTAAGTGGTAGCAAGATATATTTAGTGGCCGAGGACTACAAATGAAGCGGGCTTAACATTTAATCAAGGTCCGGATTTAACTAACTCTGCAAAGGATAGCAAAAACTAAGGGATTAAGGCAGACACATAAATAAAATAAATATAAAAAGTAAATATATATTTAACAAATAAATCGAAGAGAAAAGTGAAACATAATAAAATTAGACGTTATTAACCTACAATCTTATCTGCAAGACCACAACATACCATGAACCAAACTAATCGTGAGAGTGTACATAGTGCAACAAAAAATGGGAACGCTACCATATTGAATTATGCACAAAGAGGACAAAACCATTAAACCAATATACAAAGCACAAACAGTAAAATCTTATATTAATCTTAATGGCCATTTGGCTGCAATAATAATAATAATAATAATAATAATAATAATAATAATAATAATAATAATAATAATAATTTGTATTTATTTATATACAGAATGTTAATGTTTACACATCTTTCTGTGCCTAAAGTTTTATTTTTCTTCTCCACTCGTCTCTCTGCATCCAATCCATGTCCTCCAGTCCCCTTGCTCTCATTCCAGTTCTTATTTCCTGCATCCACGAGTTTCGAGGTCTTCCTCTCCTCCTTCTTCCAGGTGGACACCATTCTAATGTATTCCTGGGTAATCTTTCTTCTTTCATTCGTCGTACTTGCCCATACCAATTTAATTGCTTATACCGTATATAATCTACTATTGAATAACCTATATTCATTTTTTCTCTTATGACAGTATTTCTTATTTTGTCTAATTTTGAACATCTTGCTGCTCCCCTCAAGGAATCCATTTCCATAATAATAATAATAGTAATTATAATAATAATAATAATAATAATAATGATAATGATAATGATGATAATGATAATGATAATGATAATAACAATAACAACGACGACAACAACGACAACGAAATAACAATATAACAATTAATATAATAATATAACAATCAATATAGCAATTATAACAATAATAATTATTATAATAATAATAATAGTAATAACAATAATAATAATATTGGTCCGGTCATTTTCGGTGTTTACCAAATAGGATCGGTGAAGATCTGGAAAAAAAAATTCATAGGAACAAATCAATTGCTTAATTCCTTCAGAATTTGCTAAAATCATTATTAAATTAAATAAGGCGAGTTAAGATGAACCTCATAATTTTACTTCCTATTGTAATTTTATATTAAATAAAATACCCAGTCTCCTTTCAAAGGACAATCTAAGTGAGACTTTTTCCTGGCGTCAAACTCCTTTTCCAGTGCACCTGTAGTTGGATGATTTGAAATGAAAATTTTTAATTATATTATTTTTAGTCTGATCATCTTACCTCAATATTAATGTTGATTTGTTCTTGGACATGTTTCAAACAATTATGTTTTATCGTCAGCTTGTCCAGACTCAGTCGACGATAAAACAGAATTGTTTTGAAACATGTTCAAGAACAAATCAACATTAATATTGAGGTCATGATCAGACTAAAAATAATATAATTAAAATAACCTCAAAATATAACTTCCTAAAATTAAATATTAATGAAAATTTTTGTTTGTTCTGAGGGGTGTTGGGTCAGTTTGGTTCTTGCATGCTTGCGATAACCTATATCTGTTACGATATTTGTGCTTTCTCCTCATGTGTGATTGAAGTATGTTTCTCTCTTACTTGAGGAACGCCTGTCTCCCTTCCTAGTGTGCACTGAGCTGTTACCAGATAACATTCTACTACCTTCTCAAGGAATTTTGTACTTAAAATATTTGAACTGATATTAATGCCATTATGTTCATCTAATTAGTAGCATGCTTGAATGGATTAATGAGATTTCCTTTGTCCCTATCACTACCACAAATTGCCACCTACTCTTAATGTGCCACTGAGGTGTTACCAGAAAAAATCATACTGTATTACCTAATACCGGTACCTACCAAAAAAAAACTCCAAGCGCAACAGGCCTAGAAGGCCCTTGGCCTACCAGCCGGCTGCTGGCCTTACATCCACATGTGTTAATCACAGAGGTAGACGATCATCTAGCCAGTGTAGGGGTGACGGTGACATGTGGTCAGCATGTCGGGTCCCCCAGCCGTTATAGCTGGTGTTCTCAACCTGGACCCAAAGAATCTGTACTTAAAATATTTAAACGTATATTAATTCCACTTTATATATATATATATATATATATATACTATTGGCCGATAGCAAGGAGATAGTAAAGGACAACACGCACACACTATTGAGTAACGCTAACAAATTAGGACTGGAAGTAAATATCAATAAAACTAAATATATGGTCACACGTAGAAATACATTATATAATGGAAATGGACAGCTAATGACAAATGAGGGAAATTTTGAGGAGGAAGTTGATGAATTCAAATACCTAGGAACAATAATCACAAATAGGAATGAGATGCACAAAGAAATTAAACATAGGCTCAATTCTGGAAAAGCATGTTATTATGCATTACAGGGACTCTTGTCATCCCAATTACTTTAAAAAAATGTTAAACTGAAAATATATAAAACTATTATTCTACCAGTTATATTATATGGGTGCAAAACATGGACTCTTACTTTAAGGGAGGAAAGGAGATTATGAGTATTTAAGAATAAAGTACTTAGGACATTTTTTGGACCAAAGAGAGATGAACAGACAGATGAATGGAGAAGACTACACAACAATGAACTACATGGTCTTTATATAGGAAGCCAGATATAATAAGAACAGTTAAGTCTCGTAGATTGCGATGGGCAGGACATGTTGCACGTATGGGGAATGAAAGACTTATATGGAAGCTTCTTGTAGGAAAGCCAGAGGGAAAACACCCAGTTGGTAGACCAAGAATGAGGTGGGAGAATAACATTAACTATGATTTGAGGGAAGTAGATTATACAGGGAATGATTGGAAAGCATAGCTCAGGATAGGGATGTATGGAGAGCTTATGTCCTCGCGGCCATGAACCTACTGGTTCAATAGTGCCAGTAAGTATATATATAGTGTCCACTGCTGTGGTCTTGAGGTAGCGTGCTGCCTTGTCACGCAGCGGGCCCGGGTTCGATCCACGGCCGGGGCATTTTTTCTGGGTGAGGTTTTTTTCGGGGTTTTTCCTCACCTGAAAGACAAATGTCAGGAAAACTTTAAGGCCCAAATGGTCCCCGAAATCATATGACCATCACCATCATCCTTATTATTATCATCATCATCATTCTTCACCAGTGTGGAAAGCAATGGGAAGCTACCACACCTACAATTCCCTAGTAAAGCTGCATGCATAGCATGAAAAAAAATGCTATGATTGCAGTGAAGGACCTGCCTTCGGGCAGAATTACTATGGGTGGATATATATATATATATATATATATATATATATATTCCACCACTGTGGTCTCGATGTAGGAAAATTACCTGCAACCAGAGTGGTCGGGGACCATTTGGGCCTTAAGGTTTTCCTGACATTCGTCTTACAGGTGAGGAAAAACCCAATAAAAACCTCACCCAGAAAAACTGCCCCGACGGGGATCGAACCCAGGCCCGCTGCGTGACAAGGCAGCACACTACCTCGAGACCACAGCCGTGAACATTATTTAAATATATAACACAAAATAAATAAGTACTTAAGTCAATGCATGTTATATTTTACAGATGGCACCAACACTGTATTATTGTGATCCATCCTGTCCATCTAGAGGAGCTCTGCTTACAGCACATTCAGTTCCTGCTGCTAAAGTTGCTCTAAAATCAATCAGTCTCTTCAACAAGGAGCATTTAACACCAGAGTTTATCAAGGTAATTAACTATAGAGCATCCTCCACTGTGTTACCATATGGGGAGACAATTACAAACATAGTGGTCTATTTATGCAGGTGATGTAATGATTTGGACAAACAATGAAATAGTATTGAAATAAAACCTAAATATGTATAACTGTAGGCTTTCACGGCCGGCGTCTTGATCCCTATTAGGTTCGTCTTCCGGGCATATAGGCCGTGGTCCAGTCGTTCTTCTACTCGACGTTTCGTCTACTGCTGCGGTAGACATCTTCAGGAGATACTGCGTGCTCTCTGTGAACTCCTCAACAGTCGGCTGCAGACTGGCTGGTCGTTGGAAACTCCCTCCCTATAATCAGCAGTATACTGCGCCCAGCCAAAGATACAAGAGATCCGTTAAGTACTGCCGGTATATATCGCATCCCTTGCAGTTGTGGACAGGTTTATATCGGCACAACAAAAAGAATGGTTACCACAAGATTGCAAGAACACAAGAGGCATTGCAGACTAAAACAAAAGGAAAAATCAGCCATAGCGGAACACTGGATGAACAACCAAGAACATATAATAAGATTCGAAGAAACACAGGTATTGTCCCAAACATCTCATTATTACACCAGACTGTACAGAGAAGCCATTGAATATATATAAACACAAAAATTCCTTTAACAAAAAAGAAGAAACCATGAAGATAAACAAAATCTGGATCCCGACACTGCACAATACGACAACGAAGCCTATGACTTCTGCTAGCGACAGCCTGGACAAACAGCACGCAACACGGACCGCGCAGAAAACCGTCTCTCTACCAGGGGCGTGCCTATAAATAGGGAGGGAGTTTCCAACGACCAGCCAGTCTGCAGCCGACTGTTGAGGAGTTCACAGAGAGCACGCAGTATCTCCTGAAGATGTCTACCGCAGCAGTAGACGAAACGTCGAGTAGAAGAACGACTGGACCACGGCCTATATGCCCGGAAGACGAACCTAATAGGGATCAAAACCTAAATAGATGGTACAATATAAGTAAACAATACAGTCTTAAAATAAACAAGAACAAAACACTAGCTTTAAAAGTTGTCAGAGATCAGACAGCAACATATATTGTCAAAAAATGATCTAGAAGTCTGAAAGACTTAGTTGGACAGTGGATGATAGTAGAAATATTTTCAAATTTTTATTGGGAAACCTTTGGAGAAAATACCATTAGGAAGGCATTGGCATTGGTAAAATATAATACTGGGATGGATCTTACCGAACTGGATATAGGATATATGAACTGGATGCATTTTGCTAAGGAAAGGGTCCAATAGATTGTTAGTGGCACTGAACTTACAGGTGTCATAATTCATAGAGTCAGTTAGTTATAGTCTCTCTGGTTTAACTTTACGGGAAATTTGTAGAATGAGACAACTGTACTCACCTCTCTCACTCGCACCAGTGTTGTCTGTGTTTCTTCACCAGATGTTAATAGCGGTAATGGGGAAGAGGAAAACTGACAACAGGGTGGGTTCTTTCTTTTGTATCTGGACTAAAGTAGTCAATGATCTACCCTTGTATCTCCATCTCTCTCTATCTCTCTGCCAAGTTAAGCCAGCTATACACTAAGTAGTTATGAGGAAATTATGTATGGAGGAGAACTGTTCCATGTTTAGTTCAATTTAGTGAACTATGACAACAGCCAAAAGTTAAAAAGAAAGATCATTAGATGTTTTATACTAACAAACAATGCATAGAATAAGATTAAATTGAATGCTTCATACCTCTCCTCATATGCAGTCTTCTAAGTTTCAATGTTGTTGTGAGCTGCTTTCATGATTTCCATCTCTTCGAGAAAATAATCCAGCGAAGATAAACATACTCGAAGAGATGGAAATCATGAAAGCAGCTCACAACAACGACAATCTGATAAACGAAAACGAACCCAATACATGTAACCCCCTCTACCAGATCTTCAGTGAAACACCAGTTTTGAATCCTGCCAATGATGGGACAAGTCCCGAAAGTGCTACAGTTAAATAATTAATTAAGTTGAGGAGACGGACCTTTCAGGTGAATATTCCACAATTTTATATTTTAAAGTTACACGACTGTTCTGTCATCCAGAAGCATTTTAGCAGTGCTTCTGGATGACAGAACATCAGTCGCGTAACTACTGAAGATGTAACCACTAAGGTTAAAATTACAAAACCAGTCTAATTAGAAGACAGGATATGAGGTGTGTGAAAACAATTTTATTTTAAATTTTAAATTAAACCTCATAGTGATCCTTGAATTTTCTCTTTAGTTATGTTAGCCCTCTGCATGCCACTGGTAAAATCTCTTGTGTCAGAGATTTAAATCGCATCCGCCGAAGTGCAAGTAGTTTAAGTATATTGTCTGGCAGGTAATGGACAGGAACATCAGAGCTGATCTAATCGGCTCACGGCATCTAAAGGGTTAAAAAAATAGCAATACATCTTAATTCATAACTGCTAATTTTGTTTCTTTAATTTCAGATAAACCCGCAACATACTGTCCCAGTGTTAACAGATGGAGACCTTACTATATGTGACAGGTATAATGTCTTGTAATCCTTTTTTCGATATTTATTTTTTTAATAAATTGCCTTCTGAATATTCTACTTTTTAAAACCTAACTCTCATTAACTACAGATATAACACTTTAAGGATGAAGATATTATTATTATCACTATCTGTGAAGTGAGAGTTTAAATCTCCAATTTAGTGATATAAGATTCATGGCTAGCTGTAGAATTTTTGCTGTCCTGTTAAATCCAATATTCAACACCCAGCACCATCCTGAAAAATTAACTTTTGGAATTATGAAAATAAATATATTCAACATTAGTTTCATGACCACCAATTTTAAATACAACTAACTTCATGGCACAATAGCCCTAGAAGTCCCTTAGCTGCTGGTCTCACATTAACATGTTACTCCAAAACCTCGTAACTCCACCAGCAGCTGTATTTGAAATTTTGAATCTTGGAAAATCAGATTTTATTTATTTCAGGTTTATATACATTTTATTGCACATTGTTCATTATGACAGTTATGTTAATATTGAATATTTGATTTCACAAGACTCAAAATTTCGAATTTAGCTGCTGATGTAGTTACAAGATTTTGGAGTAACAGTGACAATATGTTAATCACAAGGGTAAACGATCCTCCTGCCAGTGACATGTTATCAGTTCCCCAGCTTTTATATCTGTTATTCTCAACTTACAGCCACTACTTACTGTAGTTCCCCAAATTCCTTATGTTGCTTGATGGGCACTGGTTCCATACTGCCTGAAATTCCTTGAGGAATATCAGCACAAGTCCCATAGCTCTGCACTAAGACATGATGCATTAAACAGCTTGGCTGCAGATACCACCATTAACAATAATGCATAAATAAATATATTATAAAATAAATCATCAGTAAATACAGAGTGATTCAGAAATATGGTTATACATTTGATCGCATTTTGTGACGAAAATATTATTACTAAAGGAAATATGAAGCTATCATTGGAAAGGGAATCCTTCAAATTACAACAATAGAACAAAACAAATCAAATCACTGCTCACATGTAAATCACTGCATCCATGCTAATGCGAAGCCTTCCAGGAGGTTTGATTTTCTGCATCCTTCCCGTTTCCAGCAGTCATTTTCTCCACATCCCCATAGTCGACGGCTGCAATGCTACGTTAAACTCATGTCTTGCCCGCCTTGCAGCCTCACGATCATTAGCATACATTATTACCCATGCAGCAATTGTAATTTGCTGTTGCATATTCAACGCCATTTTGACTAATGATGTAAGTTCTACACTGTTTTGTTTTATTCCATTGTTGTAATTTGAATAATTGCCTTTACAACGGTAATTTCATATTTCCTGTAATGGTAATATTTTCATCACACAACCAAATATGAGGTAAGATGATGGCAGACCAAACTTATTTATTAAGTAGAATCTCATAATGTTACTTCCTATTACATTTTCACAAAAAAACATCAATTTCATGAATTGCCAAGTAAGTGGTATGTTGTAAATTATTACTGAAATACAGTATATGGAATGATCTTCACTTGTATAAGAGTGAACTGATGAGATATACTTAAGCATAGACTATAGAAATTATATTTTTATCACTATGTTCACATTTTGTTGAACAAAATGAATATTATAATTAAATTATCTTATCTCAATATTAATGTTGATTTGTTCTTGAACATGTTTTGATTAGTCTTCTAATCATCTTCAGCATCATGCCCAGACCGGTTGGATTTATGTTGTAAACCCTGGATGTCGATGTCAGCTCCCTTCTGCGGTTGGCCAAAGAACCTCCAAACGAGGTCACGTTCCGTTGGTATTTAAAAATTCATAACTCTGTTTTTGTTCTTCTGAATATAGATTTTTTTCCCAAATAGTCAGCTCTTTTGTATTTTATAACTGGTAATATTGAGATAAGATATCACAGACTCAAAATAATTTAATTAAAAGAACCTCAAAATATTACTTCCTAAAATAAAACATGAATATTATATATGAAGAGAAAAATATATGCCTAGACTTGGATTTGGACCCAGGACCTTTATCTTTATACGCTAATGCTCTGCCACTGAGCTATGTATATTGTTTCAGTGTTTTCAGCTTAAAAATATGTCTTTATTGCTTGCGTATTTACAAAATCAATAAATTGATCTCCATAGTTTAAATTCATACCAATTTCAAATTCTATATAAATCATTATGAATTCTTCCAATCTAGTTTATGCCAGTTTTGAGTATAAATAAATTTTGATAAACTCCAGTTTTGAGACACTAACTGGTAACAATGACTCACATCACTGAAGTATTATGCAATGGAATGTTGGAAATAGAAACGGTATCAAATTATTATGTCATTGATCATGTTGACGGCCAAAATTAAACAAGTCCCTACCTGATTGACAGTAAATCAGATTGAGTTAGTAGTTTCTTTTGAGATTAACTTTTAACAGTACAAAAACATTAGTAGGAGAGACAAAAGCAAGCTGTATGTCCATGCGATCATTGATGCTATAATACTAGTTAACTTCTTCTTCTTCTTCTTCTTAAACTTAATTTGTAGGATTTTCATCCTGTTTATTTCCAAAATCACTCCTCGGAGGAAGACGTACTGGATGTGCATTCACTGTCTATCCATCTCTTGGCTGGTCTTCCTCTTGTTCTTCTCCCATCCATTGGTCTATCTTCTTTAGCTCTTTTTGCAAGCCAGTTTTCTTCCATTCTTTCTATATGACCCTTCCAATATTTTCGTCTTTCTATAATAAATTGGGTTATGTCTTGAATATGGCATTTGTCCCTAATTTCTGTGTTGTGTATTTTATCAAATAATGTTTTTCCCTGAATAGTTCTTAAGATTTTCATTTCGCATGTGCTTATTATTTGTTTAGTTTTTGTTGTATCAGCCCTAGTTTCTGCTCCATATACGATAACTGGTCGAACTATCGTTTTGTATATGCGGGTTTTGCTTTCTATTGACATATGTTTGTTGTGCCAAATTAAACTAGTTAACTTAATATATGATAATATATCTGATGATATATGTTACATCATAAATTGTGGTTTTTTGTACGATTCATTTCAAAACTTCTGTGCTTCATCGTCAGTTGGTACAGACTGATTTTCTTTAAGTTGTTGGCCCTAAATAATGACTCCTGCTCCCTCTTTTTGTGGTCTAAAGAACTTGTTTATTAGACTCCTTTCCCGGGAATTTCAAAATTAATAATTCTCTCCTTGTTCTTCTGTATATAAATTTTTTCCATATGGACAGTTCGTTTGTTTTTTCTAACTGTTTTAATAATTTTGTGTTTACATCTATCTTATGTATTTTCTGACTAGACGTGAGCAGCCACTGAAGATTTTTTTACCTCTCCTTTTTTACATTTCTTGTGGTTCTTTGGTTCTAATAGTTAAATTTATTTTTTTTTCCCTATGTATATCTTATCACTAGGAGCGGATTTTTAGGTTCTAAAAGTTAAGATTGCAACATAGTATAGTATAGTGATAAAATTAATGTAACAAGTGTTTTATCCAATCAACTGATTTTTATAATATAACTTACAAAAAACTTTGCTCAGTACTTTGGGTTGGATCTAAGCAATATTACTTTAATAGTACACAGCGGACTTTTGAATTAAAAAGAAATATGTTCTATTTACATAATGTTTCTTTTAATTTAAAAGTAAGATATGTACTATAAATGTAATATTGCCTCAATCCCACACAAAAATTATTGATAAACATTTTTAAGTTATATTATAAAAAAGTCAGTTGATTGGATATAAAGATTTATTAAATTAATTTTATCACTATACTATGTTGCAATCTTAACTTTTAGAACCTACAACTCTGCTTCCTACTTATCAAAATCTACAACAATTTAAGATGAATACAGACCAGATTAATTTTTAAGAACCTCATAATGTTACCCCTCCTAATGTTTTCATCCCTGCTGTGGGTCTCGAGGTAGCGTGCTGCCCTTGTCATGCATGCAGGCCCGGGTTCGGTTCAATCCCCAGTCAGGGCAGTTTTTTTTTTTCTGTGGTAAGGTTTTTTTATTCGTGTTTTTTTCCTCAACCTGTAAGACAAACGTCAGGAAAACTTTGAGGCCCAAATGGTCCGCGAAATCAGATGGCCATCAGCATCTTCCTTCATTCAACACCGTTGTTTTTGGAAAAGGCAACAGGGAAGCTACCACACCTACAATTCCCTAGTAAACTGCAAGTATAGCATGAAAAAATGCTATGATTGCAGTGAAGGACCTGCCTTTGTGCAGAATATTACTATGGATGGATGGAATATGTTTTCATAACTAGTTAATTTGTTATTAAAATTGAAATATTGCTGTTGTTTTTAATATTATTCAGTATCTTCATTTTATTCACTTTTATTTTGGGCAATCCCCCCAAAAAATCGCTGCCCCATACAAATTTGCATGTTTTGAACCATTGATAGAGCAGTCCTGATAAGATGGGCGAGAGATGTCAAACTGACAGACAAACACAGCACCAACATCCAGAAAATTTTCACTATGATTATTCTAGTTAAAGAAATTACAAAGGTAGTTACTTAACTCCTTTATACCTTACCAAAATAAGACCTAACCTAACTACTGACCTAAAATAAATATAAAGGTAGGGTTAGCACATTTTCTTACATTTTAATACGTTAGTCTCTACTCAAATAACTTCCAATCACTGGTGAGTTGACTTACCGTGAGCAAGTGCAAAGATTGAATTAGCTACCCACTAACTGGTCATGCATGAAAGTGGTCGTTTTCGTAATATTGGCAAGAAATTACCTAGAATTCTCAACGATAAAACCACTTCCGTTATTTTTGTCTGCTAGAGGAACGCATTTACGGTTGCGTCCTGCAAATAATACCATATACGACAACGTCTGCATCGCACAATATTATGCCAATTCTCCTGTTCTTGCAGTTGAATTCTTTGGTAGACTCCATCAAATTCCTCTTCTCTGCATATACCGAAAACATGATCGAGGTCTGCAAGGTCTGACATCTTGGATAAAGCAGCAAGGTACGCGGCAAGGTTTCAAACTACATCGGTTCCCATCAGGTTGCTCACGATTCGTTTCTCTGCTAAGACACCTCGCCAGGTAGCTTAGGAATTTCAACAATTATCGTGTGAACAGATTTTTGAGTACGCAAAACATATTTGGATACAACTTTCTCAGCAGAGTACAGGCAAAGAACGACTTTTACGGTCTAATGCGTTCATAGATTTGAGCCTAAGACTGATAAGTACTATTGTTCTCATTTTGTTTGTGTAAATGGGGAATTACATGTTAAATTAAAAGCTATAAAAAAGTCACAGTTCCTGAGAAACTATAAATAACAAGAAATAAAAAATAATGTAGAGTATGTAAATTATATATTGTAATCAAATGGTAAAGAGAAAAATTTATGCCTGAACCGGGAATCGAACCCCGAACCTTCAGCTTTCCGTGCTGATGCTCTAACCATTGAGCTAATCCAGGCTTCCTTCCCATCCAAGCATAAATCCTTCCTTTACCTTACTGTCTTGGTCCCACATTCAAATGCTATGAATCATCATTCACAAATACACAATGAATGGCTTCTACCTGAATTTTTCTCTTTACCATTTGATTACAATAATTTAGTAGTGTACTTTAATATACTTATTTCAATCATAGTAACAGCTTTAGCTTCTTAATATTATTTTAATAAATAATGCTATAGCTATGTGGAGTCCCTTCATGTCTTCTTCAGGTAGAAGCCATTCATTGTGTATTTGTGAATGATGATTCATAGCATTTGAATGTGGGACCAAGACAGTAAGGTAAAGGAAGGATTTATGCTTGGATGGGAAGGAAGCCTGGATTAACTCAATGGTTAGAGCATCAGCACGGATAGCTGAAGGTTCGGGATTCGATTCCCGGTTCAGGCATAAATTTTTCTCTTTACCATTTGATTACAATAATTTAGTAGTGTACTTTAATATACTTATTTCAATCATAGTAACAGCTTTAGCTTCTTAATATTATTTTAATAAATAATGCTATAGCTATGTGGAGTCCCTTCATGTCTTCTTCAGGTAGAAGCCATTCATTGTGTATTTGTGAATGATGATTCATAGCATTTGAATGTGGGACCAAGACAGTAAGGTAAAGGAAGGATTTATGCTTGGATGGGAAGGAAGCCTGGATTAACTCAATGGTTAGAGCATCAGCACGGAAAGCTGAAGGTTCGGGATTCGATTCCCGGTTCAGGCATAAATTTTTCTCTTTACCATTTGATTACAATAATTTAGTAGTGTACTTTAATATACTTATTTCAATCATAGTAACAGCTTTAGCTTCTTAATATTATTTTAATAAATAATGCTATAGCTATGTGGAGTCCCTTCATGTCTTCTTCAGGTAGAAGCCATTCATTGTGTATTTGTGAATGATGATTCATAGCATTTGAATGTGGGACCAAGACAGTAAGGTAAAGGAAGGATTTATGCTTGGATGGGAAGGAAGCCTGGATTAACTCAATGGTTAGAGCATCAGCACGGAAAGCTGAAGGTTCGGGATTCGATTCCCGGTTCAGGCATAAATTTTTCTCTTTACCATTTGATTACAATAATTTAGTAGTGTACTTTAATATACTTATTTCAATCATAGTAACAGCTTTAGCTTCTTAATATTATTTTAATAAATAATGCTATAGCTATGTGGAGTCCCTTCATGTCTTCTTCAGGTAGAAGCCATTCATTGTGTATTTGTGAATGATGATTCATAGCATTTGAATGTGGGACCAAGACAGTAAGGTAAAGGAAGGATTTATGCTTGGATGGGAAGGAAGCCTGGATTAACTCAATGGTTAGAGCATCAGCACGGAAAGCTGAAGGTTCGGGATTCGATTCCCGGGTTCAGGCATAAATTTTTCTCTTTACCATTTGATTACAATAATTTAGTAGTGTACTTTAATATACTTATTTCAATCATAGTAACAGCTTTAGCTTCTTAATATTATTTTAATAAATAATGCTATAGCTATGTGGAGTCCCTTCATGTCTTCTTCAGGTAGAAGCCATTCATTGTGTATTTGTGAATGATGATTCATAGCATTTGAATGTGGGACCAAGACAGTAAGGTAAAGGAAGGATTTATGCTTGGATGGGAAGGAAGCCTGGATTAGCTCAATGGTTAGAGCATCAGCACGGAAAGCTGAAGGTTCGGGGTTCGATTCCCGGTTCAGGCATAAATTTTTCTCTTTACCATTTGATTACAATAATTTAGTAGTGTACTTTAATATACTTATTTCAATCATAGTAACAGCTTTAGCTTCTTAATATTAATTTAATAAATAATGCTATAGCTGTGTGGAGTCCCTTCATGTCTTCTTCAGGTAGAAGCCATTCATTGTGTATTTGTGAATGATGATTCATAGCATTTGAATGTGGGACCAAGACAGTAAGGTAAAGGAAGGATTTATGCTTGGATGGGAAGGAAGCCTGGATTAGCTCAATGGTTAGAGCATCAGCGCGGTAAGCTGAAGGTTTGGGGTTTGATTCCCGGTTCAGGCATAAATTTTTCTCTTTACCATTTGATTACAATAATTTAGTAGTGTACTTTAATATACTTATTTCAATCATAGTAACAGCTTTAGCTTCTTAATATTAATTTAATAAATTATATATTATTATTTTTTGTTTCAGTCATGTAATATCAACTTACCTTGTTGAAAAATATGCTCCTGATGACTCTCTTTATCCTAAGGATCTGAAGGCAAGAACTCTGGTAGATCAGCGACTCTACTTTGATGCAGCTACACTTTTCCCTAAAATCAGAGGAATCTGTGTATGTATAAAATTGTTGTTTTTTAAAATTGATATTCAGTGAATTTACACAAGATACAGACATAGCTTACATACTCCACTTATATAACCCACAAATTCTAGATATGATGTGAACAATGGCATTCAAGCATCTCAAAATAAATTGAAGTAAAAAAAAATTTTTCTTTTACATTGTATTTTATAAAATCAAAAGCATGAAAAGTGCAGAGAAACCACACACACACACACACACACACACACACACACACACACACACACACACAGAGACATTTCATATAATTAAAATTAAATAATTGATATATTAAATTTGGGAATTTTTAACATTATGAGGTTCAATTCATAAGAATTAGATATTTGAATTTGTACAGGAAACACAAGATAAAAAATGAAAATACATATTTAAGAAAAATTGTATCGCCTTGCCTCACATCCTTCTTATTAAACTGGTTTTGGGATATAAAGTGAGTGATACAATTTTTCTTAAATAAACTATACCTCATAGTTTCATATATTAATTATGGGAAATAACATTATGGGTCGTATGCAAATACATTAGTCTCTACTCAAATTACTTCCAATCACTGGTGAGCTGAGATCGAATTAACGGCCGCCTTACCGGTCATGCATGAATGTTGACGTTTTCGTAATATTGGCAACGAATTACCCAGAATTCTCAGCGATAAAACCACTTCCGTTATTTTCGTCTGCTATAGAGGAATGCATTTATGCTTGCATCCTGCAAATAATACCGTATACAAACACGTCTGCGACGCGCAATATTACGCCGATTCTCCTGTTCTTCCAGTTGAATTCTTTGGTAGACTCTATCAAATTCCTCTTCTCCGCATATACCGAAAACATGATCGAAGTCTTGAAGGTCCGACATCTTGGATAAGTTTCAAACTACATTGGTTACCATCAGTTCCCTTTGGGATTTTCACATAAGTTTATATCTTGAGCTACGATCTTAAGGTACCTTGTCAGGTAGCTTACAATTATTACCGCGTGAATAGATTTCTGAGTAAGAAAAATGTGTTTGGATAAAACTTTATCAGCAGAGAACGCCTTTAGTAAAAGTAATGCGTTCAAACATTCGACCCTATGAGGTTTACAAGTAAATAACTAATAAACATTGAGTTGTGAAATCTTTACTCATATTGATGTTTTTATTATTAATTTATTAATTATATTTGAAGAGAAGAATTTTTCACTCGAACCCGGGACCTTTGGCTTTCTGGGCCAAATGCTCTACCAACTGAGCTTCCGAGGTGAGTTGCGATCCAGATGCAAATTCTTCTCTTTATACGTTGTAATTCCCTCTCACCAAATGCTTTGAAACCGTTGCTTCTATCTTTGCATATGGCGGCCTCTTAGTTAAGAAGACATTAATTGGGAATTTAACACTACTTTATAAAGCCAGTAGGGCTTCTATTGATGTATTATTAATTTAACACTTCTCACTGAGGGATAAATTATATTTGAAGAGAAAATTTTTGCCTAGACCTAGACTCGAACCCGGGACCTTTGGCTTTCCGGGCCAAATGCTCTACCAACTGAGCTACCGAGGCGAGTTGCAATCCAGATGCAAATTGTTCTCTTTATACGTTGTAATTCCCTCGCGCCATATGCTTTGAAACAGTTGCTTCTATCTTTGCATATGGCGGCTTCTTAGTTAAGAAGACATTAATTTGGAATTTAACACTACTTTATAAAGCCAGTAGGGCTTCTATTGATGTTTTTATTATTAATTTAACACTTCTCACTGAAGGATAAATTTTTCTCTTCAAATATAACTTAACTCATATGTTGTGATCTTCAAGCACAGTGCCGCAGTTTCAAGAGGCATCCTTCTCATCTTCAGTCATCTTCATGACTAAATATGGTCATAAAGATGGCTAAAGATGAGAGGGATGTCTCTTGAAACTGTGTTACCATGCTTGAAGATCACAACATATGAGGTGAGATTTCAGTCTCAATGTTTATTAGTTAATTACCTCACAGTGTTAATTCCTAAAGAGTAAAAAAATGTATAAATGTTTTAATGCAACCAAAATTTCTAGACATTTTATAATCTTAGATTTGAAAGTATCAATAAATAAGAGTGCAATAAAAAATTAAATTTTTAATCTAACATAATATTTGTTATTGGTAGTTTCCAGTTTTGTTTCGTGGTAAAACCACTGTGGATGCAGATCTGAAAGAAGGTATTCATGATGGTTTGAGTTTCCTAGAGAAATATTTGGAGGGAAAACCATGGGTTGCAGGAGACAAGATGACAATTGCAGACTTTGCTTGTGTGGCCTCTGTCACAAGTGTTGTGGTAAGTTTCCCAATCCATTGTGTATGTGTATGTATATATATATATATATATATATATATATATATATATATATACACCAAGTGTTTCTAAATTGGACTGACAAATTTTGGGACCAGATAGATAACCTTCATTGAAGCATATTTTGTTAAGGAATATATGGGCTGAGATGCTTCATTTCAGTGCTAGATGGATCTTACAGGAAGGGATTGAAGAAAATGATTAAACACTCCTTTCAGTCATTACTACCATCGCTTGGTTTGTTTACTTCTGGAGTTCAGTAGCATTCGGAACCTATTACAGCAAGTTTGTTTACATCCATTGGTATGATATGTTGGATTGGTAGGGATGGGCCCACTGCCTGGCCAGCACGTACGCCTGACCTGATCTGCCTAGATTTCTTTTTGTGGGGCTACATGAAGGCAATGGTTTATGAAACTGATATTGACTCTGAAGAAGATCTTATACCATGATTGTCAGCGCAGCAGCTGAAATAAGGGAAACTGCTGGTAATGCAAAGTATAGCACGTCAGTGCATTGTTTGTCTGGATGTCAATGGACATGTGTTCCAGCACTTGTTGTGATGGGACAATAAACTGGATCCATCCTGACAATGCAACACTGGAGTGAGTGTTTTTTTTAGAATTAAATATGTTTTGTTTCTGTAAAGTATTTGGATTAACACACAGAATTATGTGACACAGAATTACATGATATTTCCACGTACTTACTTTCTTCCATCTCTTCCTCTAAGACCCCTCTTGCACTGAAACAAAAAAGTGTCACAGCCTATAGGTTCCTTAAGAAAATATGTTTCAATGAAGGTTAACTATCTGCACCCAAAGTTTGTTGGTCTAATTTACAAACACTTTGTATATCTTCTTATTATTCGTAATTTGTAGGATTTTCATCCTGTTATTTCCCAAATCACTCCTTGGAGGAAGACGTATAAGATGTGCATCCACTGAATAATATATATATATATATATATATATATATATATATTATTGATAAATAAAGAGTATTTCAGAAAATTCAATTTACAGTAAAACTTGCTCAAAGCGGAATCGCTTGGGACCAATTTTTTTTCCACATTGGACAAAATTCTGCATTATAAAAAAACTAAAACTTATTAATAATCTTAGATTATAGAGTACCATATATGTTTTTTTATGTACCTTGGATTAATTGTAGTTCCGCTGCCATTGAAAAGTGGAGTATAGTATGTATGAGCAACTTCGTCAGTAACGCGTGAAAAAACAGTCCCATTTCGTCAGCGTTAAAATTGTCTGTTAGGCGCATATCCTGAAATTCAAGTATGCAGTTTTGATTTTCGCTCACTAACTACACTTTCGTCCACATTCTTTGATTCCCCGCAAATTTCATTCCACACTACATTGTGTCGTCTTTTAAAACTGTCCAGCCAACCTGAAGATTCCTTGAAATCGTTATTCCCTTAGAGATTTAACAAGAGCTAGAGCTTGACTTTGGAGCATCAGTCCGGAAATGTTTGGAGATTTATCTTCAATCACTTTCATTTTTTTGCTTAATGAGAATGATACACACATTTCAGCCATCTTTATTCTGTAAATTCAGAACGTTACCTATGAAAGGTCGGCCTCAGAACTTAACTAATTTAAGATTTTACAGCACAATTGTTATTTGCAAGACAGGTATCTGTGTTTCGTATAATGGGTGTGCAATGAGGCCGAACTCTGGACATTTAGTTAACCATTTAGTGTGGTAAGTTGTGAACACAGTCCAATATTAATAAATAAGGTGAATCTTACCTCATGAAACCAGATTCACCTTTCAATGTTTTTATAATTCATTTTATACATCTCAATGATGGATAAATTTTATTTGATGAAAAAATATATGCTCAGACTGGGGTTTGAACCCAGGACCTTTCACTTTCTATGTGAATGCTCTACCAATTGAGCTATCTGAGAAACTCTAATCTAAATGCAAATTTTTCTCTTATTTTTCTGTATATATATTTTTCTCTTCAAATATAATTTATGCATCATTGAGATGTATGAAATGAATAATAAAACGTTGAAAGAGGCTGTACTGGCTTTATAACGTAATGTAAAATATCCAATAAAAAGGTCTTCTTAATAAAGAAGCCGCTATTTGCAAGATCGAAGCAATGATTTCATAGCATTTGACACTCGGGAATTAACAGTGTATATAAGAGAAAAATGTTGGCCGCGGTGGATTAGTGGTTATGCTCCTTGCCTCTGGTCCCGAGGATCGCGGGTTCAAACCTGGCCATGGTCGATGGATTTTTTAGGATGGAAAAATCCAAGGAGCAAGTCCTCTGGGAGGGACGTTAAGCCATAGGTCCTGAGTCTGAAGATTTTCAGGCTCGTAAAAAATCCTTAAGCCTGAATGAAGAGGCCTCTAAGCAAAATTTACCGAATTTTCGCGTCCTAGTACTACCTTGGTTTCCTAGATGCGGAGCGCTGACCACGGACCACTCAAAATGGCATCTGTACAAAAACAAGTGTAACTAAATTAGTATGGTTCAAATTCTTCCCTGTAGGGGGAGAGCGCCTAAATCTCTGTAAAGGAAAAACATGGGCTTACAATACAAATATAAGAGAAAAATTTGTGTTTAGATTGGAGTTTCTCATATAGCTCAGTTGGTAGTGCATTTGCATAGAAAGCAAAAGGTCCTGGGTTCAAACCCCAGTCTGAGCATATATTTTTGCAATCAATTGAGTTGGTGTTTACTTGATGAAAATCCATATTTATTAATTAAATAAAAATAAAACATAGTTTTATTTGATTTTCATATTTATTATATAATTCAGTGACAGCGCATAACAGAAATTTAGAATATTCAAAACATGCTAACCACCAATTCCAATTTAATCATTGTTTCGACCCAAATTTTGAAATTTTACATGTTTGTAATAAGGGTAACAAGTTAGATCTTTTGGAGGCTGTAGAAATAAATAAATTGAAAAGTTAGTAACAAACTGTTAAATTCTCAACTTGATTTGAATGAATCCCCTTTGTTAAATTTAAAAATTTAAATAAATATTGTTGTATTGTTGCTTAGATCAGTTGGAACACAATTCATAATTTGTTAACATGTCTGAAGAAGGTACAATGTACCGAAACAGCTGTCACTGAATTATATAATAAATATGAAAATCAAATAAAACTACGTTTTATTTTTATTTAATTAATAAATATTTTTGTATTCAAATATAACCAGATTCACCTTATTTATTAAGAAGAATCTCATAATGTAACTTGCTATTGTAATTTATTAATAATCCAATATTGTTTAAAATTTGAGCTCCTGTAAAATATCCTGATTTTTATGTGGCTCCATGTAGGCTTACTGTTTTAGAGCATAAACTTAATCTCGGGTAAAATCAAATGTTTCTTACCTCTCCTCGTGTAAATCTTCTAAGTAGATCGCGATTTCGAGACCATAACAGTCTCATCTTCAGTACTATTTTGACGACTGATGTTATGTTGATTGGAAGAAACTCTTCTTCTTCCCTCTGTTGTCTTCCCTCTGGATCAGATCAGAATTTGCAATCCACCAACAGAGGGAAGAAGAAGAGTTTCTTCCGATCAACATAACATCAGTCGTCTAAATAGTATTGAAGATGAGACCGTTATGGTCTCGAAATCACGATCTACTTAGAAGATTTGTATGAGGAGAGGTAAGAAACATTTGATTTTACCATAAATTAAACCTCATAGTGATTAATTCCTGTAAAAGTTTCATCTCTGGCTTTAATTCTACTACTGACTTCTTGTCTTATGGATCATGTTTCACTTCATAGTATAACACAGCTCTTGCGAGGCATTTATATAGATGAGTTTTGTGCGTCTTTGTATCCTTTCTCTTTTTAATATACCCATATGTTTGTTAGACATCATTTATTTTGTATGTCTAATTATGATCGAAAATTATAGTTTATAACTGAGATAATTGTCCCACGCCATAGCCGAGTGGTTAAGGCAAGAAGCCTTGGTGCAGAGCTACAGGACTTGCACTGGTTCGAGTCTGCATGGGGGAAGAAATTTTTCTCATGGAGTTTCGGCCAGTTTGGGACCGGTGCCCACCCAGCATCGTGAGGCATTTGGGTAGCTACAATAAGTAGCGACTCCAGGTTGAGAATACCAGCTATAATGGCTGGGGGACACGACATGCTGACCAAATGTCACCCCTACACTGGCTAGATTATCGTCTACCTCTGTGATTAACACATGGGGATGTGAGGCTAGCAGCCGACTGGTCAGCCAAGGGCCTTATAGGCCTGTCGTGCTTGGAGTTTTTTTAACTGAGATAATTTTGTTATTAATACAAATTTTGCTTTTTATAGGATTTTTGTCATGGAAAGCCATTATTTTTTTTATGGTTTGATAATTCTAATATAATTATGAAATTTTCATTCTTATAGCAAGGAGGGGTTGTAGCTTATAATTTATAATTGATACTATTGATAACAATTTGTCCAGATATATTAAGCCTGGGACTTCCCTTGGTGCTCATCAATAAGAAGAAATTATCCATCAGAATTTTATTTTATCTTCTGCTTTCCTTTCATAAGCATCTCTTACACATCAACTTATACTTCTTCTTTTTGACCCTTCAGCCCAATATGAGCCATTGTTGCCTTAACACTCCTCTTTCAGCTTGCTTTGTCCTTCATTAATTGCTGTCACTTCTTGATCTTACTCTTTTTTTGTATTACAGTCAATTTCATAGACACAATAATATTAGAACAACAGACAGGTTTTAGGAAAGGAAGAAGCTGCATAGACAACATATTCACTTTAAAACAAATAATAGAGAAGAGAAGAGAATTCAACTTAGAGACGCACATCCTCTTTATAGATTATAATAAGACCTTTGATAAAGTGTCTAGACCAAAATTATGGAACATATTAACCCATTGAAGACACGTTTAAAGCGCCTGGTACGTTCACTGGAAACCCATTTAAATCACCCCAGCGCTACTCCGGCTGCACTGGGTTTTAAATCAGAATACCCAGACCATGCATACTGCGTCCCAGAACTTATGAATTTCAGATAGTTTGTTTACCCCTGTTTTTTCTTGTGGTATTTTGTACTTTTAAGAATTGCAAAGGAATGTGGCCTGCTTACAACCCTCTTTTGTGTAATTTAACCGTTATTTATTGTTAGTTTGAAGGCTGTGAAAGTTGACGAACCTTTCAAAAACCGTCCTTTACTAACATTACTTGGTCATTACATTTGAAGTAAACATGAATCATATGTTCTAACAGGAACTGTAAAAATAACAAGAATATACAGTACAGTATATTATAAAAATAAATTAAACTAAATATATAAAAGCATAGACCTATACATTATCAAATCATTGAAAGTTCTTACTATATATCTTCTCAAATTATTGATAATGTAAAAAAGCAATTTTTCTGTATTGTATTCTAGAATACATTTAGCCTTTATGAATTTTTCTTCTTGTTATCTGCCTTTATTCTTCCATTGCTTCTTACTGGTGACAGTGATGTCGGCATTTTCGTGTTTGGATGATAATAATAAATGTATTTCCTATCTTTCCACTTCAATGCAGGAAGTCTCCGACTAGATAATGTTACCTCTCCTTTTTAATTTGATGTTCACTAAATCCATAGGTATGTTTCTTCTGTTAGATTTTACTGTCCCTAATATGTCTCTCGTCTATTGAGATCTAAAAATAAATTAGGAGAACACAAGTTGTCTAATTGTAATGTGTAACCTTTGTCTACAAACGGATTTGCTAATTCTAGGACTACACTCTCATTTGCAGTAAAGTCTGAATTTTCTGGTGCATCTCGTTCAGTGTTTATTTGGATCATATCCCGAAGAGATCTCGCACAATTTCTAATATTTTATTCCAAATCGCATCGTTTTATTCCAATTACAGATTTTGAACTGGGTATAAGCCAGTCTACTTCGTAATTTCGTAAGAGATTTTTCAAGTGAAATGTCTTCACTTGGAACAGACAAGGACAGAAATGTTGTATTCAATTACTCCACACCAGGTCTAATTTTGTAAATTCTGTCATCTCTAATTACGGATTCATTGTCTTTGAAGTGAAGAAACATCGAAATTAGGAATAAACTTTTGAAAGGCATAGTTTTGCTGTAAATGGGCATTTATAAAATTGGTCTATTGTCCCAGAACCATTTTATGTTAGGTTTTCTATCTTGACTTACAGTGCAAAATAGGCCATCACCTCATCAGGGGTGTTTCTAAAAAAGTTATAAAACCAGCCATGATATTCGAAAAAAAACATTGAAACTACATATATATATATTTTACCGTAATAAGTATCTAAAAAGTATATTATTCTATAAATTATATCTATAATAAACTCTACAATATACTTGGCCTACATATATGCTTTATATAAACCTACAACATATTTTACAGACGGCAAACAGAAAATTTTAATCACTAAAGACAGTGCCAACTTCTTATAGTGGTGGGTTTTGACACAATAACGAGTGTAGGTCGTGGTTGAGATTTTTGGTCTTTCTACCTGCTCACGAGGGACACTCATTAAAAGTCTCCAATGGGTTAAGTGAAAAAGGAATTCCACTACACTTGATAGCAGTAATTAAGAAAATGTATGAGAAATTAAAAATAAATCAAAGGGATCCAATACATATAACAGGAGGAGTTAGACAAGGTTGTCCACTATCAACCACTCTTTTAACATTTATTTTGACGACATGATAAGATCATGGAAGCAAGTGATGACTGGGGGAATTAACTTAGGAAATATAGTAATAAAAACAGTAGCCTTTGCAGATTACCAGATTTTAATAGCAAAAACAGAGGTCGAACTACAAAGAATGCTATATAAATTAAATGAAATATCAAAAAAATACAACATGGAAATATCATCAGAAAAATAAAAAACAATGGCCTTCAAGGGTACTCATCCAGTTTGGACAAAGATAATATTAGAAAATAAACCAATAGAACAAATGGTAAGCTATAACTTCCTGGGTTGCAAAATATCATACACAGCGGAAACAGACATAAATAAAAACTAAATAAGTTTAATTTTATAACAGGAACATTAAATAGAACTTTGAAAAATAAAACCAGGAAAGACTATATAATGAAATTATACAAGACAATGGCAGTGCCTATTATTACTTACGGATCCGAAACATGGACAGTGACAACACAACAATCTGCCAGAATAAAAGCTGCTGAAATGAAATTCCTCAGACCAATAGCAGGATATCAAAGAACAGACAAAAAACATAACACAGAAATAAGACAACAACTAAAAGTAGAGGAATTAAACACAACAATAGAGAAATACAGAGCAAACTGGAAAGAACACTTGGCAAGGATGACTGAGAATAGAATACCAAAAGCAGCATACAGCTATTCACCACGAGGAAGAAGAAGTTTGGGAAGACCAAAGAAAATATGGAAACAGCAGCAATTTGAGCCAGAACAGGCTAGTAAATAAGCCTAAACCATCTATTCCTTGGGCTTCCTCTTGTTTGTTGACTTTCTAATTATGAATAACAAATTTGATATCCCTTCCGGTTTTTATCTTGCAAATATGACCAAACAGAGTTTATTAATTTTAATATACGTATTTAACTAACATCCAGATCATTATAACATTTCATAAGTTTATTATTATGCCTCTGTCTCCACATATTACCATCAAAAACAGCTCCAAGGACCTTTCTTAAACTTTCTTCTCATCAGAATTATACTAAATACTCAAATACTTAAATACTTAAATATTCACTCACATAACCTGAATGCCTTTCTATACACAATATAATTACACATCATCCTTAATAATATGATCTACCAAAGCAGTGCATATATTGAAAGTAGAGCATATTAACACAGTCTATCCAATGAGTACAGAACCTGATCCATGAAAATACAGTTAATTTAGATAAGAAATGGTCTCACACACATACACACACCATTTGATAGTAATTATTATGTTTTGTTATTATTTGCAGGAACTGAAGTTTGATATGTCAAAATATCCAAATGTGAATGCCTGGCTTTCTCGCTGTGAGAAGGAAATTCCAGGGTATGCAGAGTTCAATGATAAAGGAGCTAAACAACTGGGAAATGCTGTGCTTAGCAAACTGCAACCAAACCAGATATAAACACCACAATACCTTATTACTTATCTCCATTAATACCACAAGACATATTATATATATTTTTATTGTAATAAAATGCACTGTTATATTATTGCTTGTAACCTTGGGCATGATGCGACTTTAAAATTGCTCTACCGGTGGTGCCATACATACAAAGAAATAAGGAAAATTATGTTTTTTTCTTAATGTAAGCAGCCTTAAGATATTATGGATTAATGTTTAAATATTTTATCATGACATTTTTGGATTATTGCAATATGTGTAATAAAATGTTGACAAACTAAATTACAGTTATTAAATAAAATGGTCCTCTAAACAAAATTTACCAACCTTCTTCATCCTAGTAATACCTTAGTTGTCTGCTAGATGTCTCATTGGGTCAGTATGTTGACCACATACCATTCACGACATATTTAGGGAAATAAGCAAACTAAATTAACTTGTATTTGAAGAGAAAAATTTTCGCCCAGACCGAGACTCGAACCCGGGACCTTTGGCTTGCCGGTCTAGGCGAACATTTTTCTCTTCAAATATAATTTATCCTTCAGTGAGAAGTGTTAAATCAATAATAAAAACGTCAATAGAAGCCTTACTGGCTTTATAAAGTAGTGTTAAATTCCCAATAAATGTCTTCTTAACTAGAAGCCGCCATTTGCAAAGATAGAAGCAAAGGTTTCAAAGCATTTGGCATGAGGGAATTACAACGTATATAAGAGAAAAATTTGCATCTAGATCACAACTTGCCTCGGTAGCTCACTTCGTAGAGCATTTGGCCCACCAAGCCAAATGTCCCGGGTTCGAGTCTCGGTCTAGGCAACAATTTTTCTCTTCAAATATAAGAAGACATTTATTGGGAATTTATACTCTACTTTATAAAGTCAGTAGGGCTTCTATTGATGTTTTTTATTATTAATTTAACACTAAAAATTTAAAAATTAAAAAAAAAAATCTCTTCAAATATAATTTATCCTTCAGTGAGAAGTGTTAAATTAATAATAAAAACATTGAAAGAAGCCCTACTGGCTTTATAAAGTAATGTTTAAATTCCCAATAAATGTCTTCTTAACTAAGAAGCCACCATTTGCAAAGATAGAAGCAAAGGCTTCATAGCATTTGGTGCTGGGAATTACAACATATATAAGAGAAAAATTTGCATCTAGATTGTAACTCGCCCCAGTAGATCAGTTTGTAGAACATTTGGCCCAGCAAGCCAAAAGTTCTGGGTTCGAATCTCGGTCTGGGCAAAAATTTTTCTCTTCAAATATAATTTATTCTTCAGTGAGAAGTGTTAAATCAATAATAAAAACATCAATTAACTTGGTCTAGTAACTCTTAACAAAGAAGAGACTAAGGCCCAACATTGGGCTGTTAAACCACTGTAGATGAAGAAATAAAATGGTGGTTTCTACCTTTTACAAATGAAAGTTAAAATATTATGAAGACAAATTATCCAAAATCATAGCTTGATAGTGTTCTGTGCCATACCCAAGCAGTTTAAGACATGATGTCTTTATGCAGTGTTAAGAGATATGCACTAGTTCAAATCCCTGTGGAAAAATAAATTTTCTCATGGAATTTCAGCCAGTATGGGATTGTAGCCTATCTAGCACCATGAGGAATTTGGGTAGTTGCAAGAAGTAGTGGCTCCATATTAAGAAAACCAGCTATAATGGCTAGGACACCCAACATACTGACCACATACTGGCTGAATAATAATCTATCTCTCTGGTTAACACATATGGATATGAGAACAGTAGCCAACTGGTAAATCAAAGGACTTCTAGACCTGTCACGCCATGGAGCTTTACAGCTTGATAGTTTCACAGTATTTACATGCGATAGCCTTACAATTAAACTCCACTGAATCAAACTTTGGTTAACCAACACCTGTTTTAACTAAAATTTTGTAAAAAAAATTAAAGTTTAATTTTCAAATTTCCCTCCATATAATCTGTACCTATAGTCTGCTGTGCTGGCTCAGTTGGTAACATGACTGCTTCCTGACCTGAAACCAGATTTGATACTGGTGGTGTTGAAAATTTTAAATATAAATTAATTTAATTGTAAAATTTTTTATTACCCTCTCTTCCAATTTTTTGTTTCATTTTCGATATCAGCTAGAATATGAAATATGAGGTGAGTGATAAAAAATTCTACCTTAATGAATATACCTCATAGTGAGAATTCCTAAAATAAATAACTTAATAGAATACCTCTGTTTGATTTCATTGTACCACAGGGTCTATTTTCTGTCCAGCCTAAGAAAGACACTTCAGGAAAATAAATGGGCAGGTAATCTATGAAGCACATGATTGCTGCAGTTACTGCGATTCGTTCATGACCAAAGCACAATTCATCGGAAGCAAAAAAGTAGATCATGTACTTGATTAATATAATTACGTATTTAAAGCTATATATGTTAACTATAGTTGATCAGAATACAGTGTTTACCTACATATTTTTTCGAAGGTCGGAGACTAACTAAAAATTCGCATATGTTTGAAACTGAACGATTCTTGAGAAGTTGAATGTCAGTTACAAATATGGCAGCTGTCAGGTAGTTTATGTTAACTTAACTCGGTTATTTTAATTTAAACGTTTGATTTGAATTAATTTGTTTATTATTAATAATTATAATTTAATTAGTTTTCGACATCCATTGTAAATGTTAATGCAACCTGCAACATTAAAAATTAAAACGATTGTTGTGCATTAATTTATCGGCTTGTAACAAACAGCTGACAGAGTTTGCCTGCACTCTTACACGTGCTATGCGGAGTAATACATTAGGAAGTTAAATGTCAAAGTGTGCTTCTTACTCACAATATTTTTATGACTTATAATATTGCACGAGAAATAACTTGAAGTCTGAC
The DNA here is from genome assembly GCA_030220185.1 of Diploptera punctata. Classification (NCBI taxonomy): domain Eukaryota; kingdom Metazoa; phylum Arthropoda; class Insecta; order Blattodea; family Blaberidae; genus Diploptera; species Diploptera punctata. Next base: position 1,395,649 of record JASPKZ010009386.1, read on the forward strand.
ATAACAGGCCTCTGAGCTAAATTTGTCGGCTTTTTTATGCCGATATTTGAATTGTAAGGCTAATGACACTAGTGTTAAGAGAGAGTCATTAAATGAAATAATATTAACTTATATTGCAAATTAAATCTTTAGAGAATGAGGAAGGCTTGCAACTCAATGGTATTAATAAGCTGTTAGTTTATGCTGATGATGTAGTACCACTGGCCGATAGCGAGGAGATACTGAAGGCCAACACGCACACACTATTGAGTAACACTAAGAAATTAGGACTGGAGGTAAATATCAGTAAAACTAAATATATGGTCACACGTAGAAATTCAGTATATAATGGAAATGGACAGCTAATGACAAATGAGGGAAATTTTGAGGAAGTGGCTGAATTCAAATACCTAGGAACAATAATCACAAATAGGAATGAGATGCACAAAGAAATTAAACATAGGCTCAATTCTGGAAATGCGTGCTATTATGCATTGCAGAGACTTTTGATGTCCCAACTCCTTTCAAAAAACGTTAAACTGAAAATATATAAAACTATTATTCTACCAGTTATATTATATGGGTGCGAAACATGGACTCTTACTTTAAGGGAGGAAAGGAGATTACGAGTAATTGAGAATAAAGTTCTTAGGAAAATTTTTGGACCAAAGAGAGATGAACAGACAGGTGAATGGAGAAGACTACATAACAATGAACTACATGGTCTTTATAGGAAGCCAGATATAATAAGAACAGTTAAGTCTCATAGACTGCGATGGGCAGGACATGTTGCGCGTATGGGGAATGAAAGACGTGCATGGAAGCTTCTTGTAGGAAAGCCAGAGGGAAAACGCCCAGTTGGTAGGCCAAGAATGAGGTGGGAGAACAACATTAACTATGATTTGAGGGAAGCAGATTATACAGGGAATGATTGCAAAGCATTGGCTCAGGATAGGGATGTATGGAGAGCTTATGTCCGCGTGGCCATGAACCTTCGGGTTCGATAGTGCCAGTGAGTAAGTAAGTAAGTATTGCAGACAAAAAGCTACTACATATACTAAATTGTCCACTGCTGTGGTCTCGAGGTAGCATGCTGCCTTGTCATGCAGCAGGCCTGGGTTCGATTCCCGGTTGGGTGAGGTTTTCTTGGGGTTTTTCCTCACCTGTAAGACAAATGTCAGGAAGCTTGGTATCCAACGGTCCCCGAAAATCATCCAGCCATCATCATCCTTCACAGGTGTGGAAAGCAACAGGAAGCTACCACACCTATAATTCCCTAGTAAAGCTGCAAAGCATAGCATGAAAATGTTATGATTGCAGTGAAAGACCTGCCTTTGGGCAGAATTACTATGGATGGATATACTAAATTCACATTATTGTTTCATATTCACAATATCACAGCAAAAACAGCCTTAAAATTTGGCAGTGAAATATGGATACTGAGAAAGGAGAATATACAAAGATTGGAAGCAGCACAAATTAAATTTCTCAGATATATAATGGGAGTAACATAATATATGGATCATATAAGAAATGAATCTATCAGGCAAAAATTTAATGCAATAAATATAGTACAGGAAATTAAAGAATACCAACAAAATTGGCTAAAGCATATAAGAAGAATGACCAAGAACAGAATCACTTGGCAGACTTTAAACTACAAACCGAGGGGTAAATGAGACATTCGATGACCACTAGTAAGATGGAGACTACAGTCTCATCTGGAAGAAACAGGAACAGGCTAATAAAACGCCTAAACCTGAACAATTCATGATGATGATGAAGTTTCATATATTTAAAGATAAAGTGTTAAAAATGACATTTGTCTCTTCCTGGCATTAATGCATCATAACTTTGGCTGGGATGGGATGGTAACACAAATTGCTTGGAGGCAACTTCGAACAGCTAATTGTTAATATGATCTTTCAATATCTAAAGATCCCAATCCCTTCCATATGTTGATTTCCATGGAGATGTGACCTATGCTAGTCCTTCACCTGCACATGTGATATGTGCTTTAATGCAGCTTATATTATTATTCACAATTAGGAAGAAGATTTGAATTAGTAAAGAGAAGGCAAGAGATAGCACATTTGTAGAAATTGCCACTAGATGGCAGAATTACTGATACTACATATTTTAATAGATTAGTCTATCGCCGTGGCGTAGTTGGTAGAGTCCCTACCTTCCACTCCGGTGACCCGGGCTCGATTCCCGGCGGGGTAGGGGATTTTTAATCTCCACCTTGGGTCTGGGTGTGTGTCTTGTCCTTGTGTCTATATGTGAGAATAACATAAAGTTATCAAAAAGGTAAAACAAGAAGGAAAACAGTGTAAACGAAAAGAGGGGAAAAAAAAAAGTCCGTTGCCATGGCATAGTCGGTAGAGTCCCTACCTTCCACTCCGGCAACCCGGGTTCGATTCCCGGCGGGGCAGGGGATTTTTAATCTCCACCTTGGGTCTGGGTGTGTGTGTCCTATCCTTGTGTCTAAGAGAGAGTTAAAGAAAGTTAACAAACAGGTAAAACAAGAAAAAAAAAAGGTAAAACAAGAAAGAAAACCGGTATAAATGGAGAAAAAAAGTTTGATAAGTTGATAACGTAGTCTACTCCTGTGAGGAAAGTACATTTGTCCATCGCCGTGGCATAGTCGGTAGAGTCCCTACCTTCTAATCCGGCGACCCGGGTTCGATTCCCAGCGGGGTAGGGGATTTTTAATCTCCACCTTGGGTCTGTGTCTATATGTGTGAATAACAGAAAGTTAACAAAAAGGTAAAACAATAAGGGAAACGGTGTAAACAAAAAGAGAAAAAAAATATCCGTCGCCGTGGCATAGTCGGTAGAGTCCCCACCTTCCACTCCGGCGACCCAGGTTCAATTCCCAGCGGGGTAAGAGGATTTTAAATCTCCACCTTGGTTCTGGGGTGTGTGTCCTGTCTTGTGTTTGTATGTGTGAATAAGATAAAAAAAAGGTCAACAAAGGTAAAACAAAAAAGGAAAAAGTAAAATGAAAGAAAAAAAAAAGATTATTAACAACAAGAAAGATGCAATTGTTACCTCATTTACTTGCATACTTGATGCTATCAGTTAAATTATTATCATTAAACTTAAAAAAAATGATTTTACACAATGAGTCTTATGTCAGAAAAACTCATGAAATTTTACAGGAGGAATAGACAAGTGTTAGCAAATTATTTGAAATCTGTGAACTATATTTAGTTGCGGTTATTCTATGCCCAGAGTCCACCTATACTAATTTAATTTTGTTAACTAACTAACTAACTCACTGTCTAACCTGTAGATTCATGGCCGTGCGGACATAAACTCTTCATATATCCCTATCCTGAGCTAATGTTTTCCAATCATCCCCTGTATAATCTACTTCCCTCAAATCATAGTTAATGCTATTCTCCCACCTCATTCTTCGTATACCAACTGGGTGCTTACCCTCTGGTTTTCCTACAAGAAGCCTCCATTCACTTCTTTCATTCCCCATTCGTGCCACATGTCCTGCCCATCACAGTCTATGAGACTTAACTGTTCTCATTATATCTGGCTTCCTATAAAGACAATGTAGTTCACTGTTATGTAGTCTTCTCCATTCACCTGTCTGTTCATCTCTCTTTGGTCCAAAATTTTCCTAAGAACTTTATTCTCAAATACTTGTAATCTCCTTTCCTCCCTTAAACTAAGAGTCTATGTTTCGCACCCATATAATATAACTGGTAGAATAATAGTTTTATATGTTTTCAGTTTAACATTTTTTGAAAGGAGTTGGGACATCAAGAGTCTTTGTAATGCATAATAACATGCATTTCCAGAATTGAGCCTATGTTTAATTTCTTTTTGCATCTCATTCCTATTTGTGATTATTGTTCCTAGGTATTTGAATACAGCCACCTCCTCAAAATTTCCCTCATTTGTCATTAGGTGTCCATTTCCATTATATAATATATTTCTATGTGTGACCACATATTTGGTTTTATTGATATTTACTTCCAGTGCCAATTTCTTAGTGTTACTCAATAGTGTGTGCGTGTTGGCCTTAAGTATCTATTCGCTATCGCCCAATATTACTACATCATCAGCATAAACTAACAGCTTATTAATACCATTGAGTTGTAGGCCTTCTTCATCATCTAAAGATTTGTAGGCATGCTCTAGTAAAAAATTAAATAGTAGAGGAGATAGTGCATTTCCTTGCTTCAACCCATTCTGGAGTTGAAAAGTATCCGAAAACTATTTGGCTACACGCACCCTACTCTTTGTGCCATTTAGACACATTTGTATAAGTCTAACTAACTTTTTAGGAATTCCAAACTCCAGCAGGATACTATATAACTTTTCCCTCTTAACTGAATCGTATGCCTTTTTGAGTCTACATATAGTTGAATTACAGTACCATTATATTCCCATTTCTTTTCTAAAATCTGTCTTAAACTAAAAATCTGATCTGTTGTAGACTTGTTTCTTCTAAATCCATATTGATGATCTACGAGAATGTCATCAATACAAGGAGTAAGTCTGCTTATTTGTTAGAATTTTATACAAAGTTGAAAGTAATGAGATGCCCCTATAGTTATTGCAATCAGTTTTATCCCCTTTCTTATAAATTGGTACGATAAACGATTCTTTCCATTCATCTGGAAGAGCTTCTTTATCCAAAATCATATTAAGCAACTGGCGTATCTTGTCCATCAATTTTTCTCCCCCTGATTTTATCAGTTCTGCTGAGATCTCATCTGAACCTGATGTTTTGTACAGCTTCAATTGTTCTATCGCTATTTTAACCTTTAATGCACTTGGTTCTGTGATTAGCATTTCTGCTGTCTGTAAATTATCCTCTTCAATATCCTGTTCTGTATGTACATTTAATAGCTGATTAAAGTAACTTTTCCATATATTTAATATAAATCTGCAATCATATCCCCATTTTCATTCTGAATTATGTTTGTTCTAGCCTGAAACCCTTTCTTCTCTATCCCAATTCCCTGATATAATTCTCTAATGTTCCTATTTTTGGCATTAATTTCAAGATAATTAATCTTTTCTCTCAAATATTCCCTCTTTTTACTCTTTAGTACCCTTGTGGTTTCCTGTCTAACATTACCCAATTGCTCCAAATTTACCTCATTTGGCTCATGTGACCATTTCATTTTTGCTAGCTTTCTTTTCTTTACAATGTCGGCACATTCTTCATCAAACCATTTTTTGTTTTACCTCTTTTTTTAAATAACCAATGCTTTCTGATGCTGACAATTTAATAGTATCTCTTATAGTCTCCCATTCTTTATTTATATCAGTTTCTTCTTCGTTAGCCACATTGTCATCTGAAGATTTTAGTTCTTCGTATCTATTAGCAATTTTAATTTGGTATTCTTGCCGCATTTCATCATTTTTCAAGTTTTTTTAAATAAAATTTTTCAGAATCAACTTTAGTGTTTGTTCCTCTCATAAGCGATCGCCGTTGTCTGATTTTCACCCTGATGAGATGATGATCCGAATTGCAGTCTGCTCCTCTAACTGATCTAACATTGATGATGCTACTGTGCCAGCGTTTGTACACTAATACATGATCTACCTGGTTCTAAGTTTCAACATCTGGAGACGTCCAGGTGCATTTATGAATATCCTTATGCTCGCAACAATGCGATTCTTTGATGTGGTAAAAGTGACTAATCTAACCCCATTGTCATTAGTATCTTCATGAAGACTGAATTTGCTTATTTTTGGTTTGCCCCACTTTTGCCTTAAAATCTCCTAAAGACAATTTTCATATGATATAGTGAAAGGCTATCAAATAAGCATTCTAATTCTTCATAGAACACATCCTTGATCTTGTCCTCTTTATCTTCAGTGGGAGCATGTACATTTATAAATTCAAAATCATGTCGTTTACCCTTTAGAATTATGTATGATATCCTATCACTGACAAACTTAATATCTTGATAGCGGACAAGACCCTCCTTTGGAGTAAAAAACTCGTTCCAAATTCAGGTCTTTCTGCACCCCCGTAGCATAATGCAAAGCTTCCTGATTCCTGACTACCTTCTCCTGGCCACCTAACTTCCTGTAAAGTGACTATATGCAAGGGTGATTTATCTAATTCACAGGTTAATACCTCTAGCGCCCTACTATTGTATAAAGTCCTAACATTCCACGTTCCTAGGAACATGTCCCTATGTTTGAGCCTTTGGCATGGGTTACGTGAAGTAGTCCCCACCCAGAGAACCAAATGGGGGACTGTTAGACCTCCAGAAAAAAATTATCCCAGTTGAACCCATGTCCGCATTTCTTGATGGTTGTATTTTTACAGTGAAAGATCATGACCCTATTGGCAGCAATGCTACTGCTGGCATAGCTCTCAGGATCATTTAATCATGCAAGCCACTCCACCACGACAAGGTAAAGATACCATATAGAGAATTTAATTTAATTTTGTTGGGTGAGAAAATGGACAAGTTAATGTTCACCATATTAGTTTACAGTTTAATGGATAATCTGGCACACCATAAGGAAAAGTTGGCTATTCTGTTTGAATAGGATAGGTGGACTCCTGGCACTGAATCATATTAGTTGCTTTTAATATAATGAATTTGAAATGTTTTTAAATATAAGTTTTATACACTTTGTAATCTTCTAATCCATCCTGCACTGTAACCCAGTGGTCTAAGTTACCATGCCTTAAAAAACTACCAGAAATAACTCATCCTAACACCCAGTGAAATTATTCAATTCCCAAAAAATCATTGAATATTTAAAGTTTAGATTGAGTTATTTTTCTTAGTTTTTTTAAGTTTAATTGCTATAAACAGAATCCAATTCTAATGTGACTGGTTTATTTCATGGCAGAAGTATTAACCAATAGCTTGGCATCTACAGTCACCACCCAATGTTTTTGCCTAATTGAAACCTCATATAATGCCATATAGCTTTCTTTCCTTGCATCCGGAAATCCTACATAATACTGAATGCCTGGGATGTGTTATATTAAAAGAGAAAAAGTTATAAAATTGGAAGTTTCAGTTTGTAGGTGCTATAGTTCTTTAGATATTAAAAGTTTTCGTCTTTTGATTAAAACAGGTGTATTTTGTATTGTACTGTAAGGAGTGTTCAGATGAAGAAGTTTGTAGATTTGCTCTAAAATTCAAGTGTATTCCAAAATGTTATAATCTGCATTTTAGTGTGGTTGAGTTCATATGTTAACCTGAGAGATATATAGGGGCAAAAGTGTCCCAATAATACGAAGTTTAAAATTGACAGTGATGCTAATACCATGGAACAACCCATGAATTGTAGTATTGACCATTTTGAAATCACAACAAAATTAAATTTGTGCAAAATGATGACAGGGACAGTTCAACTCGACTATTGCCAGTTTTTCCATTATACCAGAACAGATTTACCTTTTTATTCTTTTCCACAGTAGAAAGTTTATTATGAAATAAACATATTAGTATGGGATAAAACTACTGTTTATAATAACCGCTCTATAAATTATGACACAGCATAGAGAAGGCACAGCTCATTCTATGGATGGCCCAGTCGATAAAGAAGTCATGTTCATTTATAGAACTTATTATCGAATGAGCCTGCTCTTTTCTATCTCAGTCACGAGATGGCAGCAAGAATTAGCGTTACTAGATGGCAGCCTCACACAATATTACGTAAACGGAAATAGAAATGACTAACCAATAGAATTTTGTTTCCGGTCTAATTTGTCTATGGCAGTTTTTCAGCCATGTTGAATTGGTAATGGTGAATGTCAATTCGTTCGTATGGTGGATTTTATTCAATAAAAGTTACGTGTGTATAAGGAAAGTGATAAAGTAGTTAAACACAAAGCTTATATATGTGTGAAAATGAGTTGGGGAACTGAGCTATGGGTGAGTCAGTTTTTCATATTTATTCGTTAATAGGCCGTGCTGGACTTGTCTTTTAGAAGGCAATGAAAATATGCCCTTAGGGGAATTCCTTTCTTTTCTTAAAAAGACAGTTCGATTTACTACATGTTCAGACATTCTTGTTACTTTTGATTGTGTGTTTGCTTCAAAAATAGAGAAATTCACACTTTATTTTTAATATAATTTATGAAATTATAGTATGTCATTTTATGTCAAATCAGCATCTCGGTATCTGCTTGGTCGAAGTGTGCTTGCAGGTAATTGCATTCCTAACGTCCTACGTATTATAGATGTTGTATCTTATTTGTTTATACACAGTTCCGTTCATGAAAAAGATATATTGCTAATAGAATTTTAAAGAAAAATTCTTGAATTAATTGAAGATTAACGAAATATTGAGTGTGAATCTGGATATTCCCCAGGTGTGCTAAATATTTGTTCATCTGCTCTTGTAGACTACTGATTAAAATGTTATATGAATACTTTCGTCCTGAAGGAGATATTAAGAAAAAAGTGTACTATTTGTCTCACAAGAATTCTTAATTATACATCCACGTAAAACAACTATTACCGATGCGTTATTTTTTTTGTACCGTAAAATATTTTAATTCTACAGTATGTGCTTCATAATTATCTTAATTTCTATGCTGTATTTTATATATTTTTTTGGCATTTAAGTTACGATCTAGAAATGAGTGTTTACCAGTTAGTGCATATCGTTAAACCCTTGCCAAAAGTATCAAAATAAATTAATGTAACACACACATATAAATATAGAGGCCTTACTTGGTTCCTATCATACAAATGTCAGCCTTCAAAGTGTTTATATAAAACAATTAAGATTGAGCATTTAGGTAAGTTCTCATTTTTGAATAAATGGCTTAACTTGACTGTGCTATTTAGTACTGTATCAAAAAATTATTTGGTGACTGCACGCTAAATAAATGTCATTTTGGTAAAGGTTTATAGAGATATGTATTTCAAGGCATGACAATGGTGTTGAAAGGCACCACTTTTGACTAGTTAATTTTAGAGACCGATTTCAAAATTATCTCATTTTATGAATTTGGAAAAAGTCGGTTATATGTCTCAGACGAATTCTTCTAAGTTCCACAGAATCGCAGTGCGCATGCACGAGTTGCGGGAGTTGCTGTAATGGTTAATATAGCCTCCGGTAGATGGTTCTGCAATCGGTATTACCAACTTTGGGAATAAATTTCCAAATGCAAAAAAAAAAAAATGGACGTTAACTAACTTGCCATTTCCTAACTAAAGAAAACAATTTACATGCATATTATTTATTCCGAAATGTTTAAAAAAATGGACGTAAACCAACTTCCCATTTCCTAACATAACAAAACAATTTACATGCGTACTATTTAATGAACTATAAACTAATTTTACGTACACTAACACTAAATATGGTTTGAAATTATTTTCAAATGGTGGCAACGTTAGAACAACATGGGAAAATAGCAAGGAAGTAATGTATCCACGATCATGTTTTACGTAAATATATAAATATAAAATATTGTAAAGAAAGCTTGAAGATCGTTGCAAAATGTTTAAAACAGTATGAAACGTGTTTACAAGTGTTTAGTGCATCAGTGGCATAAGAATGTACATGTAGAATTGTGATGGACATATAACCTACCACACCCATGCATTTTAGCTGTACCTACTATTTACACATATATTGAATTTTGCTTCACATATACACATCAACTTTTATAAGATACATGTGTTCCGTTGAGGTATTATTAAAAATTGAAATAAAAAATTATGGATATTCACCTGAAAGGTCCGTCTCCTCAACTTAGTTATTTACTGTAGCAATTTCGGGACTTGTCCCATCATCGGCAGGATGATGGGACAAGTCCCAAAATTGCTACAGTAAATAACTCATTAAGTTGAGGAGACGGACCTTTCAGGTGAATATCCATAATTTTATATTTTAATATACACATCAGTACTTAAAAGTTAAGTAAAATGACTCATAGTAATCTTATATTTGTACACTGTAGTTTAGTGAATTGATTTATTTCATAAGTGCTACTTTTCTGCACAATCACCCAAAACATAATGTAAATATAGTGTACTAGAAACTTACATTGGTTTTTTCAGGTCTAAGTAAATTCTTCTTTCTATAACTGCTTAATTTAATCTTATTTTTAGAGCAATATTGTGCTCTCTGTTCTAAAGAAGTTTTTTTTTATTTATTACACATGAAAAGGCTATCATGAAGAATCAGTCGCTGAACTATTCTCATTGAATTTGTTCACTTTTAGTTCAGTAGTCAAATCGGGCTGAACTGCACTTTTACTTACACTTGATTTTTCATTTATTGTTGTAAACTATAGATCTTCTTCCGTATTTACTAACATTTTTTAATACTTTAAACTTTTTCAAACAATTTTTATAACATTATTAGACAATTTTCAAGTATTTATTTAAATGCGTAAATCACTATATTGTGACACTGTTAGACAATATTGTTATGCTACTGCTATTTTCTCCACAGAGTATATTACTTAGTCTATGATTTTTCAATTGCTGGTTTGGGTTATCGCTAGTTGGATCAGTGTTAGTTTGGTAATTTCAATATTATTAATATATTTTTTAACATAGATTTCGGGATTTATTGCAAAGATTGGTCATTTAAATTTCATAGCGACCTGCTGCCATCTAGCATAAGATTTTTTAACTTTAGTATGATATTGATAGTAATCGAGGATGATAATCGATATGTGGTTCGATGGTGGGTTATCGCTGGCTCTACAAACTCTGGCGCATGTGCACTGTTGTTCTACAGGACTTGGAAAATATTTCACATAAGTTTAAAATGCAGTTTTTCCGTCAATTGGTCATGGTTGTTTATTATACATTTTCAAGATGACTGTTTATCATTTTACTTAATTACATTTTAAAATATGGTAGTTCAGTATAAACTTAGAAAACTATCAAAAATGACTTCAACTTATATATATATATATATATAGGCATTAAAAAAAAAAAAAAAAAAAGAAGATACAGAAATCCGGTAGAGAATAGGGCAGTTTTTTTTAACATTTAATAAGAAATCATTCATAGTATTGTTTATTCAGTTGAACGATTTAGGAACTTCTTAAAAAGTCATTTATTCATTGTACATATGTGAAAAGCATGCAATTTTTTATAATACTTTACACACATAGTAGGCCTAGAATACCATTTATCTGAAATATCTTTTGAATAGTACACAAAAACAATTTTCAGTTATAAGAGGAAGGAGTATATTGTAGGCCCTTTAGTATTAATTTGTTGCAAAATGCAATTAAAATTGTTTATATTAAATATACATTTCCAGTAGTTTTATCCTTATATAAATCCATAGTAATTCTGCCTGAGGGCAGGTCTTATACTGCAATCATAGCATTTTCATGCTATGCTTTGCAGCTTTACTAGGGAGTTATAGGTGTGGTAGCTTCCTTTTGCTTTCAGCGCCAGTGAAAGATGATGATAATGATGAGGATGATGACGAGGCCGGATGTTTTCGGGGATTGTTGGGCCTAAGCTTCCTGACATTTGTCTTCCAGGTGAGGAAAAAACCTCACCCAGGAGCCTTGCCCCAACCGGGATTTGAACCCGGGCCCACTGCGTAACAAGGCAGCATGCTACCTCGAGACCACAGCGGTGGACATCCTTATGTACAATATAACTATTAAGTTACATGGAAAACATAGCCTATTTAATGTATAGTATTGTGACACATTGTTGGGCTGGCTATTGAATTTTGCGGGCGATGGCGGAGAATTGGATCTTGCCTTTTATCTTGAAGGATTTGTGAGCTGATGACTTATTAAAAAAATGACTTGCAGAAAACTTTCTGTATGCATCTATACCTCCTTTCCAGAAAGGTTGGTTCTCGAGGCTTTCTACTTGAGAAAAGACCAGACTGGCTTCAAAATGGCTTTGACCATCGCGTATAAAAGATGTTAAGTCATTCGGACCAGTCAGTTGCAGCTGTGTATGTATAGTGGATTAGTGAAGTGAACTCAAGAAGAAGATATTCTAAGTGAAACTGCCAGCGAGTATAAAAAACAGGACGATCAAATAATTTGTGAAGACTTTATTGACAGAAAATTGTGTGAAGAATCAGTGAATTGCTGTGAAATAAATAAAGTGAATTTGGAAATTTTGTGTAAACATCTGTGAAGTTAATTGAAAGAAAATCCATCTAAATTCTAAGTCACCATCTGGCACTCCACTATTCTTAAAAGATTGTTCTTATTTTTTTCAGAAAAAGTGCGTATATCCTTATTCCCAAACTTTGTTATTAAGTGATTAGAAAATGAATCTCTATTTTTTATGATGTTTGTGGAGGGAAGTTTGAATATTTAAAACTTTTTTTTTGTGTTTTAGTTAAGCAAAGTTCAGTTAAATGGGGTTTTTACTATATGTGTTCTATTAACTAGTTGAACAACTTGACTACTTAGTTTGTAAAAGCTGAACTTCAATGTCTGAAGTATTTTTGAGAATAAAAACATAGATAAATGAAATTATTGTCTGTCCAACGGATCGGTGCCCCCGTAAGATATGCGAACTAAAGCCTACTTCCTTTTTCTACCTTGGCAAATCATTTCCCTCCCTGCATTCCTTCTCTTTATTTTCTTCTCTCTCTCTCTCTCCTCTCTCTCTATCTCTCCTCCTCTCTCCTCTCTTCTCGCTCTCCTCTCTCTTTCTCTTGCACTTGCACTCCAGTGTTGTCAACTCAACTCCAACCTTGCATTATTCATTATTCAAGAGTCATGACACTGGGGGAAGTTTGGCAACATCCCTACTCGAGTGGCTGCCGTTTGGGGAGTGCGGTGGAATGGTGTGAGTATAGACGTGTACTTTTCTAAGAACGATGTCAGCGCTATAGGGGCATAGATCCGTTGGTCCGAGTATAGGTGCACCTATTAGCTGTTTAAGATTTAAGACTAAGATTATTACCAAAAAGAAGTCACTAAATCATTTGATTGAATGATAAACAAAATTAATAGTTGCCTATTATATCTTAAAAAATATACTTTTCTCTATCAGATGGAGGTTTCTCACTTTATCTTCTCTTTATTCTGTTTCTTATTTATCTAATCTAGGCCATGTCTTTATATGGTTAAGATGAGTTGTTTTTGTTAGCTTTCTATAATGATAAACAAAACATTTTGAAAATTTATAACAAAAGATTATGTCCACTGAAAATGTATACAGTTTATTGAAATTAATTATGTTATGGAGAATAGTTCATTGGTTCTTTATTTTAACCATGACTAATGTTTGTTGAGTAATTGGATTTGTTTGTGACATATTTATCTGTTTGGAATGAGATGTACAAGGAAATTAAACATAGGCTCAATTCTGGAAATGTGTGTTATTATGCATTACAGAGACTTTTGACTTTCCAACTCCTTTCAAAAAATGTTAAACTGAAAATATATAAAACTATTATTCTGCCCGTTATATGGATGCGAAACATGGACTCATACTTTAAGGGAGGAAAGGAGATTACGAGTATTTGAGAATAAAGTTCTTAGGAACATTTTTGGACCAAAGAGAGATAAACAGACAGGTGAATGGAGAAGACTGCATAACAGTGAATTGCATGGTCTTTATAAGAAGCTGATATAATGAGAACAGTTAGGTCTCGTAGACTGCGATGGGCAGGACATGTGGCACGAATGGGAAATGAAAGACGTGCATGGAAGCTTCTTGTAGGAAAACCAGAGGGAAAACGCCCAATTGGTAGACCAAGAATGAGGTGGGAGAATGACATTAACTATGATTTGAGGGAAGTAGATTATACAAGGGATGATAGGAGAACATTGGCTCAGGATAGGGATGTATGGAGAGCTTATGTCCGCGCGGCCATGAACCTATGGGTTCGATAGTGCCAGTGAGTTAGTTTAGAGTTAGTTAATATTTAACTGGTAAGATTTATGAACTAAAAATAGGAACAGGAAAAATTATAGATTCTGTTATTATTGTTACAATAATAATTGCAATAAAACTATTTTAATTTTGCTGTAGTTCATAGGTCAAAAGTATGTATTCAGTATTTGTTAGCGGTGCAATGAAGAATGGTGTTTTCCACTACACATGTGCATAGCTTGTCTGTTTTGCTCTTTCCACACATTCTAACATATGTTTGCTGTAACAGCGACTGTAGTGAAAGAACTTTCAAACATTGCTTGGGTTAGGTTTTGGCAATGTAAATATTGAAATTTTAAGAACTTGTGAACATATTTTCAAATGAAAATAGCACAGTATACATATAAATATGCTCTTAATATAATGTTATAGGAATAACTAACTCCCCATAAAATCATTTAAACTTTTTTTACATAATTAAATTCAATTGCATTAAACTAAGACAGTGTTTATTTCGTCTCACTGGCACTATCAAACCCGGAGACTCATGGCCACGGGGACATAAGCACTCCATACGACCCTATCCTGAGGTAAAGTTTTCGAATCATCGCCTGTAAAATTTACCTCCTCCAATTCATGGTCAATGTTATTCTCCCACCCCATTCTTCGCCTATCTACTGGGCGCTTTACCTCGGTTTTATCTAAAAGGAGTTCCCAAGCCTCCCTTTCATTCCCCCATATGTGCTACGTGTCCTGCTCAACGCAGACAACGAGATTAAACTGTTATTAAATCTGGTTTCTCGATTTCCCTCTATATCCAGTGTCTCACTGTTACGTAGTTTTCATCATTCTTCTGTGTGTTCATCTCTCTCTGGTCCAAAAATTGTCCTAAGAATTTTACTTTAAAATAGGTCTACTTGTAATAGTTTCTTCTACTTAAAGTAAGAGTCAAATATTTAATGTAAGAAGTGTTGCTATAGAAAGCTGTGTGACTTTATCCATCATATTTTTAAGAGACTTTTGAGTTAGTTTTTTTCTTGGGTTTGTTAATTAATTAATTTATTTGTTCATATTACGTTATTATGTAATGCTAGAAATTAACCATACTCTAAATTAATTGTATTGTAACTAAAACCTTAACATACCGGATGGTGAAATTGGCTTCATATTATTGGAGATTCAATAAAAAAATAAATAAAGTAAGAGTCCATGTTTTACATGCCAAAGTTATAACAATTGTTTCTATTGATGCTAGTAAGATAAATGCAGTTTAACACTTTTGTAAAGTTTAGTTTGAATCCAAAACTGCCTCAGATTGTCATTGGTAACCCTATGCTAAAGGGTTTTTTCTAATGGGGACGTAGGAGAGAATATAATTGGTAGTTATATCTTTAAGCCATTTGTCCATTTTCTTATTGCCCTATTTGCCGTATAGACTAGATTCAATTCACCAAAACGATTTAGTGATATTAGTTTTTTTTTAATGATGCCCTTAAACCACCTAGGTCTTTATCATCGGAATTCGAAGCTGGGCGTTGAAAAACCGACAAATTTTATTGTTTGAGGGCTCTTATTACAGGCTTGAAGTTCTTTCCTACATGTCATAATTCTTCGGCACGAGACCCATGGCTTCTTTCCATTCGAAGGAAGTCATACAAAATGCCCATTGAGACCGCGACCAAACCGATTAAGGAACGCCATTAAAAACAATGAAATTAGACAGCACAGGGATTTGAACCCGAGATATTACCGAATTATAGTCCCGTAAGTTAACATGTAACCTTCTCCATCCATCAGTTTGGAGTTGCAGTGAAGGCCAATTTGTCGTCAAGTTCAGTTAATGGATAATTTACATTTTTAAGGTATCTGTCGTGATATAGTAGGATTACGATGTCTTCTTATAGGGCATGCAACAAAATACGAAATAAAAAAAGTGGCTCAGACATGCCGTGAGTTAGATAAATTATTTTTATCCGTAAGTGATCAGTATTGAGAACTGAATGTAATGTTCTACTGAGATCCATTTTTGGTGCCGTGAAAGAAAATAATGCATGGAGAAAGAGATACAATAATGAATTGTATAAACTGTACAATCAGCCAGAAATTCTGAATTTTGTTAAAGTTAATAGATTGGCATGGGCTGGACACATTATTCGCATGGCCATACAAAATGATTACAAAACGAATGTACAATGAACAACCTCTATTGGCCAGAAAAGTTGGAAGGCCTAAATTAAGATGGGAGGATGGTATAATTCAGGACATTAAGATTTTAAAAATAAAAAATCTGGAAGAATGAAGCTCAGAACAGGGAAGTCTGGCATAATCTTCTGAAGGCGCTCAAGGTCCACATGGGGCTGTCGAGCCAATTATGACGATGATGATGAATGTAGGTGTTACTTAGGTGACATGATCCAGTCTAGCGGAAATATTGAACATTTTCCAGCATTACTAATTTTCTGAACAAACTTAACAGTTTCTGAGTTATTGGATTGAATTCATTGATGGCAACATACATTAGTTTCCCTCTAGAATTAAATACAGTGATTTGAGGGTCATGTTGGGTGATTTTAGGCATTAGCTAGAATTTCAGGATGTCATTATTTTTTTAATTACTGGGATTTATTAAAATTACGGATTTTTCCTCCATATAATTTTTAATTCTGTGAGGTGCCGAAAGAAATTAAACATAAATTTAACTCAGGAAACGAATGCTATTATGCGGTGCGCGGACTCTCTTGTCATCCCAACCTCTCTAATAAAATGTTGAAATAAAAATGCTTTATGTAAAATGTGGAATCATCCATTCATATTTTATGGATCTAGAAAATATTACTAGAAGGCCTATTAGTAAAGTTTTGACCAGAGACCAACAAGTGATGAATGAAGAAGACATAATAGCTACATGATCTTTATGGAAAACTAAATATAATAAGAACAATTAAATCTTGTTTAGACTGCCAAGGGCATGCATGTCACGTGGCATGAATAGGGAACGAAAGAGAGACATGGAGACTTATTTTTTATTATGGGAAAGCCACCTGGGAAAACCAGAAGGGAAAGTGCCCAGCATGTAGGCCATGAATGAGGTGGGGGAATAGCATTAAACACGATTTAAAGGAGGCGAATTATGCAAGGAATAATTTGAAAATATTAGCTCAGAATAGGGATGCATGTATATGGGTCCACGTTGCTATGAATCTCCGAGTTCGACAGTGCTAGTGAATTATTCAAGTTTTTATATACTTTTTTAAGTATATAATTTGTTTAGTTTGATCCTTCCGGGAAATTCTCGTTTAAGACTTGAAAGCATAATAATAGTCCCTTCGATTGGTTGCTGGCCAAAGGAAGGCAAGACCAGTGATGGGGCTGCCATCTTATAGCATCTGGTCAGGCTTTTCTGGAGAAGAAAATAAAATAAAGAAAAGAAGAAATGGAAGAAAGGATGCCCTAATGGCGTCGGGGTCGAAAAAAAAAACAAGAGTTAACCAACCAAGAGAGGTTTAGATAGTAAAGTTAAAAGAGTGCAAAACACAAGTAAGTGGAAGAAATGTTTTGCTCAGCTTGGGTACCTTGTGGTCGCCATCCACATATCCCCTAGATGAGGACCCCTGAGGGACAACATGAAAGCAGAATAACGGCTTATGAAATGAGATTCATGCGCAGAACAGCGGGTTACACCAGATGGGATCGGAAAAGGAACACCGATATCTTAAAAGAATTGAAGACTACGCTAATTTTGGAATATATTAAACAGTACCAACTAAATTGGAAACACCATCTTGAAAGAATGAGTTCAAATCCGATCCCCAAAGCAGTTTATAATTATATACCAAGAGGACGAAGATCACTGGTCCGTCCTATGAAACGCTGGAGGGAAAATTTTTTATAGGATCGTAACAGGCCTTGGCCTAATGCTTGGAAGGAAGAAGAAGATAATTTGTTTAGTGTAAACTGTATGCTTTTAATAAACCATAATTATATTAAATGGCAGTATTAAACGATATAGTTGATAGTTAAAATTTGCTACAACCCTTCACCATGAATATAACTGTTTACGTGTGTGACTATGATCTGAGAGGTTCAGTTTCGATATCCGGTTGTACCATAGAATTTTCTTAATGCAGGATTGGGATCCACTCATGGTGAGAACAACTGGGTAGTTACTTGATATCACAAGTAGCGAAATCCGTTTAAGAAAACTTCGGTTGAGGGATACATCACCTTAATTTCCTGGCTCCCTATTACTCATCTGCTAGCCAGTAATAATTCTTCGGAGCTGTATTTAAATTCTACTATTTATACGTACTTTAAGGGAGGAAAGGAGAGTGCAAATATTCGAGAATAAAGTACTTAGGAAAATGTTTGGACCAAGGAGAGATGAACAGACAGGTGAATGGAGAAGACTACATAACAATGAACTACATGGTCTTTATAGGAAGCCATATATAATAAGAACAGTTAAGTCTCGTAGACTGCGATGGGCAGGACATGTTGCACGTATGGGGAATGAAAGACTTGCATGGAAGCTTCTTGTAGGAAAACCAGAGGGAAAACGCCCAGTTGGTAGACCAAGAATGATATGGCAGAATAACATTAACTATGATTTGAGGGAAGTCGATTATACAGGGAATGATTGGAAAGCATTAGATCAGGATAGAGATGTATGGAGAGCTTATGTCCGCGCGGCCATGAACTTACGGGTTCGATAGTGCCAGTGAGTAAGTATTTATACGTACTAGACCCCAATTATTTTTTAGTAAAATGGTTAAGGCAGGAAGCCTTGGCTCAGAGCCACGGGACTTGCTAGTTCGAGTCTCCATGGGGAAGAAATTTCTCGTGGTATTAAGGCAGTATGGGACCGGTGCCCACCCAGCATCGTGAGGCATATGGGTAGCTACAATAAGTAGCGGTTCCGGGTTTGAGAAAACCAGCTAAAACGCCTGGGGGACTCGACATGCTGACAACATGTCACCCCTACACTGGCTAGATGATCATCTACCTCTGTGATCTACACATGTGGATGTGAGGCCAGCAGCCGGCTGGTAGGCTAAGGACCTTCTAGGTCTGTCGCGCCATGGAATTTATAATGTTCCTAATGAAAAACGTTATTTTGCATTGCCATGTTTGGAATGTAAAGTAAAATATTTCGTAAATGTGTCATAGAGTGAAACATACCATGGTCGTGAGACATTACAAATGCTTTGTTAATGTGAATGAGTTGGCATTGTGGGAATCTATGCGAAATCATGTAAAAGACCTTGAAGATGCTGCAACTTCTATCTGATACGAATGCAGCGTAGAAAAAAAGTTGCACTCACAGGATATACAGTTTGGTTCTGCATTATGTGGTTTCCAATTGTTAGGAAATCCCAAGATTTTACGCCTTAGGAGGAAACTTTACTTGAAATTACATAAATTTTCTTCTTTCATAAAAAATCATGGTACCACACTCTTGTCATTAATGACTAAATTACGAACGGATATTCTCAGGCAGAAACACGAGATTAGAATGGATAGTTATCATCTTCTGTTAACTTCATCCCCTAAAAGCCCCCGTGCACTCATTTCAAATGAGGCTTGTTTCGCCCCGAGGTCAGTATAGACACTAAAAAAAACCTATTCTTATGCTATTAAGAAACGAACCCCTATTAATTTCACAATCATTTGTACAGTGCAAATATGCATGCATAGTAATTCTGCCCGAAGGCAGGTCCTTCACTGCAATCATAGCATTTTCATGCTATGCTTGCAGCTTTACTAGTATGTGTGGTAGCTTCCGTTGCTTTCCACACCGAATGCAAATATATAGTATGTTATATTATGCGATTGAAAATATTAGTATAAACTTCCGGTCTCGAGAATACCAGTGAGTTAAGATTAGGGCTCGGAAGTTGAGGACCTATAATGCCTATAAAGGACATTTAAAAAGACCGAAAAAGTGGAAAAAAGGACGTAAAAAGTGTTGCAGTTGCTAACGATTAGTTAAAGACAACCTCGCTGCCACACCCTCTGCTCCAGGTAATTTTCACAAAGTGGGCAACTTGTTAAAAAATTTGAAGCCGAAATACAGTAATTCGGAGGTCAGTAGGCAAGTGGTTAAATAACGGGATATTTTGTGAGGGTTCAATACTTTCCCGCAGAACAAAAGTGTATCAGACTGCGGATTGTTTAATTGTATTGTATGATTGGTATAAATCTAGTCAAAAGAAGGTAAGGTTGAAAAAAAGAGATTAAAAAAAGGATCAATAAGCCAAAATAACGTCGAAAAAGGACAAATAAAACCCACTATTTTCTGGCCTACAGTGACCCAAAAAAAAAAAAATATATATATATATATATATATATATATATATATATAGGGGCACGTAGTGGTTAAGGCACTGCGCTACAAGCCGGAAGGTCGAGGGTTCGAGTCCCGGTGGGGTCAGGATTTTTAAACTGGCCCAAACCTTCTGGCGGCACTATGGCCCTGGGGTCGACTCAGCCTCTAACTGAAATGAGTACCAGACGCTTGTTTCTGGGGTAAAGGCGGCCGTCACGCAGGCTGACAACCCGGCTGACATCAAGTGCCGATTGTCAAGAAAAAGTGGGAGCCTTAACCTCCTACTACCCCAAGGGCCTCCTGAGGCCTGTAGTGGGAACACTTTACCTTATATATATATATATATATATATATATATATTGGGCATCGTCTTCAGTCATAAAACGAAAGATGGATTTTTCCTCAACTTTCGAGCCCTGGTTATGATGTATCAAAGTTTACGATCAAAAGTGGCTTATACCGACTGTGGTACTAAGATATGGATATATCGCCAGAAAAGCGTATTTTAGGGGACTCAAAAATAAGTTAATTTTATTCTGTGATTGTAAAATAAAATGTATTTCCCGTTGTTGCTAAATAATTTAGAGAGACTTTCGGTGGATTTCTCAACCGAAGACCAAACCACGACTGCGGTTTTCCGAACAACCATAAAAACTGAAAATGTATGGCTGGTAATTTAAAAAAACAAATGTCTTAATCATGCTTATTTTTTCATAACAATTTCTGTGACTTTTCAGTCATTTTTATAGGTGTGGAAACAATAAAAAATGGAAAACTGGGGTCGTGATTTATACTTTAGTTGATTTGATATTCAATATATTTCAACCGGTTTGTCAATTCTAATACCCCGCCCACAAGCCAAGGTTCTCTGGAAGTCTACAGTTGCACTGCCTCTTCGCCAAGATAAGTCAATCCAGTATTGTAGCATTTTAATTAACGACGCTCCTTAACATCTGTCATAGTCGCGATTCAACATTAGAAATGTGAAAGATCCAATACATTTTGTCTCTAGACATCTCATTTCAGAGTTGAGATTTATTATGTAGGGCCTATTATAAAATCGATGGTTAGATACACAGCTTTACTTCCCTTCCGAGGGAGCCATTTAATTTTTTTTTTTAATAATTTGAATTGTCATCCTATTGTGTTCTCCACTTTATAGAAAGTCGAATATCTCCATGAGTCATTTTATACTTTATGTTATATAGGGTGATCTATATAAAACTGAACGCTTTTAAAGACTATTTATCTCATAGACCGATAATTTAGCCTCTTCCTGTCCGCAATGAGAGATATCTCCGCAAATTAACTTATTTGACAAAGATATCGTTTCAACGACGTATGATCGATATGGTACAGCAAGAAATGCCAAAAGATAACTTAAAATTACAAAAAAAAAAAGGCTAAAAAATTAAGTGTTGTATAATGAATATGCATTATTGTTAATAATTATTTCTCATACAATCGTCTGTTATTGATTTTTCCCAAGCGATTTAACAGTAAAGATATGCTATTTATAACTATACAGCCGACTTAGAAATCGCCCGGAAGTAAGATCGGAATACATAACCTCACATTTGGTAAATATTAAACATTATAATTTTTTTCAGAAAAAATATCTTGTTAGATTACTATTGATAATTTAATTCTGGAAAGTATAGAAGATTGACATTGAATTTTATGATCTCAGTGGTTCTGGGAGAGCTCTTCCTTATGACTATTGTTATCTATTAATAATTAGTTTTCAGTGAAAACAGGAAAAGGTAATGTACTTCATTGCTGTGAATGAGAATGAGGAAAGTAAAAAAATATATATTAAAATTGTGGCTCTTGTTGATACATTGTGCACTTGAAAATACATTTGTGTTTCAATTAATTGTGTCCCAATATGTTTTCACAATCAGAACGCTTTGCCGAACTGAAAACTGTGTACGTTTATCACTGCAATGTAGCTTGACATTAAATAAAATACATTGCTAATATATTTTTACCTTGACTGTATATATCTTTCACTACTCTACCGGTATTTTCCTATTTTTTTTCAACTAATCAACGTCAAAACCCATATCCCATGATGAATTTCAACATCTCCCAAAACTTACAACTAAATCACGTGATCACGGGGAAATCCCAGCACAACGTGCCTGCAAAGGAAGCATTACGTCATAGAATTATAACATATGTGCAGAACAGCTGCATTTTGTTCGCTGCCAATCTATGATGATAGAAAACAATATATATATATATATATATATATATGGACTATCACCTCGACATGGTGAGGGCTCCGAGTACTCAATGAACCAGACGACCAAATCGGGGAAGTTTAGCTTTGCTAACTTGCCGATTGGTTAGAGGTGAGAGGAAACTAAGAATAGTCCGCAACGTGGGAGACGTCTGCCAGAAGGTTGACATCGACCAAGAAGTCTGCAACGGTCTACGATGCGACGTGATACCAGGCGATCATCACAACGGCTCAAGGGGCGGAAGCAGCAACCCTCTCTAAAGGGGTTAATACTTAGAGGAGCATGGATAGATGCTCTGAGACAGCAGCCCTGTCAATATCCTTACCCTGCACAGCGCTCGTAACACGGTCAGGCGACATTTATTATTACTGATTCATCTCAAAGCAAAGGCCGGATATAAAATACTATCAAAATGCTTATCTTCAGCACGTATTACGAATGAATGAACAGAGCATGCCAAGAAGAATGTATGATGATAATGATAAGGATGATTATGATGGCCATATGATTTCGGGGACCGTTTGGGCCTTAAAGTTTTCCTGACATTTGTGTTACAGGTGAGGAAAAACCCCGATAAAAACCTCGCCCAGAAAAACTGTCCCGCTGCGTGACAAGGCAGCACGCTACCTCGAGACCACAGCGGTGGACAATATAATATATATATATATATATATATATATATAGTTATATACATACATATACATAAGACAACAATGAATGTTAGGGGTGCCAATATCAATTCTCCTAGACCCACTGAGATCATAAATCTAAGTTTTAACTTTCTATTACTTTCCAGAGGGAAATTATGTTTTAAAGTGTTCAGTTTATGTTGATCACCCTATATATCCTCTCATTGGAAATTACAATGCATTCTTCTTCGTAGTCATGTATCCTTTTATTCTTTGAACATGTGTTGAACCATTTGATTCTTTTCGTATCGAAAGTGGTTTAAAGCCGTTCAGTTCGTAACATTCTCATCATTTTCTCATTTTTGTTGCTTAATTATAATTAAAAATCAACAAACTGACAGTACAAAGCAATGCAAGAATACGCATATTATATAAAACGTTAGCAAGAATATTGATTTATTTTTTGATTCCATCGGGAATAACCCGCTGGTGATCTCATGAACTTCATCTCCCTGACTATGATTCGTTGGATGCCCCTATTTCTCATTGTCCATACCTCACTTCCGTGGATTCACAGCCAGCGAGATGAAGTTCATGATATATAGAGCAGATTATCCTGGATGGGATCACAAAAGAAATATGTCCTGCAAGAACTTAAAATCAGTTATCGATTTAATTAACAGTTACTAGTACATATGTCCATAACTAACTCATTGGCCCTGTCGAACCCGTAGCTTCATTGGTCGCGCAGACAAGCTCTCTATACATCCCTATCCTTAACTAATGTTTTCCAATCATCTGCAAAATTTACTTTCCTCAAATCATGGTTAATGTTATCCTCTTATCACATTGTTGCCCTACTAACTGGGCGTTTTCCCTCTCTGGTTTTCCTACAATACGTGTCCATGCCCCTGTTTCGTTCCCCATTCGTGCCATAGGTCCTGCCCATCGTGGATGTACATATGTCCATGGCAGGATTTCAAAAGCTATGCTTTATTACCATCCACATGGAAAAATCCTTTGGGCCGTTGGATTGAAAATCCGAGTTGGATTGAAAATCCAGCCTTGTGTTAATCATAGGTTCTACTTGTTTGTAAGAAGTTGATGATTAACGTAATAATAATAATAATAATAATAATAATAATAATAATAATAATAATAATAATAATAATAATAATAATTGTCCGATCAACCCTTTTAATCTTTTTCATTTGTGGATGATTTGCGAACTAATGTTGTGTCATCCCGCGTACACTGGTTTCACGTCGGTCGGCGAGTTTCAATAACTGAAACATTATTTATTAATGTTTTAATGAGGGAATACTAGCAATGATGAACAATATAATGCTTTATTTGCTATTTGTTCCTGACTATACATGGGTAGTATCTACGTCCGTGCGACGCATCAACATTGCTGCTATGATTGGAGATAAACGTTTCGCTGTGTCGTATAATATTATCTAAAATGTATTTACAGAAACAAACAAGTGTAAATGAATCGTTCGAAATTTCCTTCGTTAGAAACTGTACATTTACTGGATTTGATAGTACGGTTATTCTAACATCACTCACTTTTCCGTATAAATAAATTGCGATTGTTACACCGGTTTACGACAGTAGTTTCTCTTCTTAAATATAGCTACATTAAGGTGAAAGTTATATTTTAATGTAACTTATGTCTGTTCAAGTCCGCCGCTGTAGTCTCGAGGTAGCGTACTGCCTTGTCACGCAGCGGACGCGGGTTCGATTCCAGGTCGGGGCAGGCTCCTGGGTGAGGTTTTTTTCGGGGTTTTTCCTCGCCTGTAAGACAAATATCAGGAAGCTTAGGGCCCAACGGTCCCCGAAATCATCCGGCCATCGTCATCCTTATCATTATCATCACCGTCCTTCACCGGTGTGGAAAGCAACGGGAAGCTATTATAGCCTCACTATGATGGTTGTCCAGCGGCTCGCTTTGTTTCCCCGCAGCTGTTACTGTATTATAATTAAATACAAAGATGCCGACTACCGCCACTATAATAATAATTCCGCATGTTAATCATTGTCCAGCATTGTCGCGCGGCACCCATGTTTATATAAACGGACAACTATCACAGTGAGGCGATAATACCACACCTATAATTCCCTAGTAAAGCTGCAAATTATAGCATGAAAATGCTACGATTGCAGTGAAAAACCTGCCCTCGGGCAGAATTACTATGGATGGATGTTTGTTCAGATTGGGTGGAAGATCATCATCATCTTAAGGTACGACAACTTAAAATGTGAAAGTTTTGGCCTTCTCAACAATCCTCCTCCATGCCAATCTGTCTCTTGCCATATTCAAACTAGTCACTTTCATTTTCCTTAGATCGTTCATTGTGTCATCCTCCCATCTAATCTTCGGTCTTCCAATAGCTCTGCCTCCTATAGGTTTCCATTTGTAGAGTTTTTTGACCAATCTCTGATCATTCATTCTTATCAAATGCCCAAGCCAACCAATTCTGAGAGATCTTACATAGTTTACTATGTTCTGATTTTTGATTAATTTGTTTAGTTCGTTATTTGTTTTGATTCTCCAACAGTTATCAGTTCCTCTATTTGGTTCAAATATTCTTCTTAACATTTTTCTTTAAAAAAATAGTAATTTCTGTTTTATTGTTTCTTTTAGGACCCAAGTTTCACAAGCATATGTAACTACTGGTATAACGAGTGTTTTGTATAACCTTATTTTTGCAGTTTTTGATATTAATTTGCTTTTAAATAAGGTTCTATTTGCAAAATAAGCTTTATTCCCATTTACCAATCTTTCTTTAATTTCCTCTTCTAATGTATTATGTCCTTACTTTAAGGAAGGAAAGGAGATTACAAGTATTTGAGAATAAAGTACTTAGGAAAACTTTTGGACCAAAGAGAGATGAACAGACAGGTGAATGGAGAAAACTACATAACAATGAGCTACATGGTCTTTATAGGAAGCCAGATATAATAAGAACAGTTAAGTCTCGTAGACTGCGATGGGCAGGACATGTTGCACGTATGGGGAATGAAATACTTGCATGGAAGCTTCTTGTAGGAAAGCCAGAGGGAAAACGCCCAGTTGGTAGACCAAGAATGAGGTGGGAGAACATTAACTATGATTTGAGGGAAGTAGATTATACAGGAAATGATTGGAAAGCATTAGCTCAGGATAGGGGTGTATGGAGAGCTTATGCCCGCGCGGCCATGAACCTACGGGTTCGATAGTGCCAGTGAGTAAGTATGTAATGTATTATGTCCATTTACTTTGGTACCTAAATATTTAAATGATTCTACTGTGTTAATTGTATGTCATCAATTTGTAGATTTTCCGATTTTCTATCGTGATTACTACATTTTAAATATTTTGTTTTATCTTGATTTATTATTAGACCAAATTTTTAAAATTCCTCTTTTAATTATGTGAAGGGTTCACATAATGCTTGTTCGGGTGGAAGATGGATCATGCAATTATAATCTTAACTCCACCACACTAAATACAGGAACACAAATATTCGCGATTTTTCTCCTTGAAAAAATCAAACTACGATCGGGATTTAATCCGCGAAACTCGGATTGAGCCAAGCTTGATAGTACAGTAGCTGGAATGTAACGTGGGCAAGAGGAATTGAAAATTAAAAATGAATGTCAACCTTGAATATCTAAAAATGGCTGTATCACGTTGATTCATATTAAAACGTGTGTGTTACACTTGCAATGTTTTTCTACACAGAAATAGTGTGCTGCAACAGTTTATCATTAATAATACAGTGTATGATCAATCAGCTGTCGCATGCTGACTCAACCTAAATCGATTGAGGGAGATCCTCTATCCCCCTCCTCTTCATGACTCATACTCGCTCTCATTGGTTAACAGTTTTCCGCGAAATTTATTATGAGATGCGGAAGTGAATGGTTTTTATTCATCAGCTGAAGCTGTGTGGTGCAATGTACTCACATGTCATACCCGTTAAGATTCACCAGGCGTACCAGTTTATTAAAAAGAAAATCATAAGTAGAGACCGGATTATATGCATTTACATATTTAGACCTTTTCACCGTTATTGCACATTTTAACTAAAAGGTAGTGATACCCATATTTTTGCGCAATAGAATAGAATAGATTTATTTAGCCTGGTGGAGTTAAGGCCATGTGGCCTTCTCTTCCACTCACCAGGACAAACATATGTTACATATAAATACAAAAAAATACAATAATAGTCATACTAAACAATTAATTATCTGTCAAATTGAATAATAATGAAAATAATGTCTAATAATACAATGAAATTAAATGCAATTAAAATTAAATTAATCATAGAATGAATACAAAAGGAATAACAGCTCGAATCTACTATACATAAAAAGAAAAGAAAGAAAAAATACAAAGAAAGTAATATACTATAATGAATCAATCTATCGATTATTATACAAGGCATTAGGTAAAATATTAACAAATCTTAAAACTATTTGTATTAAATAATGAAAAAACAAATTATTAATTTTAAAAAAGTAATATTAGTGAGTTGTTTCTGTTAATAATTTATTTTCAATTTGTTTCTGAAAGATTGTAAAGTTTGGCAGTCTCTGACATAGGGTGGAAGGGAATTCCATGTTCTAGCAAGAGAAATTGTAATTAAAAATCTGTGTTGTTTTACAATGAACATTTCGATCCATCAAAAGTGTAGTAAACGATTTCGATAGTGCAGAGGCTTTGCCATTTCATCAGTGCAAGGAAGTATTTAACGATTCCAGTATTAAAAAAATAGCTGTGATTAGCATTCATTTTCCCCATATACCTGCAATAATATTAAAAAGCTTGAAACACAAGGTTTGGCGTTGATTGAATCTGTTGTGAATGGATAAAATTGACAACTGAACTCCTTATTGCCGAAGTATTACGAGCAAACTTAAAGAAAAGTTTGAAAACATTTTGAACGATAACCCAGGCTTTGAACCTTTTTGTCAAATTAATCGTTTTATAAATGGGACGGGCGAGCTTATTGCCAGAAATAGTAAGTGCCAAAATAGCACGCAAATAGCCCAATTACTTCAGTTGACATATAATAGCCCTTTTCTGTTTATAAACATATTTTGAGCGATCAAAAACACAACCTTACTACCGAACATTTGGAACAGTACCTCATCGTTTCTGTTTACAATAGTAGCAAAATGTAGGATATTTTAATTTGTGAACAATACTTTTGCCTGATACTGATTGATAATTTATCATTTATCAATGATAAATGATAATATTAATAAATGGATAATAAAACTACTAATTATTGTGTTAATTTAGAAATAAATATATAATAAAATAATAATTATCTTTTTTTATTACTTGGTATTGCATATATTGACATTTTGCATGCATATTTCGAGCTTGTTATGTTGCATATAATCCGGTCTCTAATCATAAGTAATGCCACGAGTGATTTCGAATTTATCTAGAGGATTTGGAAATCAAGACTGGCATTTGTTATGACTATTTAACGAATAAAATTAAGCTGTTTACCTGCAAATCATTATTTAAATATAGTTATTTAAACTGCAAATCATTATTTAAATATAGTTATTATAAAATATTTATATATTTAATGTAAACGGCGATGTTTGTAAACAAATGAAACATATTTGGTTTTTTCATTTGTTCATCACTGAAACTTGATAATACTATTTATTGCCAAATAGGATTGTAATATTGTAAGAATGCACCCAAGTGGAGAAAAAATGAAACACATCAAACTGTATATTATAACGAACATTATAGGTTATTAATTATTTTTTAGGAAACAACTCCGTAAAATCATTATATAAAAACACAATTATTGAACACACAATTATCAAATGTGTAGTTCGAAGGAATCTATTAATCTTTTGCTATATTCACCGTATTTGTTCGAGAGTCAGTCACTGCAAAATAATTCTATGACCTATTCACAATATTAAAAAAGAGGAGCTTTCTTTAATATGATAAACATATTAGATAATATCGAGGTGAAACACGACTGTGATTGGTTGTAAAACAGAATTCATTGAACGTGATTAGTCATTGACTCCCATTTGGGGCATGAGTTAAATAGGCTTTAAAGTTACACTAGTAACTGACACTATCGAACCCGTAGGTTCATGGCCGCGCAGACATAAGGTCTCCATACACCTCTATCCTGAGCCAACATATTCCAATAATTCCCTGTTAATCTACTTCCCTCAAATAAAGGTTATTGTTATTCTCCCACCTCATTCTTGGACGTTTTCCCTCTGGTTTTCCTACAAGAAGCTTCCATGCACGTCTTTCATTCCCCATTCGTGCCATATGCTCTGTCCATTGCAGTCTACGAGACTTAACTTTTCTTATTTTATCTGGCTTCCTATAAAGACTATATAGTTCACTGCCATGTAGTCTTCTCCATTCATCTGTCTGTTCATCTCTATTTGGTCCAAAGATTTTCCTAAGAACTTTATTCTCAAATACTCGTAATCTCCTTTCCTCCCTTAAAGTAAAGAGTCCATATTTCGCATCCATATTATATAACTGGTAGAATAACAGTTTTATATATTATCAGTTTAACGTTTTTTTAAAGGAATTGGGATGACAAGAGTCCCTGTAATGCTTAATAGCATGCATTTCCAGAATTGAACCTATATTTAATTTAATTTGTGCATCACATTCCTATTTGTGATTGATTCTAGGTATTTTGAATTCAGCCACTTCTTCAAAATTTCCCTCATTAGACATTAGCTGGCTATTTCCATTATATAATGTATTTCTATGTGTGACCATATATTTAGTTTTATTTATATTTACTTCCAGTCCCAAGTTCTTAGTCTCCATACGCCACTATCCTGAGCTAATATTCCCCAATCACCTCCTGTATAATTCACCTCCCTCAAATTATGATTGTTTTTCTCCCATTTCATTCTTGGTTTACCGACTGAGTTCCTTCCTTCTGGTTTTTCTATAAGTTTCCACTCGTCTCTTTCATTTCCCATTCGTGCTATTGTTCACAGACGAAGTGAATGAAAGCAGTAGGTATTTCATACGTCATGAGTGTTCCTTTATTCTCAGGTAGTATACCATTGTATTACATATCGCTTGCAATTCCCCGTGCTCCCCTTCGTCCCGTGCTTTCATTCTCTTCGTTGCTGGCTATACATGTTTTGCACATCGCAGTCTACGAAATTTAACTTTAAAATATTAGAATATATATATATATATATATATATATATATCTGTGGCTATTTACCTCAACAGAATTTTAAATATGAATTTTATCAGTATAACTACCTAAATCACTGGCATAATCGAACCCTTAGGTTCATGGCTGCGCCTACATAAGCTCTCCACACATCCCTATCCTGAGCTAATGTTTTTCAATCATCCCCTGTTTAATCTACTTCTTCAAATCATGGTTAATGTTATTCTTCCACCTCGTTCATTTTCCCTCTGGTTTTTCTACAAGAAGCTTCCATGCACCTCTTTCATTCCCTATTCGTGCCAAATGTCTTGCCCATGTAGCTCAGTATTTTATCAGTATTGGAATTTAAATATCCTTATTACGTTTGTTTTTCTATAACGATCACGTAGCTCACTGTTATACTTTTTTCTGTTCACCTGTCCGTTTGGACAAACAATTTTTCCTAAGAACCTTATTCACAAATACTCGTAATATTTTTTTACTCCAGTAAAGTAAGTGGTCATGTTTCGCATTCGTTTAAAGTAACTGGAAGAATAACCGTTTTATGCATTTTTTAGTTGATTTATTTTTAGAGAAGGTAGGGTATGCATAATAGCATGCATTTCCAGAATTGAACCTATATTTAATTTAATTTGTGCATCACATTCCTATTTGTGATTATGATTTCTAGGTATTTTGAATTCAGCCACTTCTTCAAAATTTCCCTCATTTGTCATTAACTGTCCATTTCCATTTTGATAATGTATTTTTACTCTGATCATTAGTTATAGTAGTGTAATAAATGTTTTCTTTATTTCTAGTATTTAACATAACGCAAAGAATTCAATATTAAATTCCAGAATGAAAATGTCATCGAAATAATGGGTGTCACCTGGATCCGAATTTAACAAAGAGGCTTGAAATGATTTTAACTTGTACAATACATTTGAATGGCTAAACGATTTCAATTTTCATTTGAATTGCTTTAAAACTTTTACACATTTTCAATTTCTTATCTTCAGTTCACTATCCTGCCAAATAGTACGCCTGGCTAGTGCCCTACTGCGGTCTCCAACCATCTCTTGTGAAATATTCCAGGACGTCTCTTCCCCGGGGTATGTAGCGAATCATCTATCGGGGTATTCTGGTATGTTCAATTCTTTTCATGTGCAGAAACCAGTCTTATCTATAATGTAGATAATGAACAATGATCCAGATGACTAGGTTTTCGTAGAAATATCATTTCCAAAACTGTCAGCCGTCTTGGGTCCAGGCTTTACAGGCATAATTGAGAACTGAACTTGCCAAAATTGTATATTATAGTTAAGCCTTGAGTCTACCGCTGTGGAATTTTCCCCTTCCATCTAAGGCTAGATGTTCTTAACCTTTAAGTGGGGAGGTGGGGTGTCTTTATCACCCTAAACTGAAACTTTCAGGCATGAAAAAAATATGTTTTGTATTTTTAGTACCTTTTTATTAATGTCTACAATTTATGATTTTATAATTATGTCCACAAGAATACTCTTCGTTTCTCATCATCATCCAGTATCATGGCAGCTACCGCTGTCTTCCGGAAACCAAACGCCATTCCTCTCTGCCCATCCATTGGTCTTCTTCCAATCCTCTGATATTCATAGCTTCTATACAAGTTTTCTTCGGTCTTCCTCTCTTCCTCCTTTCCGTTGGGATCCATAACAATTTTAGGCAATCTTTGCCCTGGCATTCTTTTGACATGGCCATACCACTGTAATCTTTTCTATAATGTCTATGATGTCCGGCTCCTCTTGTATACACATCATTTCCCTTATTTCTTTATTTCGTATTCTATGCATTCTAGATTTTCCAGCTGATCTTCTTAAAACATCCATTTTTGTACATAAAATTCTTTTCGTTTCCCTGGTTTTAAGAAAAAAATGTTTAATGTGGTGTAGTAATGGCGACACCTCACTCCCCATTCAAGTTTCAGGGGACAATACTTCTTATAAACTAGTTTTCACAGGTATTTCACTCTCTATTTTTGATGTAGTATTAAAAAATTCTTAGAATTAATTACGTCTCTACCTGGTAGAAACGGTAAATAATTAGAGTTGTTGTAGGCCTACTCTGTCATATTTTTTTTTTCAAGAATCTTTATGACGTGTCTATTGAGAGAACAGATAACACGTAAAGATATTCCTCTTTATAGAATTTCAAGAAACCGTTATTATACCTGTAAATTTGATTGCAAAATTTTGAATGCTGTATCTGAATGCGTAGTATATTTTTTTTCTCTTCTTTCTTGACCTGCTAATGTCAGAAAAATATAAATGGGGTTAGGATTCGTGTATTTGCCTTTGAAGGTTAAAAACATGCCCTGAAATTTCCCAACTGCATATATTAATATGAGATTCCCTTTATTAAATATGTTTCTCTATAGCTTAATGTGTCCACCGCTGTGGTCTCGAGGTAGCGTGCTGCCTTGTCACGCAGCGGGCCCGGGTTCGATCCCCGGTCGGGGCAGTTTTTCTGGGTGAGGTTTTTATCGGGGGTTTTCCTCACCTGTAAGACAAATGTCAGGAAAACTTCAAGGCCCAAACGGTCCCCGAAATCATATGGCCATCATCATCATCATCCTTCACCGGTGTGGAAAGCAACGGGAAGCTACCACACCTACAATTCCCTAGTAAAGCTGCAATTATAGCATGAAAATGCTATGATTGCAGTGAAGGACCTGCCTTCGGGCAGAATTACTATGGATGGATAGCTCAATGTATCTTACATTATTAGTGTTTACACAATTTATCATAATACAGCAGACTAAATCAATCGTAATTAATAATTGACGAAATATTGTAAATTTTTACAATACTATAATTTCACTAATTATTTTAATTTTTAGAACATTTTTAACACAGATACTCTAGTTCTAGGTATGTAAAGTAATCCTATTTGTAAATTCTGTGCAGTTTTGGAGTTAGTTTATTTTTTTAAAGTAATTCTTTTTGGGTTTTGTTACCACCCCACCTCCTCAGTTGAGTATCATTCTATCACCTCCCTACTGAAGGATTAAATTTGTTTTCACACGAAGATCATTCATGTGTAGTTTCCTCCATTTGTCTGTCTGTTCGTCAGAGTACGTTCACGTTTTTTTGGTATACTCTGTCGAGGCGATGTATTAACCACATAACGCTCCCTGACATATGTAGGGAAATAAGCATAACCAAATTAGTAAGGTTATTAGGGAAGTGCCCATGTCTTCGCAGTGGGACGAACTGGGAATAACACTAGTACGAGTAATAGTAGTCGCCCGCGGTCGAAATTCGACCACAATTCATTAATTTTTTTAAGTATGTAACAAATACGTCATTATGCATTTTCGGTTTATTTTAAAAATACGAACGATAGGAAACATGTGGTATAGCTTGGCTAAGCCATATTTGATAAACAATAACGCGTTATTTGACATTTGTATACTATTTATACTGTTTGAATTTGCACATTTGGTCTATTATGTGTACGGGAATATATTATACCCCTTCTTCTTTGTCTCTCACTCCAACCTGTCAATGTTCTATGTCGAGGTATAATGGAAATAGGTACGAATATCTAAATATAAAAACAAATATGTAATTAAATTACAAAAACAAAGATTAGACAGGGTTTAATTTAAATAATAAAATGTACTCACTTTTTTAATCACTAATAATAAATACGCAAGAGTAAGTCAATTCACATTGCTGCTGTACAATTTTATTTTTACAACAATGCACTTTCAGTTTGAACGTTAACAAATGAATGGGTACACATAAGAATGAGTAATAAATACACATACATTCCTTAGAGACAATTTTATTTTGTTGAATTTAATTTGTTTGTAACACACATTATACATATATATTTTTTCTGCATTCTTCTATTTATTTATATACAGAATGTTAATGTTTACACATCTTTCTGTGCCTAAAGTTTTATTTTTCTTCTCCACTCGTCTCTCTCCATCCAATCCATGTCCTCCAGTCCTCTTGCTCTCATTCCAGTTCTTATTTCCTGCATCCACGAGTTTCGAGGTCTTCCTCTCCTCCTCCTTCCAGGTGGACACCATTCCAATGTTTTCCTGGGTATAATCTTTTTTCTTGCATTCGTCGTACATGCCCATACCAATTTAATTGCTTATACCGTATATAATCTACTATTGAATAACCAATATTCATTTTTTCTCTTATGACAGTATTTCTTATTTTGTCTAATTTTGAACATTTTGCTGCTCTCCTCAAGAAATCCATTTCCATCGGCATAAGTTTTTATTCTAAGTTTTTGTTGAATTTCCAAACTTCAGCTCCATATGTGACAGTACTTCTCACTATTGAATTATATAGTTGTAACTTATTTTTCCTGGTTATATGTCTGTTCCGTCCACCGCTGTGGTCTCGAGGTAGCGTGCTGCCTTGTCACCCAGCGGGCCCGGGTTCGATCCCCGGTCGGGGCAGTTTTTCTGGGTGAGGTTTTTATCGAGGTTTTTCCTCACCTGTAAGGCAAATGTCAGGAAAACTTTAAGGCCCAAACGGTCCCCGAAATCATATGGCCATCATCCTTATCATTATCATCCTTACCATTATCATGTCCACCGCTGTGGTCTCGAGGTAGCGTGCTGCCTTGTCACGCAGCGGGCCCGGGTTCGATCCCGGTCGGGGCAGTTTTTTTGGGTGAGGTTTTTATCGGGGTTTTTCCTCACCTGTAAGACAAATGTCAGGAACACTTTAAGGCCCAAACGGTCCCCGAAATCATATGGCCATCATCCTTATCATTATCACCCTTACCATTATCATCATCATCATCATCCTTCAACGGTGTGGAAAGCAACGGGAAGCTACCACACCTATACAATTCCCTAGTAACGCTGCAACCATAGCATGAAAATGCTATGATTGCAGTGAAGGACCTGCCTTCGGGCAGAATTACTATGGATGGACCATTATCATCATCATCCTTCACCGGTGTGGAAAGCAACGGGAAGCTACCACACCTACATAATTCCCTAGTAAAGCTGCAAGCATAACATGAAAATGCTATGATTGCAGTGAAGGACCTGCCTTCGGGCAGAATTACTATGGATGGATGTCTGTTCCATAAGACTCCATACATCATTGCTCCTTCTCTAAATGAATAATAATTATGGCAAATATCACACTCCTCCGTGCATGCAATGTGCTTAAAAAGGGGGTGCAAAGTTTTTCCTTCACGTATTAATATGTAAATTAGTGGACGGCTTTTTCTGGATGAATCTGATTTGTTCAGCGTAAAAGGCAATTGATGCTGTGTATTCTTTAATTATGCCAATTTTGTATGAACAAAGATACCAATGATATCGGGTGCAACATCTTTATACTGCTTACGCTATCATGGACATCAAAATAAATTTAACATACTGAGATTCGTTCGTTGTGTTTATCATTAGAATCAGATGTAATTTACACTTGTTAGTGTAGTGCATGTTGAGAAACAATAAGAGAATTCGCAGAAACAAGAGTGCATGACATTACTGTATATAAGGGCGTGGTCAGTAATGAGGCCTTTCCTGGGGACAAGCCTATAAGAATGTCTTCATTTACTGGAAAATTCATGTGCAATGTTTGAGGGAAATGCTGCCCTCAATTACCAAATCCCGTCCCAAGTTCATGTTGAAATTGACGTAGAACATTTCAAAGTATTTTATCTAATTTCCTGCTATTTCCAGGAATTTTTTGCAAGGAAAGAACGAAACACATTCGACTTTCAAGTGGAATCTAAATTCTTTGTGCTTCTACTAGTTTTGGTATTAATGTAATATTTCTGGAATTTTAATTTCGAATGGATTTGCAAATTTAAACGATGAAACATTCAAGAATTGCCGTAGCCGAGTAGTTAAGGTAAGAGGCCTTGGCACAGAGCTACGGGACTTGCGCTGATTCAAGTCTCCATGGGGGAAGACATTTTCTCATGGAATTTCGTCTGCAATATCAACATCTCTCTCTTTAAGTTCTTTTTGTAGCTCTAATTCTTTATTACATATTCCTCTTACATTCCAAGTGCAGATTTTTATCCTCTCCGCTATCCCTTATCGTTTGTCCTTATTTCTTGCTGTGGTCGTATCCTTAAATCCAATCCGGCCTTTGCTTTGAGATGAATCAGTAATTGAATGAAGATGTTGAGAAACAATAGCAGGACACCAAAGGACCGATAAAAAGAAAAACGAAGATATAAGAACAGAACTTAATATATTTAAACTCTGTGAAAGTATAACATATTACAAAAATGCTTATCTTCAGCACGTATTACGAATGAATGAACAGCGCATACCAAGAAGAATGTATAATTATAAACCAAAAGGGAGAAGAATGTTGGGAAGACCATTGAAGCTATGGAAGGACCAATTCGACCTATAGTGATATCGGAACAGGCCATTGGGCTTAATCCTTGTTGATGATGATGATGATGAATTTCGTCCAGAATGGGACCGGTGTACTCTCAGCATCGTGAGAAATTTGGGTAGCTACAATAAGTAGCGGCTCCAGAAAACAAGCTATAATGGCTAGGGACCCGACATGCTGACCACATGTCATCCCTATACTGGCAGGATGATCATCGCATCTGTGATTAACACATGTAGATGTAAGGCCAGCATCCAGATTCTAGACATGTCGCGCCATGGAGTTTAGTTATTTTAAACGAACAAGAATGCTAGAGAAGAAACTGCTTTGAAGTGAAAGTTCATCTTTATTAGTCTGTCCCGGTAGACTGATGGTTGCTAACCCCCCTTTTGCTTCTGAGATTCGGGAGTTTTAAAACCGGTCGAGGGCAAGTTTTTAAGAGCTCAACAAAAGCAAAAATAAATGGCTTACTACAATGTCCGTCGCCTTGGCGTAGTCCCTACTTTCCACTCCGGCGACCCGGGTTCGATTCCCGGCGGGGTAGGGGGATTTTAAATCTCCACCTTGGGCCTGTGTGTGTGTCCTGTCTTGTGTTTGTATGTGCGAATAAGATAAGAATATTAACAAAGGTAAAACAAAAAGGAAGAACTGTGTAAACGAAAAAAAAAAAGTGTCGTCCGTCGCCGTGGCGTAGTCGGTAGAGTCCTTGCCTTCCACTCCGGCGACCCGGGTTCAATTCCTGGCTGGGTAGGGGATTTCAAATCTTCACCCTGGTCTGGGTGTGTTTGTCCTGTCCTTGTGCCTATGTGAGGATAAAAGAAAGTTAACAAAACAGGCAAAACAAAAAGGAAAAACAGTATAAGCGAAAAAAAAAAATTAGCAAAAAAAATCAAAAAAATACGCTGTAACTTCGAGATTGCATTTAACTCTCACAATAAAATAAATAACATAGTACAAACTATTTTGAAAATACAAATAATAAAACAAAGGAGTCGATAAATGAACATGTTGTATTGAATTTTATATCTGAAGAGCCATTAGAAAGTTTAATACAAGATATAAGGAACATTTTAAAATCTTCAAAAACGCGGAAGGAAACTCCAGTTATACATAAAAACATAGGCAATCAAATAATTAAATTAATAATACACTTTTAATAGTAGGACTACATATATAATACAATAACTCCATGGCACGACAGGCCTAGAAGGTCCTTGGCCTACGATCCGGCTGCTAGCCTCACATCCACATGTGTTAATCACACAGAGATAGGCGATTATCCTGCCAGTGTAGGAGTGGCATGTGTTCAGAATGTCTGGTCCCCCGCCGTTATAGCTTGTTTTCTCAACCTGGAGCCGTTACTTACATAGCTACCCAAATTCCTCACGATGCTGGGTGGGTAACCGGTCCCATACTGGCCGATATTCCTTGAGAAAATTTCTTCCCCGTGGAGACCCGAACCAGCGCAAGTCCCGTATAGCTCTGCGCCGAGGGCTTTTGCCTTAACCACTCGGCTATGGCGCGGCACACATAACACAATACAAAAAATTAATAATTTGGAAGCAATCGAAATTTTAAAAGGAGTTAGAAACCAAACAAGGACTCTTACTTTAAGGGAGGAGAGAAGATTACGAGTATTTGAGAATAAAGTTCTTAGGAAAATTTTTGGGCAAAAAAAAAGAAGAACAGGTGAATGGAGAAAACTACATAATAGTTACATGATTTGTATAGAAAGCCGGATATAATAAGAATAGTTAAGTCTCGTAGACTGCGATTGGCAGGATATACGAGGCATGGAAGTTTCTTGTAGGAAAAGCAGAGGGAAAACGCCCAGTTGGTAGATCAAGAATGAGGCGTGAGAATAACATTATCAACGATTTGAGGCAAGTAGATTATACAGGGGTTGATTGGAAAACAGCTCGGGATAGGAAATGTATGGAGAACTTATGTTCGCGCGGCCATGGACCTACGGGTTCGATAGAGTCAGTGGTTTAGTTAGCGAGAAACGGAAGATTGCTAAACGAAAATATATCCACCGACCATAACCCTTCCACAAAATCCTCAGAAGAAGCTGTATTGAATAAATGCTGATATGAATGGCAATCCGAAAAGCCTATGCATATTAAAACAATCCATCCATAATAATTTTGCCCGACGGCTGGTCTTTCACTGCAATCATAGAATTTCCATGCTGCTTTGCAGCTTTATTTGGGAATTGTAGGTGTGGTAGCTTCCCGTTGCTTTCCACACCGTGAAGGATGATGATGAGATGATGATTTCGGAGACCGTTTGGACCTTAAAGTTTTCCTGACATTTGTCTTACAGGTGAGGAAAAACCCCGATAAAAACCTCACCCAGAAAAACTGCCCCGACCGGGGATCGAACCGGGCCCGCTGTGTGACAGGGCAGCACGCTACCTCAAGACCACAGCGGTGAATATTAAAACAATAATTGAGGATAACTGGATTAAATACATTTTTATATAATGATTTTAACTGGCGATGAAATTGAATGTATCACTTGGCAAAATTTGTTGCTGCTGTGAGTCCTGTTCTGAGAAAATTACTAATGATTTGTGCATTTCACCTTTTGCGTGTCCCAGGTAAACCACATTGTATGTAAAATTCAGCAAGGATTGGGGTAAAAATGTTGATGACTAACCCAGCTTTGTGATGTCAGTTTTTGCTGACAAAGAAAAGTGTGTTCTATAGCAGGCAGGATACCTGCAATGCATGTAAAGATAGAATTTATTTCAAGGTCATCATCATCAAGGGATTAAGCCTGTTGGCTCGTTCCGGTTTCATGAAAGCTAGAATTGTTAAAATTGTTCAGACCATCTTCTGTGTGGGCGTCCAACATTTGTCCTTCCGTGCGGTTTATAATTTAGCAGTGATTTTGGATATCTTTCTTCTGGCATTCTATCAATATGCTCTTTCCAGCGTTCCTATATTTAATTATTCGGTCTGTAAGTTTGAAAATATTTAGTTCCTTTCTTATATCTTCATTCCTTTTCTTATCCAGCAGAGTATATCTTGCTATCCATCCATAGTAATTCTGCCCGAAGGCAGGTCCTTCACTGCAATCATAGCATTTTCATGCT
This sequence comes from Diploptera punctata, assembly GCA_030220185.1. NCBI lineage: Eukaryota > Metazoa > Arthropoda > Insecta > Blattodea > Blaberidae > Diploptera > Diploptera punctata. The sequence goes on from JASPKZ010009386.1 coordinate 1,435,279, forward strand.
ATGCTTGTAACTTTGCTAGGGAATTGTAGGTGTGGTAGTTTGCCGTTGCCTTTCACACCGGTGAAGGAGGATGATGATAATGATAAAGAATGGTGATGATGGCCATATGATTTCGGGGACCGTTTGGGCCTTAAAGTTTTCCTGACATTTGACTTACAGGCGAGGAAAAACCTCGATAAAACCCTCACCCAGAAAAACTGCCCCGACCGGGGATCGAACCCGAGCCCGCTGCGTGCAAAGCAGCACGCTACCTCGAGACCACAGCAGTGGACTTATCCTGCTATATTTCTTAAAAATCTCATCTCAGCTGCTTCCAATCATTGTTCTTGTCTTTTAGTGATCGTCCAACATTCAGATCCATACATCAATACAGGAACAGTCATTATTTTATTTCAAGGTCTCTTTTCAAAATTTATTCTATTGTTAGTTTAAATTGTTACTAAACAAAGCTCTTGTTAGAATTAACTAAAAATGTTAACGTATTTGATGACTTAATGGTAACATGTAGGTAAAATTGAAATTCCAACTTGTTCAGAATAGAACGGACTTGAAAATTTGGTTTAAGAACTGCAAGTGTGGGTTATTTTATGTGAAGTACAAATAAATGTTAAAAATGCCATGGAAAAATCATCTTAGAATAATTTATCTTTCAATTCCTATCCTTTGGGTATTGTTATTATTTCTGAGAGACATCATGGGTCGAATGTTTGAACGCATTAGACAGTAAAAGGCGTTCTCTGCTGATAAATTTTTATTCAAACACATTTTTCTTACTCAGAAATACGCGGTAATAATTGTAAAGCTACCTGACAAGGTACCTTAAGATCGTAGCTCAAGATATAAACCTATGTGAAAATCCCGAAGGGAACCGATGGTGGCCGATGTAGTTTGAAACTTATGCAAGATGTCGGACCTTGAAGACTTCGATCATGTTTTCGGTATACGCGGTGAAGAGGAATTTGATAGAGTCTACCAAAGAATTCAACTGGAAGAACAGGAGAATCGGCGTAATATTGCGCATCGCAGACGTGTTTGTATACGGTATTATTTGCGGGATGCAAGCATAAATGCATTCCTCTATAGCAGACGAAAATAACGGAAGTGGTTTTATCGCTGAGAATTCTGGGTAATTCGTTGCTTGCCAATATTACGAAAACGTCAACATTCATGCATGACCGGTTAAGGCGGCCGTTAATTCGATCTCAGCTCACCAGTGATTGGAAGTAATTTGAGTAGAGAGTAATGTATTTGCATACGACCCTAAGAGAGAGAGAGAGAGAGAGAGAGAGAGAGAGAGACCTGAAGTCCGCATGTATATATATATATATATATATATATATATATATATACACGTATATGCAGATGATATGGCACTAGCTTCCGGGTAACAAGCAACAATTACAAATAGCCGTAGACATATTGTCGGACTGGGCAGAAGAAAATGAAATATATGTGAATGAAAAGAAGACAGAATTAGTGGTATTTAGAAAAGGTGGAAAACTAGCAGAGAGTGACAACATCACGTACAGAGGTCAAAGACTACATACCGGTAACTCATTTAAATTCCTGGGAATTAGCATACAGACGACTGGGGCATCATTCTCTATACATCTGAAAGGAAGAATGGTAGCGGCAATACGTAGTATAAATTATATCAAATATTTACAAAGGATATCGATAGAAACTGCAATGAAGCTCTTCAATCTCAAAGTACCGGCTGTCACATACGGCTTGGAACTAATTTGGAAACATTTAACCCGTAAGCACACGCGCCAGGGTAAAAAATATCCAGACGTTATTCTTTTTGTTGGCAAAACTGTGTTTGAATTTAAATTTATCTGCCGTTTTCAGTACCTTTCTTTCAGATATTTTTGCATTGTTGTATGTAAGATTTAGTTAGTTTTCCTGTGACTGCAGGAGTTTATGCATGCATATATCAAGATTGGGTAAGAATTACCCAGCGCGTGTGAATAAGTAACATAAATAGTGAACATTTTATTTGTGCGCCATTTCTATTCTCCATTACAAAATGGACTTATAATATAGGCAAAGTGGACAAATAGTAAACTGGCTAAATGAAGATGAAGATGTTATTGAACATGAATCAGGAGATGAAGCCGATCATCTCTCCGAAAGTGAACATAATTCTGATACAGAACAGGAAGCAACTATGAGTGATGAAGACTATGAGGATGATGCTCCACTGTCTCAGTTTGTTAGTTACAAAGGTAAAGATGGAACTTATTGGAGAAAATAGATCCACTATTCGAAGATTGGCTGGTGCGGAGGAACAAACCCAGTCAACATAGAAACGTATGAAGATGTCTTCAGTTCGATGTGAAATATGTCCGAAGAAGAAAGATCGTAAAACAACTACTTCATGCCACAGCTGTACCAAGATGATCTGTAAAGAACATTCTGTGCCTTTCTGCTAGGAGTTTGCCAATTCTGATGCTGGAAGTTACAATAGTGTTTGAGTGAGTGGCTCCCAAATGCTATAATCATTATTTATTTCTAATTAATGTTAGCACTGAACAAGAAACATAATATTGCAGTATTTTTCTGAAGAACATTATTGTGTAGTTAATGCTCATGTGCATTGTTAATTTTTTTAGGGGGGGGGCAAATCCCGATTCAGGAAGTGAACATAGTGTGTGAGTGGCTGCTAAATATATATGACATTTTCATAATTTTTGTTGGCACTGAACTAATACATTATACTACAGTATTTTTGTGAAGAAAATGTAGTACATACTTAGATCTTGTTTTATGTATTGTTAAATTAAACAAATAATTTAGACATGGTCAAATGAGGGATAGACATTGTCAAAATAAAGATATAATTATAGGATATTCTAAAAATTACATTTTGCTGTTAATATCACTTAATAAAGTTTCGGGTAAAAAATACCCAGCGCGTGTGGTAACGGTGCAAAATTATGCGCGTGTTCTGACGGGTTAACAAGGGAAACAGCAGAGTTAGAGAATCTCAAGGCGAGCGCTGGGACTAGGTACACGGCGTCCCGATTAGTTTATGTATTAGTTAGAGAAACCTTTCTATTGGAAAACGTAGATTTGAAATATTAATGCCATACACGGAGTGCCTTCAAGCGGTATTAAGGGGACTAGAGGAGAAGAGAAAAGAAATCCCTGCAGAGTTCTATAACACGGATGCAATGACATCTACTGATTGGCAGCGTGCGGACTATGACTTGAGACACATTATAACATGATTTGCTGTTAATGGGTTCCATCACGGAATATGTAGAAGAAAGGGATACCACCAACTTCGACCTGATTGTGTATGCGAGAGATGTGGAGAACTGTGTGATACCTATCACGCTATGAACTGTTTGCAGAGAGGCGAATCACTTACACAATTCTGTTCTGTAATATCAATTTGTCCTTGAGGCAATCCTCTAATGAGGAAAGTTTTATATAGTAAAAAATATTGTGTACACATTAGTGCGCATTTATTACTAATAATTATTTCTGAGGTTCCAGACTTATCGTAAGTAATGCCACGAGTGATTTACAAATTATCAATAAATTCAGGACTCACAAAGTGAGGAGTGAATTTATCTAGAGAATTTGGAAATCAAGAGTGGCATTTATTAGGACTATTTAACGAATAAAATTAAGCTGTTTACTCATAGATCATTATTTAAGTATGGTTATTTAAACACATTTATATATTTAATGTAAACGGCGATGTTTAAAAACTAATGAGAAACGTTTCATTTGTTCATCACTGCAACCAGATCATATTTATTACCAAATAAAATCGCAATATTGTAAGAATGCACCCTAGTGGAGAAAAAATTAAACACATCATTACATGTTATTAATTAATTTCTGATGTCTTATGCTGTAAATATATCAATTATATTTTTTGCAACGTTAATTCCATGGAAATAATACGTTAAAGAAAGTGTAAACAATGGTTTATTTTTTATGATATAATACATTGCTACAAATATTTTTCTATTATATCTCGCAAGCAGAATCTGGTTTCATTCCTGCACTATATATACAATCTGGGAGCCATTTGATAAAACGAAAACGATACAATGAAAGTGATAAACCCGAGGTGAAAAAGACTGTGATTGGGTGTAAATCAAAATTAATTGAAATGTGATTGGTCATTGACTGCCATTTGGGTCGCGAATTAAATAGTCAACAAACATACTGGTGTTTGACTCCTGATAATAGTTTAGTCGTTCGGAATAATTTTCCCATAGACTATATAGTAATTTCTTAAACATTTTCATGACTTTTTTTATTTCTACTAAGAATACAGTAATAGGAGTATATTATGAAATAATCCAATTTTTGACCTGTTAAAATGACGGACAGATTTATATTATTTAAATATAAATTATGTAAGGTATTTTATTCAGCAATACCATCGCTATAGCTAGCATTTTTTATTTACGCCAAATATTGTTTTTAATATACCACCAGTTTCATGCTATTTGTGGCACAATAAATAGAACATTGAATAATAAAGCCCATAAACAAACAAAATTAAAATTTTATAAAACAATGGCAGTCCCTGTCCGTTTGTATGGGAGTGAATCTTGGATTATCACACCCAAACAAGAAAGTAAAATCCAAGCAGCCGAGATGAAATGTTTAAGAAGAGTAAAAGGGTGCACTAGAATGGACCAGATAAGAAACGAGGATATCCGTGAAGAACTGCAGATCTACCCCATAAAAGAAAATATATTTGACAACAAGATTCAGTGGAAAGAACACGTAGAAAGAATGGAAGAAAGCAGATTGTCAAATAAAACCTTACATTATTTTCCGAGAGGAAGAAGAGATGTCGGACGTCCTCGGAAGAGATGGTCTTAGATCTATTAGTGAAGACGGAACAGGCAACTAATGCCTAAACCAGGAAGTGAAGAAGAAGAATATACCACAAATGTATTTTATTGAATTCAAATTAACAGATAAATGCTGTACCAAAAAAAATATTACAATTGGTCGTAAAGGTAAATGTTCGTGTGGAATTTCATTGAACGATAATATTGACATTAAATAATGTATTAACATATGTACGTATATGCAACAATAGGCTTCAAATGTAAATTAAAATATGCACAGCTATTTTGTCATTTAATCGTTGGAAATAGGACATTAACAGTAGTTCTAGAAATTGTATCTGTAATCCTGCCTGGAGAGCCAAGGAATACAATTGTTTTTGAAGGTACGATAAACAGCGTCTCGCGGCGTAGCCCAGTGGTTAAGGTAAGAAGCCTTGGCGCAGAGCTATGGGACTTGTACTGGTTCGAGTCTCCATGGGGAAAGAATTTTTCTCATGGAATTTCGGCCAGTATGGGACTGGTGCCCACCCAGCGTCGTGAGGAATTCGGGGCTACAATAAGTAGCGGCTCCAGATTGAGAAAACCAGCTATAACGTTTGGGGGATCCGACATGTTGACCACGTGTCACCTCTACACTGGCTGCATGATCCTCTACCTCTGTGATTAATACATGTGGATGTGAGACAAGCAGTCAAAGGCCTTCTAGGCCTGTCGCGCCATGGAGTTAACGATAAACAGCGCTTACATGGTGAATTTTTTGCCATTATGCCACAGGAGAGATCTAGCTCTGCGTAATAAGCGTGTCTCGATAATCGCCAGTTTCTCGGATAAAGTCACATTGTGAGATTTGGCTAGAGCTTACAAACGTGATGATTCCTGAAAAGAAAAAGGGATTTTTATATTTTTATCACGCATCTTGATTAATTTAGCCAGTTTTACTTAATTTTCTGTATAAGCTAGTGAAACCCAATTATTTATATTTACATTATTATTTTTGTTTTGTTACGTTTGATACCTCTTTTTAACTAGTTTATTACTTTTTGTTTTATCCGTTTTTTACTACTAAAATTTTATAATTAAATTTTTATTGTAAATTGTTTTATTTAAAGGCAACCTTAACATTCTGTTTATCATATTTTTAAAAGTACTGATAAGTATAGTTTAGAATATTTAATAATTGTTACGTATGATTCGTGTGTGAAAACAACATCTTTGAGATGAGTGAGGCTGCGTTTTGTAATGAAATTTTACGCAGTTCCTGCATCTGTCAAAAAAACAACTGTGCATAATCTTGTAAACAAATTTAGAGAAGCTGATTGGTTCTCGACAACAATACTACTGCTGCTGCTACTACTTACTACTACTTACTACTACTATAATAATAATATTAATATTATTATTAATAATAAACGGAATGTAAACTGCAGCGTACTAAGGGAAAATTTGATGAAATTGGCTGTAGGTTAGAATATCGATAAAAATATAAATGTGTGAAGGCTTGGACAAGGTATAGGGATTCAAACTTTTTTAAAAAAATTCATAATAGTCTAGCAGCAGAAGGACGTAATTTTCAACATCATCTGAAAGAAGGGTAGATGGTTATTCTAATTGAAATTGAGAAACAGGTGCGCTTGAATTAACAGGTTGTGTACATAAGCCTTTATCGGCTGACTACTTGCTCCCAGGCCCCTGCTCCTTCTCGGCACTTCACAAAAAAATGACACTGTGTATTGTAGTTGGAAGAATTAATCTTCTTCTTCTTCTTCACGGTTTAGGCTTATTTACTAGCCTGTTCCGGCTCCAAATTGCTGCTCTTTCCGTCTTTTCCTTGGTCTTCCCAAACTTCTTCCTCGTGGTGAATAGTTGTATGCTGCTTTTGGTATTCTATTCTCAGTCATCCTTGCCAAGTGTTCTTTCCAGTTTGTTCTGTATTTCTCTATTGTTGAGTTTAATTCCTCTATTTTTAGTTGTCTTATTTCTGTGTTATGTTTTTTGTCTGTTCTTTGATATCCTGCTATTGGTCTGAGGAATCTCATTTCAGCAGCTTGTATTCTGGCAGATTTTTGTGTTGTCACTGTCCATGTTTCGGATCCATAAGTAATAATAGGTACTGCCATTGTCTTGTATAATTTCATTATAGTCTTTCCTGGCTTTATTTTTCAAAGTTCTTTTCTTTTTAGTGTATCTGTTATATAATTAAACTTATTAATTTTGTTATTTATATCTGTTTCCGCTGTGTATGATATTTCGAAACCTAGGAAGTTATATGTTACTACTTGTTCTATTGGTTTATTTTCTAATATTATCTTTCTCCGAGAGAACATTCAAAAATAAAATTAGAAAAGAAACCAAGATAAAAATGTATAATATTATGGCGGTTCCCACAATATTGTATGGATGTGAAACTTGGGCTCCAGTGAAAAGACAGAAGGATAGAATACAGACGGCAGAGATGCGGTTCCTAAGACAAGTAAAAGGATGTACAAGACTTGATAGAATAAGAAATGAGGATATAAGAGAAGAATTGAAAGTACAGCCTTTATTGGATAAAGTCACGAATTACAGACAGAAATGGATTGATCACATGGATGGAATGAGTAAGGAGAGATATCCATTGTTAGCCAGGAACTATCAAGCAAGAGGAAGGCGTGATGTTGGAAGACCTAGAAGACGTTGGGCTGATGCAATATGAAGTCGGAACGGGCAATTGCCTAATCCCTGGAGTGATGATGATGATCTTTGTCCGAACTGGAAGCACCCTTGAAGACCATTGTTTTTTTATTTTTGTGAGGATATTTCCATGTTGTATTTTTTTGATATTTCATTTAGTTTATATAGCATTCTTTGTAGTTGTCCTCTGTTTTTGCTATTAAAACCTGGTCATCTTGGAAGAATTAATATAGATTTTTTTTAGTTCATACAATTATTGTTATCAAATATGTGAACAGAAACGAGATCGTAACTGTGATGTACTAATTTAAAATAATTAATACCACTTATACGAAGTTCACGCGTAGACGTAGAACACACGCTCAATGAACAATCAGTGGTTGCTAATCTCTTATTCATAACTTCACGGGTTTCAAAATCCTTCATAGGTTTGTTTGATGAGTAGTTCCGTTCCTACATGAGTCAAAGAACATTTTCTTAGTCATATGTAGCCTATTTACAATCTTAACGAAATATTTCAGAATATTTCATCTTTTTAAAAAATTATAGGCCTATTTATACTATTTGTCCATAGTCGAACGATTTCAGCCATTATGGCTTGGCGCAGAGCTTATGGGACATGTGCTAGTTTTAGTTCTTATGGGGAAGACAGTGTTTCATCACATTTCGGCCAATATGGGACTGGTGCCCCTTCAGCATCATGGGGGATATTTGGGTACTGAAAAAAGTAACGGTTCCAGGTCCAGGAAATCAACTATGCGGATGTGAGATCAGCAGTCGAATTGTAAGACAAATCTATTTTAGCGCCATGGAAATTAGTATATTTATACATTTTAACTTTTTGCATGTCGGATATTTAGGCCTATCCAATAATCAGAAGTTTCACGAACCGGACCGGGTCTATGTGAATTGTGAAATAAACTATACTCTTACGCTACCTTCGAGAAGTGTAAAGTGGATGCATATCGACATTCGCACAATAGACGATATTAATGCATAATGTGTGAACGTTCGATTTAATTTAATACAGAGTATCGTCTGCTTATCATGGTAAGCCGATTTGCAGTTAAACGTAAAAACTGTTCTGTATAATACAGCTGTTATAAAAACAAAACATTTAATCGTTTTACATTATTTTTAAAAAGTCTTGAGTACCCATATACGGCGAAGTTCACTCGACTTGCTACCGCTAGCGTGGGTAGCGCGAGTTGATGACTCAATGCTTGCATTCACTTTTCCCGCTATCGGCCGCAGGTTGAGTGAAACTCACTTACATGTAAGTGTTTACCACTCAAGATTATGAAATAAAGGCAGTTTGTTATGACGGCTGGTAGGCCAAGGACCTTCCAAGGCTATGGCTAATTGATTATTTAGAAAAAAAAATATTTATACAATAACCTCAACTCTGGTTCAGAATGGATGTTATATTATTATTATTATTATTATTATTATTATTATTATTATTATTATCATTATTATTTATTATTATTATTATTATTTTGGTGGAAAGTGTAATTTCTCCTATTTCTGACCACTTTTGTTATTTCCCCCCCTCAATTTGAATTTTTTTATATATCTATATATTAATACGCATCGGCCGCGGTGGACTAGTGGTTAAGCACCTTGCCTCTGGTCCCGAGGGTCGCGGGTTCAAACTAGGCCGGGGTCGATGGATTCCAAGGAGCAAGTCCTCCGGGAGGGACTTTAAGCCGTGGGTCCCGAGTCTGAAGATTTTCAGGCTCGTAAAAAATCCTTAAGCCTGAATGAAAAGGCCTCTAAGCAAAATTTACCGAATTTTCCCGTCCTAGTACTACCTTGGTTTCCTAGACGTCAGTATGAGGCGGAACGCTGACCACGGACCACTCAAATGACATCTATACGGAAACACGTGTAACTAAATTATTATGGTTCAAATTCTTCCCTGTAGGAGGAGAGCGCCTAAATCTCTGTTAAGGGAAACATGGGCATACAAGACAAGATATATTAATACGTGAAGAAAAAAAATTGTACCCCTTTTTAAGCAGATTGTGCGCACGGAGGAGTGTGATATTTGGCACAATTAAAGTTCATATAGAGAAGGAGTGCAGAAAAATAAAATTTATGTATAATATGTCTTACAAATAAACTAAATTAAACAAAATAAAATAAATTACCTCTAAAGAATTTATGTGGATTACTCATTCATTTGTTTACGTTCATACTGAAAGTGCATTGTAAAAAGAAAATTGTGCAGCAGCTATGTGAATTGTCTTACTCTTGCGTATTTATTATTAATGGTTTATTATTGATTTAAAAAACGTGGGTACTTTTTATTATTTAAATTAAACCCTGTCTAATCTTGTTTCAGTAATTTCATTACATATTTTTTTATGTGTAGATATTCGCACCTACTTCCATTATGCCTCGACATAGAACATTGATGGGTTGGAGTGAGAAACAAAGAAGAAGGGATATGCATTCCCGTACACATAATAATAGGCCCAATGTAAATTTAAATAGTGTAAATAGTATACAAATGTCAAATTACGTTGTTATTGTTTTTTTAAATATGGCTTAGCCAAGCTATATAACCACATATTATTTCATATCGTTCGTATTTTTAAGATAAATCGAAAATTAATGCATAATGACGTATTTGTGACAAACTTAAAATTTTTAATGAATTGTGGTCGAATTTCGGCCTCTGGGCGACAACTAGTTCATATAAAGCGCCTTAAGCTTGAATCACATGAAATATGTGGGTGATTCATGAAGGAACGTTATAATCCTTTTATTACTACAACAGGAGTTAGACAGGGCTGCATGTTGTCTCCAATTTTGTTCCTTTTGGTTTTGGATATTATGAAGAAAGTTGGAAAGGGAAAAGAGGAGTTCTGTGGAATATGACAGAATAATTAGAAGACCTTATGTTTTCGGATTGTCTTCTGGCGCAGTGATTTTGCGATATGGAAGCGAAAATAGCAAAATTAAAAATGTAGAATAAATTCTTGACTTAAATTAAATGTAAGTTCTTCTTCTTCAGCTTTCACTTATAGGTTTGCCGTCTTCAGTTTCCATTTATCTCTATCATTCCAATCTCCCTCTTCCAAATTCCTATCATCATTATAGTTATGACATAGGTTTTCCATTTCCATCTTGGTCTGCCACATTTATTTCTTCCAGGGGGTATATTTTTTTGGCCATCTTTCATTTTCCATTCTTTGTAAATGGCCATACCATTTAAGCGTTTGATTTTCAATCCTCTTAACAACAGATGTGGTGACATTCATTTCTCTCCAAAGGAATTAATTTCTTATTTTATCCTGTCTTGTTTTTTGGAGGCTTCTTCTAAAATAATCAAATTCCAACTGTTCTAATTTTATTCCTTTGTAATTCCATCAAAGACCAAGTTTCACTTCCATATGACAAAATATTCTGTATTATGCTCTTGTAATAAATGTATCTAAGACAAAATAAATGAGAGTAAACCGTAGCCGAGTGGTTAAGGCAGGAAGCCTTGGCGCAGAGCTAAGGGGAGTCTCCAGGGGGGAAGAAATTTTCTCATGGCATTTCAGCCAGTATGGGACCGGTGCCCACCCAGCATCGTGAGGCATTTGTGTAGCTACAATAAGTAGCGGTTCCAGGTTGAGAAAACGAGCTATAACGGCTGGGGACTCGACATGCTGACCACATGTCACCCTACACTAGCTGGATGATCGCCTATCTCTGTGTGATTAACACATGTGGATGTGAGGCCAGCAGCCGGATGGTAGGCTAAGGGCTTTCTAGGCCTCTCACGCCAGGAGAAAAAGAAACTATCACAAATTCAACTTTTAACCCTTAAATTGGCAAAACACAAATTTCTTTTGTTAGTTATTTGAATGTGGCGGACCGCAGTGAAAACGGAATCTTATATAACTGTTATATATATATATATATATATATATATATATATATATATATATATTTTGCCTTCATTGCCAAATGTCAAAAATATATTTATAATATCTATATATACAAGCGTTACTGCTATAAAGTAAATATTCTCTTTAATAATTTGCTTAACTGTTATGTTAGCCGCTAGATGGCAGTTGGAAGAAATTTCTGCTACCTCTTGTGTGAATTGAGAATACTACATGTATAAGAAAATTGTATGTTTGTCTTGGAATTCTTTTGGGTAGCTCAGTTGGTTAGAGCGCTAAAGGTACAGACTTTAGAGACTCGAGTTCAAATCCCGACTCAAGCATTCTTTTTTCTTTTCATATCATATATATATATATATATATATATATATATTGTATAATTAGACACACATTTAAGTGGTTTCTTTTTGTTCGTTTTCTTCTGATTTATTTAAAATATTAAATTAATTAACCAACTGATGTATCCAAAAGGATACATTACGAATTTAAGGGTTAATGTTAATGGACAGGAAATAGTGAAGTGCAATCGTTTATATATCTTGGAATTGTAATTACGAAATATGGTGATGCACTAAAAGGATGACTATGAACGTATTAAAAAGGAAATGGAGCATTCATACAGCTGTATACAATTTGGAAAAAACAAAAAAATATCTCAATACAGTTATTTAATTCAAACGTGAAACCAGTATTATTATACGGATACTAACTAACATGGAAAGTAACAACGTAAATAAGTGATCTATTCCAGGTGTTTGTTAATTAGTGTTTATGACGGATATTAAATACGATAGCGCCTGATGTAATATCAAACCAAGAAAATGCCGTCACGCAAGAACCGCGTCAACTACGTGAACTCATCAGCAAATCGAAGTTACGGCCCGATTACGCTGGTTAACTGACTATATCTTTCTATTGTTAAATTTGAGAGACTCGGATTCTTATGGTAACTTATTTAAACGTGTCTGGCATAAGCTAAGTTATTACCTTTTGAATATTATTACATAATTTGACACATTAATTTTTCAATTTTATTCATCATCATCATCCGGTATCATGGCAGCTGCTGCCGTCTTCCGGAAACCAAACGCCATTCCTCTCTATCCATCCATTGATCTTCCTCCATTCCTCTGATATCATAGCTGCTTGTACCCCTTCTATCCAAGTTTTCTTCGATCTTCCTCTCTTCCTCCTTTCCATTGGGATCTATTCCATAACAATTTTTGGCAATCTTTGCACTGGCATTCGTTTGACATGACCATACCACTGCAATCTTTTCTTTTCTATGATGTCCGGCTCCTCTTTTGCACCCATAATTTCCCTTATTTCTTTATTTCGTATTCTATCCATTCTAGATTTTCCAGCTGATCTTCTTAAAACATCCATTTCTGTACTTAAAATTCTTTTCATTTCCCTGGTATCAATTTTATTAAAATGTTAAATAAATTGAACTAATGTTTCTTATAAGATTATTTACAATTTCAAGATTAATTAAATTGTATTATATACCGATACATTGCGCCAAACCAAATACGATAGCTGCTAGAGCGATTATTTTATTTCGGGTTTTAGGTAAAACTCCCAGTTCTAATGGCCGGATTTACCTGGCTTTTTTTTTTTTTAGATAATTCCTTCCTCTGTTTATTTTAGTAGCATTTTGTACTGAATTTTGTTGTGAAACTTTGAAAATTGCAACCACTAGAGCGATTTTTAAATTTTTGTTTCTGGTGAACTAACCTAATGGCCCGATTTTTCTGGTTATCGAACTCGACCTTATTTTTTAAAAATTAATTGATATATGCCAAGTTTGGTTTTGATAAAACAAAAATTGTGGCCACTAGAGCGTTAACGTGAAAAACACACACACACACACACACACACACACACACACACACACACACACATATATATATATATATATATATATATATATATCAAACATTTTATTGCATCTCTAACAAATTAGTAATAAATATTTTGGAATTTGCTCCTTCAAATTGTCCAGACCAGTCTCATCTATGAAGAAACCTTCTTGTTATATCTAGTTCCCCGACCAGCAATTATTCTTGTGGTTGCTCCATGGTCTGGAATTTAGGTTTAGTTTAGGTTTAAAGACCTCTCCTGGCGTTTCATTATCATTCATCACCCATCACATCATCAGGGTAACGTAACTCCGCCTTCAAGGTGCCCCAACCTAAGACAATGAATTACAATTCTGCCAAAGCCAGGGAGAAAGCCAGAAATGTTCGTAAGACAACTGGTGACATAAAACAATCTATATATATATATTATATATATATATATATTCCCGACAAAGATCATGTACTCACATTACGTAGTTTTTTTATATTTACCATTATTTTTATAACATATTGAAGAAGTATTTAGTCAGTTCTTCATTATTTTCCACGTTGTGGGCGCAATTTTGAAGGATTAGTGTCCAGAATAATTACTGGTTCAGGTTGGTACACAGGATAGTAAAACACTTTAGAAATCACTAATAACTGAACTAGTAATAAATTTATTCATTTTGTAGGTTCCCAGCAGATAAGTAAATTTAAGTGATATTATTCTTCACTGTCAATTAAGTATATTATTTTCTTGTCTGAAATCAATTACTCTTCTGGTATTAAATTTCACATTTTATCAGGAGAGTTGTTATAGCTTCTATCTTTGATGAAAGTTATATGCAGACTGGCTAGTGTAATTCTGTTATTAATTTTAAAGAACATTATTACATCACATGATTTTATATTTAAATTCTATTGGTTATTGGTCCATTAAATACCATGTTTAAATTTGATTGGTTAAATCAAAAAGTTAATTGTTTTTAACATCCAATCAGAATTTAGTATACTTTTATTAAAAATATTAAGTTAAGCAGGTGTTTCTTATTGCAGTTATAACAGAAAGCTTTATATTTCAGACAACAATGACTTAAGACACAATTTTAAAAGCATTATTTGGAAAGACTGTTATATAATACAATTTCTTTAATTGTTATTGAGACATTTTTATTCAACAATGAACAACAATTAATTATTTAGATGTTTTTCTTTATTTAAGTTATATTTAAATATTAAAAGAATTTTTAAATATAAAATTATTAACTTTAACTTTCATAGTTATTATGGTATTAAAATACTGCTATAATATTTTAAAAATTAAAATGTACCTTTTGGCAGGTGCCATCGTTCTCAACTTTGTTAAAATGGTGCATATAAAATTTACAGGAGCGCTCTTGCAAGTTTACTTCCATCCTCGGCAGGTTGAGCTTCTGCTACTCATTGTTGTTTACGATGACGTATGCCTATACTCCAACTGTTTGTAGCAGCAAACAGTTGGAGTATACATCATCGTAAACAACAATGGGTAGCAGAAGCTCAACCTGCCGAGGATGGAAGTTATCTTCCAAAAGAGCTTCAGTTAATTTTATATACACCAATTTAACAAAGTCCACCGCTGTGGTCTCAAGGTAGCGTGCTGCCTTGTCACGCAGCGGGCCCGGGTTCGATCCCCGGTCGGGGCAGTTTTTCTGGGCGAGGTTTTTATCGGGGTTTTCCTCACCTGTAAGACAAATGTCAGGAAAACTTTGAGGCCCAAACGGTCACCGAAATAATATGATCATCATCATCCTTATCAATATCATCATTCTTCATCGGTGTGGAAAGCAACGGGAAGCTACAACACCTACAATTCCCTAGTAAAGCTGCAAGCATAGCATGAAAATGCTATGATTGCAGTGAAGGACCTGCCTTCGGGCAGAATTACTAATAATTTTAACAAAGATGAGGGCGGCACCTGCCAAAAGGTACATATTAATTTGTAACTTTTATCTTATGGCTATTCACCTCAACGGAATTTGGTATGAGTTTTATTAGTATTGACAATTATTTTATTTTTCAGAATTATACTTTTACAATTTAAGCGATACCATTATAAAAAATCTCATTAGGACTTTCCGTAAAATTTATTAGGTTTTCCAGTAGCCAATAGACAACTAAAAAAAATGTCTGGTACCCAAAATTACCGGATTTTGTTTGAAGCCGTTAAATTAGCAATACTTCCATACTTATAACTAGGACACAGATTATTGTGTACCGCAACATAGTGCCTGTGTAGGTATTTTTTTCAATCAATCTAAAAATAACTTATTTACAATTTTATAAATATAACTTTAAAAAGTTCGATTTTTTTTGTGGAATCTAGCAATATTGTCTTCATATTACATTACGTTAATTTTTCATTAGCGTTATACTAATCTGTGTTGCAATCTTAACTTTTATTATACAAAATTCCTTTTTCTACCGGATCCGTATTTAACATTTTATCTGTTATTTTCGTACACTGTGTATAAACACAATAAAGAAGTATTTGAACAAATGGGTTTATTTACCATTACAATAGCAGTACATTCATGAAGGGCAAATTTTGTGGGATACAGCAATCAGAGAGGAATTGTGATGCATATGAATGTTACTGTATCAGCTTTGATTGATGTCTGTCCATCTTGTCACGTGATACGTCATATTGGATGATATAGTCATTAACAAAATATAGATTGGGGTCATTGAACGCGTATCATTGCTTTATTTAATATTGAAATCACTTATTTGTCGTACTTCAAGCCTAGGGTATGCTTTTATATGTTGGTTATTCTGATTTCCTTGACGGGGAGGTCAAGGTAATGAACTTTAATCTTACACATTTCAATTATAAAAAATTGTATATTACTAATTTGTTGATAATGCAAGTGTTCAGCGATCACTGCCATAAAATTATATACTGGTACCGTGATTTGGGTTTATTCTTAATTTTCATCATCTTTTTATTCTTCCTTCTCATTCCTCTTTTTAACTTATTCCCTTTTCTTTTTATCCTTTCTCTTCTTCCCCCCCTTCATGTTGTTTTAGTTTAAAAGATGTCAATCTCCTGCATCGTTCTCTGATTATATAATTACTTACATTATTATTATTATTATTATTATTATTATTATTATTCACTCACTCACTCATTCACTCGCACTATCGAACCCATAGGTTCATGACCGCGCGGACATAAGCTCTCCATATATCCCTATCATGAGTCAATGTTTTTCAATCATCCGCTGTATAATCTACTTCCCTCAAATCATAGTTAATGTTATTCTCCCACCTCATTCTTGGTCTACCAACTGGGCGTTTGCCTCTGGTTTTCCTACAAGAAGCTTCCATGCACGTCTTTCATTCCCCATACGTGCCAATGTCCTGCCATCGCAGTCTACGAGACTTAACTGTTCTAATTATATCTGGCTTTCTATAAAGACCATAGAATTCACTGTTATGCAGTTTTATCCATTCACCTGTCCATCTTTCTTTGTTCCAAAATTTTTCCTAAGAACTTTATTCTCGAATTCTCGAAATCTCCTTTCCTCTCTAAATAAAGTAAGAGTCCATGTTTCGCATTCGTATAATACAACTGGTAGAATAATAGTTTTATATATTTTCAGTTTAACGTTTTTTGAAAAGAGTTGGGAAGTCAAGAGTCTCTGTAATGCATAATAATACGCATTTCCAGAAGTGAGTCTATGTTTAATTTCATTGTGCATCTCATTTCTGTTTGTGATTATCGTTCCTAGGTATTTGAATTCAGCCACTTCCTCAAAATTTCCCTCATTTGTCATTAGCTGTCCATTTCCATTATATTATTATTATTATTATTATCATTATTAATAATTTTAGTTATATTATTAGTTTAGTTCAATTTACAGTAACATTTATGTATACTTAATTTAGCGTGTTTAAGAATTCGTTATGTGATTATATAATTACTTTATTATTATTATTATTATTATTATTAGTTTTAATTATATTTACAATAACAGTTATGTATACTTCATAATTAATTATGAATTAAGTTATAATATCCACGCCCCTGTATTTTTTCGTAAATATTGACTCAAGGCATTGCTGCTTCTTAAAATATACAATATCTGTCACATTGTAAAACTCTCTGTATTGTGCAGAGTAAATATTCCGGCAGAGGATTAAAAACCATTTCCAAGTAATTCTTTTTTTGGTAATTTAGCTTATAACTAAAAAATGATTCATGTAAATTTATTATAGATATCCATGGACTGTGTTGCTGATAACGTTTAATAGAATTTCGTAGCCGCTATAAAAGCTGCATTAATCAGTAGTACAGTGCATGTTCCTTACTCAAAATTAGGATAAAACTTGCGCCTATTATGATGTCAAATGTCTGATTAGTTTTCTATTTAACTAAAAGGATTAAAAATATTATACATTTAAAATGTATACATTAAATGTAATTAAATGCATGTTTGTATAGAACAAATGAGTCATTTGAATTTATTAATATAATTAATAGTCCACACTTGGTAAAATCACAAAATTGAAAACACTATCGTGAGGGGAAAAAAAATTCATTCTACAAGACTATCAATTTATAAAATTATAATATTTTTGCAGTAGTATCCTACATACCTATTAACAAGAGTATATTTGAATGTAACATCCGATTGCCAGAAAAAAAAAGTTAAAATATTAGAACAAGTACCTAATAAAACATATACGTTTTCAATTAAATTAAATTTCTGTTTAAGAAACTTCATAGTTTAACTACTTGAAGTGTCTTAAACATATATTTAATTTAGTTGAGGACTACTGTTTTATTAGGTACTTATTTTAATATTTTAACATTTTATTACATAACCTCAACGGTGTTTTATAATGAATTTTAGAAATATTGCTGAAAAAAAAGCACCTAAACTAAGTAGGGAGATATAATCTATCATACATTGAGACAGAGTTTTCTTTTGGATTCTACTCGTCATGAATTGCTTTAAATGAATTTGAGTTTTTTTTTTTTTTTTTTCCCCGGTATCAGTTAAACAGCTGACCTCTTATTATTAATTCACTATTTTGTCATTCTCAGTAATTTATTTTAGATTAATTAAAGGTATTACATAGTAGATATCTTTAAGTGACTTGTTTTATAATTTTATAATTATTGTGATGAGTATGACTGGGTATTTTGAGTACGAATTTTTAAATAGCCCTTCCCATAACCCCCAATATGGAGGATCAGAGTTTGATTTTGGAGTGTCTTTCTCTTAGATGAGTTGCCTTCCATGGCCAAGGATTCTCGTCAACCCCGAGCATTTTTTTTTTCGAGAGACCTACACCCTTTAGTAATACAGCTCCGCCACGAGAAGGTAGAGAGAGGATTTTTGAGACCCTAGCTTTATGGAGCATTTTATGGATTGTATATAAGAGCTCATCCTTACTCCCACTCCAGCTATCTCTGCTCTTTGGAACAAAACAGGCACTGTTATACAAATCCAAAGGACGGAGGAGTCAAGAACGACCATTGGCAAGATATATTACATTTTGGTTCCATACCGCTGTGGTCTCGAGGTAGCGTGCTGCCTTGTCCCGCAGCGAGCCCGGGTTCGATCCCCGGTCTGGACAAGTTTTCTGGGTGAGTTTTCTTTCGGGGGTTTTCCTCACTTGTAAGATAATATGTCAGGAAACTTTAAGATCCAAACGGTCCCCGAACATCATCTGGCCATCGTTATCAATATCATCATCAACAATCACGGATTAAGCCCATGTGGCTTTTTCCGGTCTCATAGATTCTCATTCAAAAGTTGGATCCATCTCTTCTTCGGTCTACCAACATTCCTGCGTCCTTTTGGTTTGTATTTAAGTATCAATATCATTCACCTAATTAGTTTAAGGCCTCTCCTGGCGCATTATTACCACCATCATTAACTCACATATAATCGGGACAGCGTAACCCCGCCATCCAGGCGCCCCAACCTCAGAAGTGGGTTGCAAGTACGCTATGCCAGGAGACAACACCAGAAATGTCAAAATAACCTGGGGCATTTGGAAATTTTTTTGGATATGTGAGGCAACTAAGGTACCGGTATTATTTGGATGGATGGATGAAGGTCGGTTAAATTTTTCACAGATACATTTTCATTCACTCTTGTGGTTCTTTTACGAGCCTGAAAATCTTCAGACTGGTGGCTTAAAGTTGGAGTTTTCAATTCTGAAAATCCGTTGACCTCGCCCGCGTTTTAACCAGCGACCATTGGGACTAGAGGGAAGGAACGTAACCACTAGGCCACCGCGCCCGACCAGATGATCTATGCGTCTATGGAATAAATGTCGGTTATTCGGTTCAAAATCTAAGCTGCGTCACTTTGAGAGCTAAGTGTAATGATCTTTCACACGTCATAAATCAGAGGATAAACAACTGCACAAACAAGTTAATTCAAGGTTGACAATCGTTTGAGGTCATATGAGACACGACAAAACAGCATTTCAATATTACATTTGAATTGAGTCTCGCAGAGTTGCCTTGGTATTCCACCTTTGAATTAAGTATTAGGTGGGTCGTGGTGGAGTAGTGGTTACTGTGCTTGACTCTGGTTCCGAAGTTCGCGTGCTCAAACTCAGCCGCAATGAAATTTTTTAGAGCGTAAAAAATCATGATTATAAATTCCCTCGGACGGAAAGTGAAGTTGGAGATATTCTTTGTCTTAGATTTTTGGCAGGTAAGGGCTTCAAGCCTGAAATAAGAGGTCTAAGCCAGTATTTTTCGTCCCTTTCACACCAGCCGTGAATTACTATTGAAGAAGTAATTCTTTTCCCACGTTGTGTTTTGAATTAGTAATTCTCTTCATGCCCAATGTTGTAATAACATTTTGAAGGATTGGTGTCCCAAAAAGAATTACTGGTTCAGGTTAGGTTTAAATTTCGGTAGAGCCGGATTCTCTCCTTAGGGTCGGAAGTTGTGGATAGGAAAACACTTTAAAATCACTGAAAACTGTTTCTTGTAGAAATAATTTCACATTTATTCACTTTGTAGGTTCCCAGCAGATTAAGTAAATTTAAGTGGTATTATTCTTCACTATCAATTAAAATAAATTCTTTTCTTTTCTGGAGTCAATTATCCTTGTATTAAATATTACATTTTATCTTGAGAACTCTTCTTGCTTCATCTTTGTGGAAAGTTATATGCAGAATGACTAGTGTAATTCTTTTATAATTTTAAAGAACATTATTACATCACATGATGTTATATTTAAATTCTATTGGTTAATAGTCCATTAAATATAAGGTTTAAATTTGATTTGTTAAATCAAAAAGTTAATTGTTTTAACATCCAATCAGAGTTTAGTTTACTTTCATTTAAAAATATGAAGTTAGGTGTTCTTATTACAGTTATAACAGAAAGCTTTATAATTTTGACAACAATGACTTTAAACAATTCTTAAAAGCATTATTTACAAAAACTGTTATGTAGTATAATTTATTTAATTGTTACTGAGATATTTTTATTCAACAATGAACAACAATGAATTATTTAGATGTTTTTCTTTATTTAAGTTATATTTAAATATTAAAATTATCAACTTTAACTTCCATATTTATTATGATATTAAAATCCTGCTTTACTATACCAATGATCTGAGATGTTATAAAGCGTCCTTAAATAAAATCACTACTGCTCCCACTTCTACTACTAAATTAGTATATTCTTTGTAAGATAACATTTTTATGTACAAATAAAATATTTTAAAACATGCAGTATCGGACCGGTAGACTACAGTTACAACGCTCGCCCCTGGTACCAAGTTCAAACTCTTCTAGGGTCGATGAATTGTTAAAGAGTTAAAAATCCTTAGTATTGGTTTATTCGGAAAGCAACTAAGCCGTGATTCCCTTGTCGTAGATTTATGGGAAGCCTATAAAAAAACCTCTGAACAAAGTTTGTCGGTTCTTTCACACCCATATTTAAATTGTGACACCAATGATCTTAGATGTTATTAAATAAAATATTGAATAAAATAACTAATAAAAGTTCAGGTAGCATATGAATCCTCATATTTATATTTATAGAAAACATTATTAGTTATTACATCAACATGGATAAGAAAATGCTTTTTTTCTGTTACTTCAATTGCCTTTGTGGCATTTACTTAACGGTAGTGGGCGTCTGATTGGCATTAAATAATTTGATTTTTTATGTAATATCTTGAACAGGATTAACTTAACGAGGCAATTTGATAGTTACTTGATACGAAGAGCAGCGAAATCGAGTAAGAAAACTGAAATTAATATTGATGGTTAATGTGTCTCCCTCTATTGTATTTGTTTTCAATCACATTGCATTTCAGTTTGTCTTGGTTTTTGTAGACTGTATAGACAATTAAACACATTAGAAATCTGAATCATGAAGTTATTTCTAATGTAAAATGCATATTGAATATTGCATGTCAGTGGCGTGAGGACAAAATAATTAGCTTAGAACAATTGGGATAAAAATGCAGAGGCGCTCACTTTACAAAACGTAGCCAAACCTCTATGCATGATTTAAGAATGTCTCCTGAAATGTTGGAAATATCCAACCATTTGTAAAAAACACTTTGTAAAATCCAAAACTGATTCCCATTTCAAGGTTCTCAGTCCAATAAAAAAAAAATCAGAAAACGTTCCCTGTATTAAGAAATAACACTATGTTATAGATGTGTTCATATTGTATTCATATATTCATGTATTCATATATATCCATCATTAGGCCTTAAGCCATGTGGGTAAAAATTAAAATTTTGTATTAAAAATATATATATATACTTCATTCAAAACCCAATATGATCAAATAACAAATTAGTGAGTTATATTTAATGTTAACTTCTCCATCTCCTCTCCTAAAACAATACAAAGGTTAGACATTACATTATTTTGTAAAAATACAACAGTGATATATAGATGTAGAATCCACGTGTAGATATCAACCGGATTGAAGATTTTTTTTACTCCTCAATTGCTCGTAAAACAATCATTTTATCAAAAACATATGGACTGAGACCTTTTGGAAAAGAGTGATTCAATTATACAAACCGTTAAGATGTCTTAAAAATCGGATTGTAATCAATATATTGAAAGTAAGCTATTTGTTTTAAACAAATATTGATTACCGAGACTACTTAAAGTATCAAGCATAGTAATATCCTGGAAGATATCATATTCGATTGTTATATTCTATTATTTCAACGGAGAGTTAGTTTTGACAGTGTTAGACTAATCACATGGAAAGCTTCTTTTACAGAGGAGTACCTAAATATGTTCTGTGACCTCTCGTTGGTGACGAACAACACTTTTCTGTGGGAACCGAGGACACAATGTCATTTTCACATGTTCTGCACTATTCGGAGTTCATCCCTGACTTTTTGAATGACCCTGTACTTTCTGAAGTTCACTTTTTTCCCCCTCCCCGTATTGTTATATTTTTTACATAATGTTTACTGTGGACTTCAGTGAAAGCCTGTTGTTGGTACAGTTCCAACTATAACTGGGTCATTTAGGAAAAGTTAGGATATTGCGAACCAGGAAATTCTCAATATGAATTAAAGGGCAGTGTGTATAACTTATATATAGTTATATAATTAGTTTTCTTATTGTTCATACATCTTAAAGAAAATAAAACATTTATTAAACTCCAGTCGTAATATATAAGATTTGAAATGTATGTCCATAATGTGAGCGAGGTAACCATGATCATAAGTAAACTTCGGATTTTTAGACTTTAAAATCTAGATTTAGGCATGAAATAGGCTGTAAAGCTCTAAAATAAGCTTTTAAATATGTATAACGTAAATTTAAAAGCAAAATGAGGTTAAAAATTATGGAATTAAAAAATCTATCAATTAAGATTAAGGGCCAGTTTCACCAAGAGATAACTGTATTATGCCAGGCTTTCCCTTGTATAATGCATAGCTTAAACTGGCGTAATACAGTTACCTCTGTCGGTGAAACCGACCCTAAATGATCCAGCTACAGGTCTTGGGAGGTCCTTTGAGTAGTAGGAGATTATACTCTTACCCTTCTAGACAATAGGCACGAGATTCGGAAAGAATGACAGTCCTTCGTTAACGCCGCCTTTAACCTCACAACATAATCTGGTAAACATTTCCGTAGATCACAGAGCCTGGTGCTGCCAGAAGATCTAGATCAGTTTAAAAATCCTGATCCTACCGGGACTCGAACTCTTGATCTTGTAACAATGCTATGACGTGCCTCTAATCAAGTAAAATTACTACACGATAAATACAGTGTGCGGCATATGACAGTTAACCGCTGCACATGGTTGCAAGGAAAAAAATCTGATTGGTTGAAACTTGGGTTTTGAATACGCGATCTTCAGAATATAATCTCAAACACTACTGCTTGAGGTAATTTGCTAACTAGGGAACAATTTCGGTAGTTGTTTTTTGTTTAGATATTGTAAGCTACAGAAAATAATATATTTGCATTTTCGGTTAACTGACTTATTCTGCACCTGTATGTTGATTCAAATTAAAATTGTCATCTTTATTTTTTTACAATATTTAGATGCTCTGATAAAAATATGATTTATAGAATCCTGGCAACAGTGTACTAGGAGGAATTACGAGTATTTAATTTAAAATGACAATTTTATGTCAAAAAATAAAATGTATATCGATGGGTAAAATGACATTTTTAGGGAGAGTAAAATTTAAAATAGTACGCATTTTTAACTGAACTCTTGCTGCAGGTGGTATATCTTTTCATAAAAAACACACACACACACAAACACACACAAACTACTTTTTAATTATTCTTTTAGTGATAAATAGGTTTAATCAGACTCTTAAGACACTTCATTACAATTTGTTTTAGCCTACTTCACAAATCTAAACTATTCGATCAGGAAATTATAAAAAACAGGAATTGTCTAATGAATTGCTTATAACGGCAAAAAAAAAAATGTTATAAAATATAGGGGTTTCTCGATTTTTTTTACTGAAATAGGTTTGTATTTGGATAATTGAATATAAAGTATTGGATCAGGAAATTAAAGGAATTAGGGATTATCTGATTACTAATTGTATCGGCAAAAAATCGAGTAATCCCTTATTTGAATCCGGGACTTCTCATAACAAAATTGGCATTCCAATATACCCCAACTGGACATAGGGACCAAGGAAGACCAAAACATCGGTGGAAAGATCAAGACCATCTTCGCTAGGTTTACCGTACAGGCCACATGGCCTAAAACGAATTTGTTCATGATGATGATGATGACTTCTCATAACAGTCTCAGGTTTTTGAGTCAATCCTGCTTTCAATTTATTGTTTTGATGTATAAGAAGTTTTACTTCTGACCTTATAGGTACTTTTACACGTGCCACACGCCACCCGAGCCTTACAGTGGCACCTGTCGGGAGAGGATTTTAAATTATGGATTACACATATACCTGTTTAATCACAAAAGGATATGGAGGGCTTTTCAGAAAGAGTAATCAGCTCAATGCAAGGCCTTCTCCGAAACAGCGCAACATTTAGACGAAACACATAATTTACACTCACATTCATACTAAACATGCCAAATAGGATACAGTCCAGTTCTGATAACTGTAGCCGTCTTGGTGCGTGGCGGGAGGGAACATTGTCGAGTGGGGAAGGAAACTAATAGTCAGCAAAAAAAACATTTTAATATTATTAATAATAATAATAATAACATAATCGGCTGCGGTGGACTAGTGGTTATGCTCCTCGCGTCTGGTCCCGAGGGTCGCGGGTTCAGACCCGGCCGGGGTCGATGGATTTTTTTAGGATGGAAAATCTAAGGAGCAAGTCCTCCGGAGGGACTTTAAACCGTGGGTCCCGAGTCTGAAGATTTTCAGGCTTAAGCCTGAATGAAAAGGCCTCTAAGCAAAATTTACCGAATTTTCCCGTCCTAGTACTACCTTGGTTTCCAAGATGTCAGTGTAAGGCGGAACGCTTACCACGGACCACTCAAATGATATCTATACGAAAACAAGTGTAACTAAATTAGTGTGGTTCAAATTCTTCCCTGTAGGGGGAGAGTGCCTAAATCTCTGTTAAGGGAAACATGGGCTTACAAGAAGAAAGATGACGATGATGATAATAATAATTATAATAATAATAATAATAATAATAATAAACATAAATTGTTATAAAACGGCGCTATCCTATAATGAACACACTAAACTTACTAGACAACAAAAAAATATTCACTAACACAGAACGAGTAAATAAGAAAACTCAACGTGTAGTTACTATTATGTTTTCTAAACTGAGGGTAGTTGCTGGTCGTACTTGCAATTCGTCTTCCCCTTTTACAGCACCAAACATCATAGACCCCTCAAAAGAGGCTAAAGAAGCAAGGACTGAACTGTAATTACGATAAAGGATAACCTGATGATGTTCGGGGACCGTTTGAAAAAAAAAAATCATCACCCAGGAAACTTGTCTGTACTGAGTATCGAACTCGAACCGCTGTGTTCGAGGCAGCGACGCTGTCCGAGACCATAGCGGTCGAGATATATATAGTCAATTTGCACTTGTATGAAAATATTTCAGGAAAGGGATATATATATATATATATATATATATAAATGGATTGATCATATGGATGGAATGAGTAAGGAGAGATATTCATTGTTAACAAAAAAAATTATCAAGCAAGATGTTGGAAGACCTAGAAGACGTTGGGCTGATGCATTATGAAGTCGGAACGGGCAATTGCCTAATCCCTGGAGTGATGATGATGATATATATATATATATATATATATATATATATATATATAGTCAATTTGCACTTGTATAAAATGTTTCAGAGAACGAGTTTTTATGTTGATATGGCCGGTGATCTTTCAATAATACAAAAGAGTTGCGGTGTTCAGTATCGGTTGCGGAAGTTTTGAGTGGCAATGAAAGGCCTCTCTCTGTATGTAGATACATTAAGTACACTGCATTGTACGTTCTGACCTTGGGGTCCGATACTTGCCTATTGCGCGTTCCACTTCTCACTTGATAATATCTACAGTTAAAAGGAAACAACTGGTCGGCTCATATTTCATTACAAGTACACTAGATATTCTGTTTTGCCTCAAACGTACGCCGATTGTCAGATATATCTAAAAAGATAAAGTCGGATCTAGTGTAATAGGCACATCAAATAATTAGTTTCGTTCATTGCATGGCGGGGATTCAAATAAATCAGATTCCATATGTTAAATCAGGATTTTCAAACTTTATTTTTTTTTTCACCGACAACACCTTCCTTATCAAAAATATATCACCCTACTTTTAAAATCTCATAAGTCTAATTTTACAATTTTTTTCAAAAGAGCATTAAAACATTTTTGACGTTACTTATTATTTTGTAAATATGTTTTTAATGTCAAAATAGGACATCAAAAACAAAGTTACAAAATAAGCAACATTAAAAATGTTTTTTTGCCCTCCAGAAAATTGTGTTAAATTAGACTTACGAGGTTTTAGAAGTAAGATGATATAGCGAAGCACTTTTTTTGTTTTAATAATAATAATAATAATAATAATAATAATAATAATAATAATAATTAATAATATTGATAACAGAGGAGAAAATAAGATTGTATTTCTGAATTAAAAATTGCTTGTATCTACTACTGAGATATTATTTTTATTTTATAATTCAATAATTTCTAGAATAATCATATCGACCCCCCCCATTGATAAAAAGGGGTGCAGCCTAAAATCTAACGGGGGGGAGGGAACCTTTGATATAATATTCGCACTATCACCCGCTCACACGGATACATAATCTGAAGCGAACTGTTCTGACGATTCTAAGTTTTCTGTTTTGTGTATTGCTAAGTGAAAATAGTAGGGCTAAAGTAAGCATTCTTTAAGTTTTCACACTTCTTTGGGTCGCTACTGGTGGACTAGTGGGTTACCAAGCTCGCCACTGGTTTCGAGATTCACGCATTGTTTTTTTTTTCGGCCGTAAAGAACCCTGAACATGGGTTACTCTGGAAGGAAATGAAAACCATAATACACATATCTAATAGTAAATAAATTGTTTTGTTTTAAGAAACATTATTTGCTTTTCTTGGTACCGGCACCCATCATATTTGAAAATTAGCACGTTTACCGTAAACATTCTATGTAATAATTATGATTGTCACAAAAAATGTGGGAATTAAAGGTAACGTTTAAATATTAGTTCTTTTAAACGGGAGAGGCGCGAATTCTGTCTTGTCCAATGTTAATGTCGCCATTGATTATATCTCAATATTAATATTTTGATATCACTTATGTGTTCTGAATTTTATGACTTGTATTCCACTTACCTAGTCCTTATTAAAGTCCATTGGCGAGGAAAATCACGAAGAAAATTGATCGTGGGACTCCCAAATACATATCTCAAACGCTACTACCTCCGTACAAACTATAACATCCTTCAAAAACAAACTAAAGAATTATTTAATAACAAACTAACTTATACACCTCACTGATAGTATTCTTTTAACAATTAATAAATTGTATTATTTATGAAAATAATATTAAGAATAACAAATATTTTCATTTGTTTTGTTTTAAATATTGTATAATGGTAAAATTAGTTTTCTATATCTCATTATTTTTCTTTGTTTTTATATACATTAGACAGGGACAATTTGATGTCTTGCTTGGATACATTTTATTATTAGTCTTAATTTTAACTAACATTAACTGGTTGTATTATAGATCGTAATATAATAGATATTATATTTTTGATCAAATTTTTATTTAGTATTTAATATTAGAATTAATTGAGATTGTTATATTCTGATGTAATATATGTTTGTCCTGGTGAGTGGAAGAGAAGGCCACATGGCCTTAACTCCACCAGGCTAAATAAATCTATTCTAAACTAAAGTTAAATTATATTCTGATAAAATTTGCATTGTTTGTTAGCCTAATGTCTGCATACGCTTTTGAGCACATAAAACATATTCTTGCGTACCTTTATAGCGCACGACGCATTTAAAAATACAAAATAAGTTTGATTTCAGTAACTAAATTCCGGTCTTATATTACATTTGAACAGCTTATTTCAGAAAGGCACCAGAATCACTTCTTTGTCTGTTTTGAGATAGTGGCAGATACATATCTTGCTGTTGTAAACGCATGTTTTAATGCAGAAATGAACCTCACTTCAGGCTTCTGTAGTGGAAAATCGATAAAGTTTATTTTTCCTGTATTGCAGAGAAATACGTCAGTCAGTGACTCAGGTACCTTTTTGCAATAACTAACTAACTCACTGGCACTATCGAAACTATAGGTTCATGGCCGCGCGGGCATAAGCTCTCCATATATCCCTATCCTGAGCCAATTTTTGCCAATCATCCCCTGTATAATCTACTTCCCTCAAATCATAGTTAATGTTATTCTCCCACCTCATTCTTGGTCTACCAACTGGGCGTTTGCCCTCTGTTTTTCCTACAAGAAGCTTCCATGCAAATCTTTCATTCCCCATTCGTGCCACATGTCCTGGCCATCGTAGTCTACGAGACTTAACTGTTCTCATTATATCCGGCTTTCTATAAAGACCATGTAGTTCAATGTCATGCAGTCTTCTCCATTCACCAGTCTGTTCATCTCTCTTTGGTTCAAACATTTTCTTAAGAAAGTTTCTGCAATATATGTTGGTAATTCTACTCAGGCACTTTTCTGCTATATACATGGTAATTCTACTTAGGTACTTTTCTGCTTTTTTGTTGGTAATGTTGTATCGTAGAATGATTCAATAACAGTTTTTCAGCTGCACTCTAAACAAGACGTAAAACATTTTAAGCTGATATTGTGTTATTACATTATTTTATTATGGCTTCACCTAGTTCCTCGCCACAAAAACGTAAAAAAGAATTCAGACACCCAGATAATTATCAGAGAACATGATGAAAACACTAAATGTTCATGGACTGCCCAATATTTCAGCATACCCAGCGGGATGTGTACCCATCAAGAAGACCAAGATGGAAGACCTAAAGCAATTAATGAAATATGTGCCACATGTGTTCAAAGAAAAAATTAATGCTGCTGCCTGTTTATGAATAAGACCTGATTATATATCCATAATGTAGTCACAATGTTTGTATCAATTTAGGTTAGTAAGTATTCCTGTAAAATGTGTCACTTGCACATTAAAAGCATTGTGAATGTAATATTTATCTACTGGGTAGAATTTTGAACAACAAAGAAGTGTGGGAAATTAAAATTGATACTTTCAGTTAAAGATTTTATTGCAGAAAGGGACCTGAGTCAGCAATTTTAAATTTTTTTTTACAAGAAGAAAAATTACTCTAAGTTGTGTTTTAGTAGTTTATGATATATATTGTACACAGAAAAATAATCATGTGAAAGAAAAATAATTTAAACCAATTACTGCAAATTTTACACAGTTTTTTGCGTTTTCCTCAAAACTACATAAAAGTGACTCAGGTCCCTTTCTGAAATAAGCTGTTCATTTTAATTCTACTTAAATTGTCATTGAAAACGTATTTGTGGTAATTTTTTCTGCATAACTGCAGTAGGACAAGATTTCTTTTAGAAACCAATTGGCACTTGTTAGTAACAATGTATTGGAGAGAAAGTGAATGACCATATTGAATAGTTTCTTATCTCACACGTTCCAGTAGTTACTGCATACTGTACGTGCATGCTAAAATGTTCAGGTACGTGTGTAAAGGGAGATACATATCCACCAAGTTTTACCTCTTCACAGCTCAAGGATCCTAATATTGTGGGCTACCACGAGGTATATAATGGGATATCATCACTAAGGCTATGATTTTTTATGTAATAATGTTAACAACAAAAACAAATAAGTATCTTTTGGCAACGGAAATGGATTTTATACGAAGGGCAGCAAGAATTTCAAGAAGAGAAAAAAATAGTAACTCAGTTTTAAGGGAGAAAATGAAGATTGAAGACACTATTTTAGATTATATTAAAACTCAACAATTAAGATGGTACGGACATGTCCAGCGAATGGAAGAGCATCGACTACCAAAATCTGTTTTGAAATGGAAACCTGAGGGAAGACGAGGCAGAGGAAGACCCAAAACCTCCTGGAGTCAGGGAATATGTTTATACACGAAGGAGGAACAACCACAACCAGGAGATTGGATGGACCGACAAAATTGCCTATTAGGAATCGGACGATGTCATAGACATTAATCAACCGATCTATCTATGTTAACATGCAAAACATGTGAGACACATGATCTTTGTAGGAAACCAGATATAATAAGAACAGTTAAGTCTAGTAGACTGCGATGGGAAGGACATGTGACACAAATGGGGAATGAAAGAGAGGCATGAAAGCTTATAGGAAAACCAGAGGGAAAACGGCCAGTTGGTAGACCCAGAACTAGGCGGAAGAATAACATTAACCATGGTTTGAGGACGTAGATTATACAGGGAATGATTGGAGAACATTACCTCAGGATAGAGGTCCGCGCGGTTCCATAATCCATAGTCCATGTGAACTAATTAGTTTTTAGTTAAGTACTAGTACAGCAATATTTATTAAAATATATAATATTAAACTTATATTTAATTTTTATATACTTTTTTATAATAAAGGTTACTTTTAAGATCAAATCAAGGTTGAAGAAATGGAGGAATGGGGCTGCAAAATGCCTCTCAGCATGGTATTAGTCATTCAAAATATCTCTGCAGGCGGAAGAATTACGAAGCTATGTTTGTTGCTACACGTGACGTCATATAAGGCAGTGTATACTGTCAGCGTCCCACGTCCCATTCCCCTCTACACACATTGATACCAGTGTCACGTGTTCTATTCCTGCATAAACACGACTGCAGTGCCCTCTGTCAACAACTGCACTTATTCCTTGAACGTGTAATAGAAGGGCGTTTTCATGTTTATGCTACTTCATTCACGAACAGAGTGTATTGTTGGGGTTTTAAAAGAGATCTTGCAGTGTGGTACCTTATATCCAAGACTTCAGTGTCACTCTGTATCTACGTGTATATTAATGGTGTCTCCCCTGACCCTTTCTCAACAATTTATGTATAGCTTGAAAAGTCTGTTTGAGAGGGGAGAGATAATGACTTTGACACTTAAATTGGCAAAACTTAATTCCTCATGCTGATTTATTCAAATTTGCTGAATAGCAGTGAAAACATAGCTTTATTATCATTTTATTATATAATGGTGCATCCATTTATGTAACGTTCACAATAGATTTTGCTGTATTTTATTAAGGTATAAACTAAAAAAAATGTAACCGTTGTATCTGAGTTGTATACTGCAGGCAATAGAAATTTATCTTTTTAGAGTTGTCAGTGAAAAAAAGAATGAGGATGAGATGTGTAGAGTTGCAGACCGAGGAAGTATTGCGAAACAATACAAAGTGAATTGCACAAGTGAATTGTGTACACAAGTCGTGATCTTGCTGACTGATTTTATATTTTTACGAATATATCTTTGACTCCTTTTCCCACGCTGTAGTTTCATTTTTAACATTTCTCATGTTAATTATTATTATGTTTAACGACACTATTTTAACAACTCGCATCATTAGCGTCGCAAATAAAATGTATGCATAATAGAATTGACAAGTTTTGGTCGCCGTAGCGTAGTGGTTAAGGCACTGCGCTATAAGCCGGAAGGTCGAGGGTTCAAGTCCCCGTGGGGTCAGGATTTTTAAACTGTCCCAAACCTTCTGGCGGCACTATGACCCTGGGGTCCACTCAGCCTCTAACGGAAATGAGTACCAGACGCTTGTTCTGGGGTAAAGGCGGCCGTCACGCAGGGCTGACAACCCGGCTGACATCAAGTGCCGATTGTCTAGAAATAGTGGGAGCCTTAACCTCACACTACCCCAAGGGCCTCCTGAGGCCTGTAGTGGAATTACTTTACTTTTACTTTGGTCAGAATTATCTTATTCCAGGTATGGTGTTTGTTACGAGGCTTGAATTTATGATACAGTATCTACCGACGCAAGCGTTAAAAGAATTTTTACAGCCCAAATGATCCATCTACCATAATTGGATTTGAACTCGCCAATCAGAGATGAGATTGGTACTCCTAACTACTATATATTAAAAACGGCACTTCCCATAGTTTTAACTTGATCATCATCATCAACAAGGATTAAGCCCAATGGCCTGTTCCGATCTCATTATAGGTCGAATTGGTCTTTCCATCTCTTCAATGGTCTTCCCAACATTCTTCTCCCTTTTGGTTTATAATTATACATTCTACTTGGTATGCGCTGTTCATTCATTCGTAATAGTGCTGAAGATAAGCATTTTGATAATATTTTATTCTTTCACAGAGATTAAATATATTAAGTTCTGTTCTTATACGTATCTTCGTTTTTCTTTTTATCGGTCCTTTGGTATCCTGCTATTGCTCTCAACATCTTCATTTCAGCAGCCTCTATTTGTTTACTATCTGCCTTTGTTAATGTCCAGGTTTCACATCCATAGATAAGTTTTAACTGAACATGTATAATTAAAAAAAGTTATTGTGGAACTTTGTACATCCATGTGGCGCATAAAGATAAATAGGCCAAATACGCCTACACTGAAATTCGAAAGGGATATAATAATAATAATAATAATAATAATAATAATAATAATAATAATAATAATAGCATTATTGTTCCTGGCAGAGTTACTACCACTCAACCACGTTAAAAAAATTCTTACATCCAATTTACAAGAAACATAAATATAGCCTACATGTTACTTCTACAATATAATTATTACTTTCAAAATATTTTGATTCAATCTAGAGTTAACGATTGGAATATGAAATGTAGAAGATAGAAAAGTCAGATAAAAACTATTAATGGTATAGAATAAGTTTGATTGTCGAGAAAAATTAATTATTTAATAACATGTATTTGTATAAGCGTGACTTATAAGTGCCAAGTGTGCGGCATCACTTGATACCTTGAGGAAGGAAATAAAGTTGTGATGGTTTTTCATAGGAACTGAACGCAGAGTTAATTAAGATGTAGATACAGAGACCGTGCATAATAATCGTGTCTTCCTTAGGGAAGGGAATTATACCTTGTTAATGTTTTATATGACAACTGAACGTCCAGAGCTACTTGCGGCGTTGATTCATAGACCGGGCGTAAAAACCATGGGCATAGCTTCTTTCGGAAGTGATGAAAATGATGGGCATAGCTTCTTTCGGAAGTGATGAAAATGACAATAAAAATCATGCGCATAGTTTCTTTCGGAAGTGAAGAAAATCTGATAGCTTTGCATGACAATTGAGAACAGAAATATTCCGTCTTCGATCCAGAGACCGGAGGTAAAAATCGTGAGCGAGACTTTTTTTTCCTATGATGACGCGACAAACCTAGAAGGCTCTTGGCCTACCAGCCGGCTATTGCCTCACATCCGATTCCGATTGAGGGTCTTTCCACTTTTCAGCGGTTGCCCTTTTACCAGCCGGCTGCTGGCCCTTCACATCCACATGTGTCAATCACAGAGGTAGATGATCAACAGCCAGTGTAGGGGTGACATGTGGTTAGCATGTCGAGTCCCCCAGCCGTTATAGCTGGTTCCTCAACCTGGAGCCGCTACTTATTGTAGCTACCCAATTGCCTCACGATGCTGGGTGGGCACCGGTCCCATACTGGCCGAAATACCATGAGAAAATTTCTTCCCCCATGGAGACTCGAACCAGCGCAAGTCCCGTAGTTCTGCGCCAAGGCTTCCTACCTTAACCGCTCGGCTACGGCGCGGGACGCCTCACATCCACATGTGTCAATCACAGAGGTAAACGATAATCCAGGCAGTGTAGGGATGAAAATGGTTGGTATGTCGGGTCCTCCAGCCGCTATAGCTGATTTTCTCAACCTGGAGCCGTTACTTATTCTAGCTATCCAAATTTCTCACGATGCTGGGTGGGCACCGGCCCCATACTTCCATGAGAAAAAGTTTGTCTTCTTTCAGAAGGAAATAAAACCGTGATTTGTTTTGCATGGCAAATGAGCACAGATCTACTTGCGACGTCGATCCAGAACCGGGGCTTATAAATCATGACCCTGGCTTCCTTAGGGAAGGCAAGTAAAGCCAAGGTTGTTTTGCGTGCCAACTGGGCAGAGAGGTACTTGAGGTGTCGATTCAGAAACGTGATCTTAAAATCATTGAGAAAGAAAGTAAAGCCGTAATACTGTCTGTCCAACGGATCTGTGCTCCTGTAAGTTATGCTAACTAAAGCCTACTTCCTTTTCTGCCTTGGTAAATCATATCCTTCCCTGCATTCCTATGCCTCTCTCTTTTCTATTTCTCTCTTGCACTTGCACTTCAGTGTTATCAACTCAGCTCCAACTTTACATTATTTAATATTCGAGAGCCATGACACTGGGGGAAATTTAGCAACATCCCTACTCGATACAGTTACCATTGGCTGCCGTTTGACGTGATGGGAGGGGAGTGCGGTGAAATGGTGTGAGTATAGACGTGTACTTTCTAAGAACGATGTCAGCGCTACATGGGCACAGATCCGTTGGTCCGAGTATAGTATTGTATGACACCTGAGCGCAGAGGTAGGCTTACTTGATGCGCCGATATAGTGATCGGATGAAAAAGTCATCAGCATGGAAGTGTAGTCGTTGGCCTTCTGTCATAAATTTACTGCACGTAAAAATAACTTTGTCTGAAATAAGAGCCTCTCAGCACAATTTGTCGGTTTTTTTTTCACATCCAGATTTAAATTGCGACCCTAATGATTTGAACTGTTAAAGAGGACCATTAAATAAAAATACCAACTATAGTCTCTCTGGTTTAACTTTACGAGAAATTTGTAGAATGAGACAACTGTACTCACCTCTCTCACTCGCACCTGTGTTTATGGGTTTCTTCACCAGACGTTAATAGGGCGAAGGGGGAAGAGAACAACTGACAACAGGGCGGGTTCTTTCTTTTGTATCTGGACTAAAAGTGGTCAACAATCTACATATCTCCATTTCTCTCTCTGCCAAGTTAAGCCAGCTATACAATACCAGCCATAGAGACCGGATCCTTGAGAGGGTATAGTCCCAGGGAATATGGAACGAAGCTATAATCTGCAAGCTAAGTGAGTTCCTTACACGAGAATATGAGAGCCAGAACAGGAAAGAAGCGGGTAGAATGAAATAATTGGGATATCTATTAAGGTTAGAAAGTGGCATTGTTTAGTGTGTCACGTTTTTAAGATGCCACGGAAAAAGCATATTTTTTATGTTTGTTTTCATTGTGTCTTTGGATTATGTAATGCTAATTAATGTGTGTGAATCTGAGTACTGTTACTTCTATTCAAGGGCACTCACTCTCCTGTAACGAAAACAAAAGTTACCTTTTTTATCTTAAAATTGAAGAGCCAGTTACCATTATCATAGTATCTATATTCTATTTGATTTTACACAGAGACTGTAAAACGGCTCATGATTGGAGTATTGATAAACCGGTTCAGAAAGATTGAAATATCAAATATTCCACTTAAATTTATTCACCCAGTACGAAAAGGCCCCTATTGCAGGAAACTAATTTTTACATGAGACGGATTTTTGTTTTTGTATTCTTTATTTGACAACATCCTGGCAGGGCAAAGTAGTGGAAAGGAAACAAGCAGAGAGGGATAAGAACCAAAGAACTGAATTTAGAAAATAGATTGAATAGAAATAAGTTGATATTACGAGTGGGAAATCGGCCCCAGCCGTATAAACCCCATCTCTTTTCATTGAATTGAGTATGTTTTCTATGTGTAATTAACGAATTTTCAGTTAGAATAGGACTATTTCTGAAAAAAAAAGTAGGTTTTAGATCACTTATTATCTACCTCAACTATGATTTGAGGGAAGTAGATTATACAAGTGATGATTGGAAAACATTAGCTCAGGATAGGGATGTATGGAGAGCTTATGTTCGCGCGGCCATGAACCTACGGGTTCGATAGTGCCAGTGAGTTAGTTATTATCTACGTCATCTGCAGTTTACGAGTAAAGCAATAATACTAAGGGCCGGTTTCACCAACAGAGGTAACTGTATTATGCCAGTTTAAGCTATGGGGAAAACTGGCGTAATACAGTTACCTCTGTTGGTGAAACTGACCCTAAAACGAAAATGCATTTGGGGTATTTTCATAGTAGGTAGTTCAATTTAATTGTATATGTTTTTATATTTCTTCCAGCGGTATCACAGGATACAGTATAGCTTCGGTCCCTAGGTCTTTAAAATTGGTAGGAAAAAAAAAGAATTACGTTGTTTTAATACGTGGCCGAGAGGCGCCCACAGGAACGACAAGCGACAGCAACAAGACACGGATTTGTTGCTTTGCTTGTTGCTAGCGTGTATGTTTCTTTATAACCCATAATATCGAAAGGGATCATGCATGCGTTGGCGCACAGCTACGTGATTCGCACTGTTTCTAGCTCTCATAGAAGAACCAATTATCTCGAGGAATTTTGTTCAGTGTATAGAGTAGGTGCTCGTCAAACATCTTGAAGAGTTTGGATAACCATGATGAGAAGGGTCCTCAGGTCGAGAATATCAGCTGTAATGGCTATATGCTAAGCACATGTCATGCGTGGGGGCACGCCGTAGCGTAGTGGTTAAGGCACTGAGCTACAAGCCGGAGGGTCGAGGGTTCAAGTCCCGTTGGGGTCAGGATTTTTAAACTGACCCAAACCCTCTGGCGGCACTATGGCCCTGGGGTCGACTCAGCCTCTAACGGAAATGAGTACCAGACGCTTGTTCTGGGGGTAAAGGCGGCCGTCACGCAGGGCTGACAACCCGGCTGACATAAAGTGCCGATTGTCTAGAAATAGTGGGAGCCTTAACCTCCTACTACCCCAAGGGCCTCCTGAGGCCTGTTGTGGGATCACTTTACTTTACTTTACTTACATGTCATGCGTATACTGACTGGATGAACTTACACCTCTGTGATTGACACACGTGGATGTAAGCCCGAAAGCCTGTTGATTCTAATCTGTCACGCCATGTATTAATTTTTTTTTTAAATATCAGTACTTAAAACAATACAAATGTAATCAGAATTGGGTATAATCATAGAATCTTCCTCATTTATTGAAATTGATACAGAGCAGTTTCATTTTTTCAGTGTAATATTTAAAATTATAATATCGAAGCCGAATGAGTATTTATTTTTTATAAGATTCATATGTTCCGTTGAGGTATTATTCAAAATTAAAGTATAAAATTATGGAATATTTACCTGAAAGGTCCGTCTCCTCAACTTTATTAGTTATTTAACTGTAGCGCTTTCGGGACTAGTCCCATCATCGACAGGATTCAAAACTGGTGTTTCACTGAAGATCTGGTAGAGGGGGTTATATGTACTGGGTTCGTTTTCGTTTATCAGATGGTCGTTGTTGTGAACTGCTTTCAAAATTTCCATCTCCTCGAGTATGTTTATCTTCGCTGGATTATTTTCTCTGTACATTACTGTTAGGGTGTTTTCAATATTTAACATGCGATGTCCTTCATGGATAACGTTGTTTTGCATAGCTTGATTTTCCTTCTGCGTGAATAAAGTCTCGAAATGTTCTTTAAATCTGATGTTAAAACTGTTTGTTCTTCCTATATAAAATTTGTTGCAGTCCTTACATGTCAATTTATATACTCCTTTGCTGTTGAAAATGTTATTTTCTTCAATGTTATTGCTTATTATGTTATTTAATTTGTTATTAGTTCTGTATGCTATTTTTACGTTTTTGTCGGCTTTCTTTAGTGTATTGGCTAATAATATGCAGGAAAAGAAACGTCAAAATTAGCCAATACACTAAAGAAAGCCGACAAAAACGTAAAAATAGGATACAGAACTAATAACAAATTAAATAACATAATACGCAATAACATTGAAGAAAATAACATTTTCAACAGCAAAGGAGTATATAAATTGACATGTAAGGACTGCAACAAATTTTATATAGGAAGTATAAACAGAAGTTTTAACACCAGATTTAAAGAACATTTTCGAGACTTTATTCACGCAGAAGGAAAATCAATCTATGCAAAACACGTTATCCATGAAGAACATCGCATGTTAAATATTGAAAACACCCTAACAGTAATGCACAGAGGAAATAATCCAGCGAAGATAAACATACTCGAGGAGGTGGAAATCATGAAAGCAGTTCACAACAAAGACCATCTGATAAACAAACGAAAACGAACTCAGTACATGTAACCCCCTCTACCAGATCTTCAGAACACCAGTTTTGAATCCTGCCGATGATAGGACTAGACCCGAAAGCGCTACAGTTAAATAACTAATAAAGTTGAGGAGACGGACCTTTCAGGTGAATGTTCCATAATTTTATACTTCAATTTTGAATGAGTATACTATGCAGTCTCGAACCTTAGGGTCAGAAAAAATAGAGTGAGAAATAAGAGACATGACTCATCCGTGAACAATACACATGTCGATTCTGCTGGACATTTGGTTACCAGGCTTCAATTCTGATCGGGTTTGGTAAATTAAAATAGCTTAAAAAGTTGGAAGGAAAATTTAGTCATTGGTCCTATGTTATATTTTAGGACACGTAAGAACTTCATCCTGAAATAAGTTTCAACCCTTTCGCGTGCAGATTGAATACCGACACTGATGATCTGAATAGTCGAAAAGGTATTTAAACAAAATACCACTTATCTAAACAATGTATAGCGTAGTAACTTCGGTAATCTAGCATTGCTGGATAAACCAACGATAAATGAATTAAACCTACGGCTTCAATATTATTTAGGGTACAATTACATTCATTTTATTTACACTGTCTATCGATTTTTCAAATTTTTATCTTCTTTCTCCACTCTTCTCTATCTTCCCATTCCAATTCTTCCCTCATACCTCTTCTTGCATTATCCATCCATTTAAATCTAGATCGACCTATCTTTCCTTTCCCAGGTGTAATCCATTCCAAAGCTTATCTGGGCAATCTTTTCTTTAGCATCCTGCGTATATGACGGTAACATTGTAGTTGTCTATACCTCAGAAAATCTAATATTGAATTTGGGCATCCATTTGTTGTCTGATGATTGTATTTCTGATTTTTTCTAATTTAGAATGTCTAGTTGAGCGTCTAATTTATAGATAATTACCATATTTACTCTACGTCATTAAAATTTTAATCTTGTGGAATTAGAATACATAGGAACAACAAATACAAATATGAAGTGCAGAAAGAAATAAAAGTGGATATGTATATAACATGGATTTTTGCCATCTCTCCTCTCTCTCCTCTCTCCTCCTCTCTCTCTCTCCTCTCTCTCTCTCTCTCTCTCCACACACATACACACACACACACACACACACACACACATTATATATATATATATATATATATATATATATATATATATGTGTGTGTGTGTGTGTGTGTATCCACCGTTGTGGTCTCGAGGTAGCGTGCTGTTTTGTCACGCTGCGGGCCCGGGTTCGATCCTCGATCGGGACAGTTTCCTGGATGAGGTTTTTATCGGGTTTTTTCCTCACCTGTAAGATATGTCAGGAACGGTCCTCGAATATCATATGGCCATCGTAATCATCATTATTCATATTCATCTTCGATTAAGCTTAGGATTAAGAACTCTCCTGGCGCACCACTATCATCATCACCCATCATATCATCGGGGCAACGTAACCCCGCCTTCCAGGCGCCCCAACCTCAGAAGAATGGCAGGAGAGAACACCAGAAATGTCCAAAAAGGATAACCTGGGGCATTAAAAAATATCCATCCGTAGTAATTCTGAAGGTCTTTCACTGCAATCATAGCATTTTCATGCTATGCTTTGCAGCTTTACTAGGGAATTATAGGTGTGGTATCATCCTGTTGCTTTCCACACCAGTGAAGGAAGTTGATGATGGCCTGCAGATTTTCGGGGACCGTTGGGCCCTAAGCTTCCTGACATTTGTTTTACAGGCGAGGGAAAAAAAAAACGAAAAACCTCACCCAGGATCCTGTCCCAACCGGGAATCGAACCCGGGCCCGCTGCGTGTCAAGGCAGCACGCTACCTCGAGACCACAGCGGTGTACTATGTATATAAACGGTGATTTTTTAATTACTACATTCGAATCACGGTCTCTTACTTTAAGAGAGGAGAAAACAAGAGTATTTGAGAATAGTATGCTAAGAAAAATTATTTGATAAATTAGAGACGAATAGATAACTACATAACAGTGAGCTATATGATCTTTATGGGAAACCACATGTAATAAAAATAGTAAATTCTCGTAGACTGGGATTGGAGAACATGGGACGAAGAGAATGAAAGGAAAGTTTGAAAACGTGTGGAATGCCAGAGGGAAAGCGCCCAGTAGGTAGGCGAATAATGAAGGGGATGGATAAAATTGATTGATATGAGAGAGATGAATTATAAAGACTATTTAACGCATGTCCCAAATGGGGAGTCAATGACCAATCACGTTTCAATTAACTTTGTTTTACAGCCAATCAGTGTCGTGTTTCACCTCGATACTTATCGAATTTTCATTACCAAATAAAAAAAAACTCCTCCTTTTTAATATTCTGAGCATTATTTTGCTGCGACTCTCTAACATATACGTTGAATACAGGAAATAATGAACAGATTCCTTCGACCTACACATTTGATAATTGTGTGCGCAATGATTGTGTTTTTAAATACTGATTTTACTGAGTTATTTCCGAAAAAAATGAATTAATAACCAATATTATTGGTTATAATACAGTATGATGTGTTTCATTTTTTCTCCACTAGGGTGCATTCTTAGAATATTACGATCCTATTGGGCAATAAATAGTATTATCAAGTTTCAGTGATGAACAAATGAAACATAACCAAACATTTCTCATTTGTTTACAAACATCGCCGTTTGCATTAAATATATATAAATATTTTAAAAACGATCCTTAAGCCTGAATGAAAAGGCCTCTAAGCAAAATTTACCGAATTTTCCCATCCTAGTACTACCTTAGTTTCCTAGATATCAGTATGAGGCGGAACGCTGACCACGGACCACTCAAATTACATCTATACGAAAACAAGTGTAACTAAATTAGTATGTTCAAATTCTTCCCTG
Source organism: Diploptera punctata (assembly GCA_030220185.1). Lineage (NCBI taxonomy): Eukaryota > Metazoa > Arthropoda > Insecta > Blattodea > Blaberidae > Diploptera > Diploptera punctata. The sequence continues at coordinate 1,476,609 of JASPKZ010009386.1, forward strand.
TAGGGGAAGAGCGCCTAAATCTCTGTTAAGGGAAACATGGGCTTACAAGAAAATAAAATATATTTAAATAATGATTTGCGAGTAAACAACTTAATTTTATTCGTTAAATAGTCGTAACAAATGCTACTCTTGATTTCCAAATCCTCTAGATAATTTGAAAACCACTCGTGGCATTACTTATGAGAATAGGAATGTATCGAAAGTTTATGACCCGCGGCCATGAACCTCCGGATTTGATAAAGGCAGTGATTTTATTTGAGTGGTTGTGTGGAAGATAAAACCTGTTTAAATAAACTTATCGTTATCATGTGCATTGTCATCTCACTTACAATAATTGTTTAGGTTTGAGATAGACTTTGTATCCAGTTACAATGGTTATACAGTATTTTTTGAAGAAAATGTTCTTACGTGGAAGAAACTATAATGTATTATGAATACAAGTTGTCACATAGGGATACAAAAGCTATCAATGAGGGCGACAGAGGTTACGCCCACTACAGTATAGATATATTTAATGGTAGTTCTTCCGTTTTATCTAGAAAGGCTTTCACAAGATTACCTTATTCCGTGCGTCACTCTCACAACTTCCATTTAGACAACAAAACATGTTCAATGTAACCACTTTGCTGCGATATTGCATTGTTACAGCAGATAATAGAACTAGAAACCTATAAACTGAACATGTATAAATTCATTGCCTTAAGAACTTCTTTGATCCATAGATTTTAAAGTCATAAGAAAGTTTTAAGCCTTATATCAAATATTTATAGGTTAAACTTTGCCAATTTAATGATTTTTTTTTTCAATTCAATATAAAATTTATTTAATAACTATTGGTTTTGTAAATTCCGCTTTTGGTATATTTATAGAAAACTACTATTATCACGAGCTAATAAAAAAATAAAGGGAATAAAAAATCATATTCCATTCAGTCGTTAGGCCATGTGACCTGTTAAGGTTTCAGACCATTTCTTAACTGGACATCCAAAATATATTTTGAAATGATCGTTATCATGAATTTACCAGACTTTACCCAATATCTCTCTCTCTCTCTCTCTCTCTCTCTCCTCTCTCTCTCTCTCTCTCCCTCTCTCTCTCTCTCTCTCATATATATATATATATTCTTCTTCTTCCTTTCCAGGATTAGGTCAATGCGACCTGTTCCGGTCTCAAGTCCATCGTTTCCTTGGCCATCCCAAAGATCTTTTCCGATGTGGTTTGTAGGTGTTGATCGTTTTGGGTAATCTTGTATTGTCTATTCTGTCTAAATGTTCTTTCCATTGCTATTTGTGCTCTTCTAGTTTATCGACTATTGAAAATATCTCCAGTTCATTTCTTATTGATTCATTGTGTAATCTATCCATGCGTGTACATCGTTTTACAGATCTTAAACATTTCATTTCAGTGGCTTGAATGTGAGATATATTTTTTTTGTAAGTACCCAAGATTCAGATCCATGTAAAAGAACAGGAACAGTCACAATTTTATAAAACTTGAGCTGAGTTTCTCTTCGAGTCTTTCGGAGGGTGCTTCTTATGGTGCCACACATCATTTGATATCGGTTTAATTTATTATGTATATCCCAATCATAGCTATATGTTATATCTGAACCAAGATAGTTAAAGTGTGCTATCTGTTCTATTATTTCATTATTGATCACTATTTTTGCTCTGATTGGCACTTTGCCCTGAAAAGCCATAATTTTAGTTTTTGAAGTTGAGACTTTGAGATTATAATAGAGTCCTAATTGATTCAACATGTAAATGGCTCTTTGTAAATCATCCTCTGACTTCTGTATAATTACCAGATCGTCTGCATATATTAAAATATTCATATATTCCTTATTAATTTGTATTCCTATTGGACTTGATTTTTTCCATTTTCGTATAACATCGTCAAAATATATATTAAACAATGTAGGTGATAATGTACACCCTTGTCGAACTCCTTGATTTATTAAAATGTCTTCTCTGGAATAATTATCTAAATTAAGGATAATTTTCGTGCCATTATAAAGACTTTTTATTCCTTCTATAAGTTGAGCCGGGTACTCTCTTGCCTTCATTATTTCCCACAATTTTCTTCTTATCACCTTATCAAAGGCCTTTTCAAGATCATATATACATATTTAAAAAAATGTATTAAAAATAAACTTACGACTGATAAATTAAGTCCTGAGTGACAAACCTGAAATTGGGAGAAATTAGTAGAGTCTGGAGGAACATTATTTAGAAGGCCAAACCATTCAATTTTGAAGTTGTAGTGCCTTGAGATGATGAAGTTAAGGCCTATTTAATTCTCCTTCATATCTTCTTCTTCTAAGATTGCATATGGTCTAATGTCATGGTGTCTTTTCACCATGATTTTGGGCATATTTTGTTCCTTTTTCCATTAGGTGCCCACTCATGTTTTCTTCCTAGTATCTTATTTTACACACGACCAAAGAGTTAACTGTGTAGCTACTTGAATTGTGAAATTAAGTCTGGTTACAAAAAATGAGAATGTTGTGGGGTTATGCTTGCTTGTATTCTCTTCTGATATTAGTGCAGCAACTACTTCATTCGATTTTTCATATTTCGATTTGCCGTGCCACGGTTGAAATTTTCATTTAAATTAACGTAATTAATTGTGTAATTACTTTTGCTTTGTGTAATGCCACCAGGTGTCTTTTATGACATTTCTGGCTTTCTCCCCTAGCATTGGTAGAATTGTAATCCATTTCTTAAGTTTGGGAAGGCGAAGTTACGGTACCCCGATGGTATGATGGGTGATAAAATTATAATGAAACGCCAGGAGCGTTCTTAACCTAAATTCCAGACCATAGGCAACCACAGGAATAATTCTCTTTAAAGAAAAATTCCTATGGTTTGACCAGGAATCGAACCCGGGACCTCATGAACAGTAGTCAGGAACGCTGACCACTAGCCTATGAGGCTGGCCAATTGTGTAATTATTGATGAATATGTGATGCATATAATCAATTGAGTTGGTGTTTACTTGATGAAAATCCATATTTATTAATTAAATAAAAATAAAACGTAGTTTTATTTGATTTTCATATTTATTATATAAATAGTGATAGCTGTTTCGGTACACTGTACCTTCTTCCCACATGTTAACAAATTATGAATTGTGTTATATATTATATTATTATTATTATTATTATTATTATTATTATTATTATTATTATTATTATTATAATTATTATAATGCAATTCATAATTTGTTAACATGTGTGAAGAAGGTATAGTGTACCGAAACAGCTGTCACTGAATTCTATAATAAATATGAAATCAAATAAAACTACGTTTTATTTTTATTTAATTAATTGATGCTTATTTTTATAATTTACTAGATTCTAGATTGAAAATAAGATGTGGATTTCAATATAGAGTAAATTAAAACAAAATTGAAATAAGAACTAAAAGAAATAAGGTTGTTAGTTAATGTAACTTAACGGTTTCAAAAAAATAAATTCGTATTATTATTGTGCGTAATACTAAGAAGTATTGATTATACAGTTGATGGAACATTTGTGAGCAGGAAAAAATAAACTAAAAACAGAATATCATCTACAAAGAGCAATGTATGAATTATGTCAAAATGCAATATTTTACAAGTTAATTAATTTACAAACAGGACAAATATAATGGCTTTTGAAGGAAGAATCCAGCTTATACTAATAGCCTAAATAGAAAAAAAATATTAGAACAAGTATCCCACTTCAATCATCTAGGATTTAGTATTGATTTTAATTGTGACAAAGGTATTGAAATGAAGTTGAATCATTTGTGGAACAATTGGAGAAAACTTTAGGACTAGAAAAGAAACATTACATTTTATAAGACTATGGCTGTACTTATTCTTAAATATAGTTCCGAATCGTGGATAGTAACGAACAGAGAAATATCACGTGTAGGGCTACATCAACAGAAATTAAATATATGAGGTATACGAAAATGCACTATAGATAATAAATTAATAAATGGAACAATAAGATCAGATCTGAATATTTTCTCAATTAATGACAATATATAAATAAAATAGAACTAAATTAAAATATCATGTTGACTGAATGACGTTAAAAAAATGTAATGAATTACCGGTCTGTAATTGTGAAGAGAAATTCTAGTAAACCTCGTATGAGGTGGTTTGACAATAGAGAACGGAATAGTGATAGCACCTAATCCTCGAAGAGGAGGAGGAGGAGGAGAAGAAGAAGAAGAAGAAGTAATAATAATAATAATGAAAATACCTCGAATGTTAAGGGGGGTGATGGATGAAAAATTGACCATTTGAGATAAAAATTGGCATTTTTTGTTTTTTGTACTAAAAAAATAGCCTTTACTCTAATGTATATGTTGGCAAAGTTTCAGAGGCACTATGACGCTTCTAAGTGCCCTAAAGTGATGATTAGGCCTGTATGTTACATTTTGTATTTAAACTGCATGCAAATCTTTAAACTTGTTTTTCCACACTTTTATTTTCACTGCATTTTTGTACATTCAAAATTGAATAGAATTCACAAATTTTATCCTAGAAGGTTCAAATTTTTACTACATGTCCTAAAAACAAAGAGTAACAAAGTCGTACATGGGTTTCATGATTAAAGTAGTATTTTGAGAAATAAGAAATAAAATGCATGCAATTATTACTTTTTTTTTTGTAATTCCACGCATGAGGTATAACATTATTTTTTTCTCCCTTTGTATTCACATTATAAGAATTCTAATGCATGATGTTTTTTCTAAATATTTTAGAGGTCTTGTAAAAAAATCAGACAATTTACTAAAAAAATTGTGGAACCCATTTAATTATAATATATGCAATTTTTTTAAATATAATATTTAATAACTCAAAATAAATGTCTCACAAGAATGAAACTTAAACACATCATTATGTATCATGCAGTGGATGTTTATACAAAAACTTACGCCTCTAGCTCAAAAAATGTAGAAAATAGAAATTTCACCCATCACCCCCCTTAATATTCTAGATACCTCATTTCATACTGCTTCACTCTTAAATATCTAAAATGGTGATCACTCATACGAGGAGGCCTCCACATCCTTGATTGATAAAAAAGCATGTCTCTTTCAGCGTTAAAATTCCTCTCATCACAGGTCATGAAAAGTTAAGACCTGGAGTGTGAGTTCAAGTAAAAAAGAACTACAAAGGGAGAAGTTAATTCGGGTAGAGAGTGAGAGATATGTATATATTTGTATGTTTACATATGTTAATTACCCGCATTCTCCGTTTTACTGGCGAATGTGTCATCCGTAACTTATCACAAATGCAATGACTTACGCCCGTAGTATGAAACTAGGAAACTTGGTTGTAATGCGCGATGTTGCAATAAAATGCAAACATACGTCCCACATGTATTACAGCTATTGTGAAAGGTGTAAAGTGTTCAAACGTCGTATAATACTGTACTGACTTGTTCGCCCACTTTTAATTGTGCCGTTGTATGTGTAATGATTAAGGAGCGAAATCTTGAGTAGAAACTGTACGTCATTTATCATAACTTCGTGAGTCGTGAATTTATCGATAATTTGGAAATCACTCGTGGCATTTGTTAGGACTATTTAACGAATAAAATTAAGCTGTTTACTCACAAATCATTATTTAACTATAGTTATTTTAAAATATTTATATATTTAATGTAAACGGCGATGTTTGAAAACAAATGAGAAACGATAGGTACGCTTCATCTGCTTCTTTTGTTTATCACTGCAACCAGATCATACTATTTATTGCCAAAGGAACGCAATATTGTAAGAATGTTCTCTAGTGGAGAAAAAATGAAACACATCAAACTGTATATTAATTCATTTCTGATGTCGTATGATGTAAATATGATAATTATATTTTTCTGGATTATTACCTGGGAAAAAATACATTTAAGAAAGTGCAAACAGTGTTTTTTTTTTTTTGGTGGTATAATAAATTGCTACAAATGTTTTTATATTAACTCCTGCAAGCGCTATGTGTTGACATCTATGCACTATATATACAATCTGGTAGCCGTATTTCTCACAGGCTCAGCCACTGCAAAATAATGGTCAGACCTGTTCAGAATATTAAAAAGGAGGAGCTTTCTTTAATATGGTAAATTTAACACTGATAAATATTTCGTGAAACACGACTCTGATTGGTTGTAAAATAGAAATCATTGAAACGTGATTGGTCATTGACTCCCATTTGGGGCATGAGTTAAATAGTCAGAGAAATCATAATAAAGTGATCCCACTACATGCCTCAGGAGCCCTTAAGGTAATAGGAAGTTAAGGCTTCCGCCTTTCTTTTATTTTTTAGACAATCGGTACTAGATATCACCCGGGTTGTCAGTCATGCTTTGACGGCCGCTTTTACCCCAGAACATAGCCCGGTACTCATTTCCGTTAGAGGCTGAGTTAACCCCAAGGTCATGGTGCCGCCCGAAGGTTTAGGCCAATTTAAAAATCCTGACCCCCCCCCCCCGAAGCTCGAACCCCCACCTTCCGGCTTGTAGCCACCTATGCTAAGACGTGTCCCAAATTGTAGTACTTTTGATCAGTTCTTCTTCACTTCCTGGTTTAGGCTTAGTTGCCTGTTCCGATTTTGATCAATTGTAACGGTTATTTTGAAAAAGGTTATATATCTAAATTTTCTACTTTATTGCATAAATGTTTTCTCTGAACAGAGTTTTATTGCCATTTCTCCAAGCCTTCCACGTGAACCTTATCAGTAGAAATAAATATAGAAGAAAAACATTAATTTCTCTCAAAATTGGGCATATTCATTTTTTTTATTCTATCTAATAACATTTGAAAATGTGGAGAATCGGTTCCTCTGTGTACTGCAACCTGAGTTTACATAGCTAACCTTCAGTCTTTGGCCGACATATATTAGTGTTCTGCCCATAGAAAGGAATGTCCTGTAGAGAGTTTGGTTTGTAAGTTTTCTAAATGTATTTTTGTATATATATATATATATATATATATATATATATATTGCCTTGAATGCAAGTGTTAGAAAATATATTATTTCATACTATGTCGAATTTTATGTTCACGTAATTAAAGTAAGTGTGAAAAACGAACAAGCCCTTGAGCACAGACAACTTATGCTAATGTAAAACTAAAATATAGTCTGTTGACTAATTTTAACGTAAGGGATTTTAGGAATGCTCTGTACATATACGATCCCGAAGTTGTAATTTCAGACCTATCACATTTAAATAGGCGTTGCTTACCCTTAAAATATATTACTGTAAATAGGAACTTATAATGTACAGAAAACAGCTATACATACCTCAAATACCTCATTGGAGCATTGTTTCCTGAGGGGGAAAAAAAGAGAGAGAAAAAAAAACGCACGGCCAATAAACTTAATGTCACGAGAATTGTTCAATAAATTTCAACTTAAGCCTATATTTAATAAGATCTGCCGAATATAATATTTCAGTTAAATTATTTTCTTACCCTTTTCCGATATTGGAAACAATTCAATGATTGTAGTAAATTACCCAAATACATCACCGCAAGTCCGTAGCGTAGTGGTTAAGGCACTGAGCTACAAGCCGGAGGGTCGAGGGTTCATGTCCCGTTGGGGTCAGGATTTTTAAACTGACCCAAACCCTCTGGCGGCACTATGGCCCTGGGGTCGACTCAGCCTCTAACGGAAATGAGTACCAGACGCTTGTTCTGGGGTAAAGGCGGCCGTCACGCAGGGCTGACAACCCGGCTGACATAAAGTGCCGATTGTCTAGAAAAAGTGGGAGCCTTAACCTCCCACTACCCCAAGGGCCTCCGGGCCTGTTGTGGGATCACTTTACTTACTTTTATCACCGCAAGTATGTCGTATATTAAATCTCAACTCCAAATCCAACATGCACGCTAAGATAACATCTCCATACACTAAATTTACATTCATTTTCATGAACAAAATTCATCCTACTCCTTGTATCTAATTTCAGATCTACTTGTTATTACTTTCCCAATTGCTTCTTCCAACTTATTTAGAATGATTTGCGGAATTTCGCAATCGTCATTCAAATCTCCCTCCACATTTGATATGATATTAAAAAAACGGCGCCCTTGAAGTGGACATCATAAAAGTCCGCCAGATGCACAGAATGTTTAATTAAAAGTAACAAATTCAACATAGTATGAAACAATATATTGTATGATAAATGGATAGAGGACTTCTACATACTCTTTGAAAAATAATGTATATCAACTCAGGCATAAACATTTTTCCTCATACATAAAACACTGTCTTCCATCTTTGTATCGTAATAGGCATATACTTATAAAGTTTTCAAATCTGATATTTATACTTTAAATAATATCTCATTAAAATACAATTTTAGAATATCTACATCTAAAACAAAAATATTAGCTCTGAAAGGAAAATGTGCAATAAGAACAAAAATAATGATAATGTAATTATAGACCAAGTTCAGAATTTCAATTATTTGGGATGTCATTTAGACAATGACATAAATGTAGATAAACACACTAAAATACAACGATTCAATTATCTATGTGGCATAATTAAACACACTTTATGGAATAAGACTAAAAAAGAAACTATTTTGAAGTTTTACAAAGTATTGGCAGTTCCATCTCTTTATCTATGGATGTGAAACCTGGACATTAACAAAGGCAGATAGTAAACAAATAGAGGCTGCTGAAATGAAGATGTTGAGAGCAATAGCAGGATACCAAAGGACCGATAAAAGGAAAAACGAAGATATAAGAACAGAACTTAATATACGTATTTAATCTCTGTGAAAGAATAAAATATTATCAAAATGCTTACCTTCAGCACGTATTACGAATGAATGAACAGCGCATACCAAGAAGACTATACAATTATAAACCAAAAGGGAGAAGAATGTTGGGAAGACCATTGAAGAGATGGAAGCACCAATTCGACCTATAATGAGATCGGAACAGGCCTTTGGGCTTAATCCTTGTTGTTGATGATGAAATCTGATGTAGTTCACACATGTAATAAATTTATTACATTGAACGACCTTACATACCTGAACAAGAATTCATCACTTACGCGACAGTTCTCCTTCGAAGTAATTATCTACTTGTTGAGTCCGTTATAATTATTATTATTACAACTTTCTTGTGTATCGTTTTCCATAAATGGTATTCTTGTCTCCTTTTAAAATTATGACTGAGTTTTTTTAACGGATTACTGAAACTATTCATCTAAAACGTCAATTAAAAAAAAGGTATAATAATTTATGCTAAAAGAAAGTAGAGTCATTAAGAATGGAATTTATAAAATTTGAGGGATAGCTTTAGGTGATAATTTCCACTAGAGAATCACGTCGGTTTACTACACATTTTTTAATGTAAAGCACATAATCAGGACTTAACTAAATTTTTGGCAGTGTGTTACAAAAACATACTATAACGTAACCAAAATATGTGTCCATTAAAATGTACATGGTTAAAACAGGGTTTCTTCTCTATAATTACGAACTTACTTTCGATTGTACTATTGCGTTAAATATAAAATTATATTTAGTTCCTCCAATCATAACTATAAAGTGTTGGAATCTATTCGAAGATTTTAAAAAAAACACCCACACACATACATACATACATATATATATATATATATATATATATATATATTATATTATATATATTCGAAGATTTAAAAAAAACACCCACACACATACATACATATATATATGTATGTGTGTGGGTGTTTTTTTTTAATCTTCGAATAGATTCCAACACTATATATATATATATATATATATATATATATATATATATATATACTAGCGGGCCCGGCAGACGTCCTGCCCGAACGTTCAATTCTCGTGTCATGACCTTCAAGTTTATAATCAAGAATTCTAGGAATACGCGACTGTAGCTCATTCTTTATAGATGCATATTTTATCCAATGTATAATAAAAGGTTGATAGTCATATGTCTGTGACGTAGGTGGAGGGATTTTTATTTTCCATCTGAAGTAAGTCGCGTCTTCAAACTTTCGTTACCTTTATCGAAGAAATTACCGGACACAAAGCAGTTATCACAGTTACTCTATTCAGTTAAGCTAAATCTAGACCGCAAAGTACGGGATGCATGTGGAAATCGAGCCGGTCCTAGTGCTGTGGTCGATGTTATGCCCGCTTCTTGATTCGAGAATCCAGCGTTTGAAAATGCGGTCGGAGTCGATGATTTTTAGAGCGTAAAACTTTTGGTATTATTCAGAAAGAAAGTAAATATGTGGGTCCCATGTTGCAGATTTACTGCATGTGTTCTAATCTCTGAACTTAAATAGGAAGCACCAGATAAATGTATTTACAATTTCACTCAAACTTTCAATCGCGATGTAAAATCTGAATTATACAGTAAAACCTGTCTTATACGTAACCTTTATAAGAAGGAAACCTGTAGAGAGGGGGGGAAAAATCTCCAGAACGGTACGATTTTATATGTAAAATCGTACTGTATAAGCCGGAAACCTTCATAACGCGGAAACGGAATGGTTTTTAAAGTACCAATAGTTAATTTTTACCTCAGTAAGACGGAAAATTATTCTTAAGCACTTATAATTACAGTATTAATGACCACACTTGAAAAATTCTTCATATGACGCTTCTGCAATATATCGTTTTGCCTTCTTGTGTTGCCATTGTATGCGGGGATACCCTTGCTTATGTGTGACAGCGGGGAATCCCTCGCTTTTCCTTGCCTGTTCACGTAACCAGCGAGCGAGTTGGGAAAACTCTTCAGTCTTCCTGTAGTTGAGTTCCTTCTCGTTTTTGTGTAATAAAGTTTTGTGTTGCCGTGCAAACTATGCTCTGTTACATACACTATTTTGTCTGTATTTGAGTTCAATACGTTATGTATTTAAAGCGTAGTTCAATACGTTATGTATTTAAAGCGTGCATGTAAAACCCTTACACTGCGTGAGAAAGTTCAAGCTAGTAATTTTGGAACCCTTTATAAGAAGCAAAACTGCCAAGACGGAAATATATTAAGGAACCGTCATTTTCCTTCATAGACAGGTTTTACTGTATTAAGGAGGCGTATTGTATGCTGGTAGCGGTTCTTCTATTCGATATGATATTAAGCTTTTTACACGCTTTATATTAGCTTCACCTGTATCTATCTATGTAACGGAATCTTTCAACGCGATTTTCACCCAGTTAAAACCATTGGATCGACTTGAAACTTTGTATACTTGTAAAACACCCGTGACAATACAATCATTTCATATTTTGTTTCTAAAATCATGGCCAGAATCATCAGAAAATCAGAAAAAGTGTCTTTGTAATTATGTAACGGAATTTTTGAACACGATTTTCACCCACTTAGAAACATTGGATCGACTTGAAACTTTGTATACTTGTAAATGACCCGTGACAATACAATAATTTCATATTTATTTTCTAAAATCCTGGCCAGAATCATCAGAAAAAAAAGTGTCTTTGTATCTGTGTAACGGAATTTTTGAAATTGATTTTCACCCACTTAGAAACATTGGATCGACTTGAAACTTTGTATACTTATAAAAGACCCGTGACAATACAGCAATTTCATATTTTGTTTCTAAAATCCTGGCCAGAATCATCAGAAAATCAAAAAAATGAAAAGTGGTATAATAGATTGCGGACTTGTCGACTTTTTAGTCAATCGTTGTAAGAGCTCAGTTGGTAGCGCGGTGAACTCTAGTGGTATATAATTTCAGTAATCCGTAGGTCACTGGTTCAAATCCGGCTGGGATTTTTTTTAGAGGTGTATTACTTTTAGCTCATCCTACAATAGTATCGAATTTAAAGATATTTACACTTTTATCTGATTCTGCAAAATATTAAAACTAAAAAATACAAAATAAATAACAGTTTTAAAAAACTAAAACAACACGCTTTATTAGAAAACCGAAAATGAAAAATAATTTTAATTTCCAACACGCTTGGGATAAATAATTTTACCATCAAAAGCGTGGGGTGCTTCTTTATCAATTCATATATTTAATAATAAACAGATATTGGTAAAAGTAAAGTCTCTAAGAAGAAAATGTAAAACTCATAAAAAGCACCCCACGCTTTTGATGGTAAAATTATTTATCCCAAGCGTGTTGGAAATTAAAATTATTTTTCATTTTTTTAGTTCGGTTTTCTAATAAAGCGTGTTGTTTTAGTTTTTTAAAACTATTATTTATTTTTATTGACTTTAGTATGCCCTGCTATATATCAGTTTCTCTTTCATCATCCCTCACACTACATAATACATCACAAAAATTCTCAAACATTCTCATCCTAAACTCGACTTTTTTCTCTTCCACACATATTGATACATACTTCACCCCTAAACGCTGCGTAAAAATTAATTAATACCATCTAATACCCCAGAGCACTTGACTCTAGTGCTCTGTGTGTGCCTATAGTGTGTGTGTTTTTCGTCACTTGGATAACACAAAACGTAAGTATCAGTGTTTATTACTAGTTAAATGTTGGTGTTCCCTAATAAACTGAACTAAGTCTTAGCTTCACCAAGCACCATGGCAGCAAGCCATACCCCAAACGATGTGGAAATGGAGGATGAGGTCCATGAGTTAGGCCCTCTTGAAGCCTGGGAGGAAGTCTTCAACAAATTCGACAACTTTCTAAAAGAACAAAATTTTAAAAAGTCCGAAACAATAGCAATGAAAATTCGGGGAAACTGCTTTGTAATTTGCAGCTATCTTCAGTACCACCCAGACTTCGAAAGGACCGAGGAGGCGATGGGCATGGTTCGCACATGTCCTAGCCACTTTGAGCGGAACCCATAACATGGGAAGTGTGGTGAGAAGCGGTAACAAATACATGACCAATTTAATTGACATATAATTGGGAGAAGCGTGTAGTAATGATAGTATATCGCAATGAAAATTGAGTTTTGAGATGTGCTGATCCATTTGGTTGTGGATCACTGATTGATTCAAAATAATAGAAATAAAATTCTTGCATTTTCAGCCAAAAAAGAAATACAATTCTAAATAATTTAGAAAAAAAAAACATTTTATATTTAACATAAAATACTATTTTGCGCGATAGTGCATTTTGTCGTACTTACAGCAATGGCGACCATGATTGAATGTTCAACTTCCTACATTTTGGGATTGCCAACCTAAATAACTATACTGTAGTAAAATAACTATACTGTAATATTACATATTGCAAACCACGTGTGGGAAGTAAAACCACTAACCTGTAAGTATACTACGTACAGTGTATATACAAATATCCAAAAGGTAGTGTTAATATACATTACACAAATTACTGCATCTTAAATTAACTGAACTTTATTTGAAACAGTATAAAACAATTAATACGTATTTGCCGCCATTTTATGGCTAGATTATTGTCATGGACTCCTGTAATTTCAAGTTATGGTTACTTTTTCCCCCCCTTTGTTCATGTAAAAATAATGCACGTACGACCAAGCAGGCCCGTGCGCAATGTAAATACATATGTATCTTTCTTTTGAAAAAAGGCAATAAATTCCATTCATTCATTCGTTCTAATAAACATTGCTCATACTGTTAACGTTATTTATAATGATCGCAAATATTTCCAATAAAGATGTTATTATTTTACTAATATTTAATACTTTGAAAATGCCATTGCGCAAAAAATAATGTAGAACACACCTTTGTGAAATGTTTTACAGAATCCCGGAAATTAAAAACCTCACTATCGCTCGGTGTTTAAACATTTTCCTCACTTCTGTAAAAACCACTTCCCAACCTCGCATCGTAATATACTAATAAATAAAATTCTTACAAATCTAAATCCAAAGAAAACGACATGATCATATTTGGCAGCTCTCCTTGGTCGCCACACCGCACAGTACAACAACAAATTGAGAAAGTAGTAATATGACATTGCACAATATAGGGGTGGCTAATTAATTTCTTACCCCTGATAAAATAATTCCTAACATATATTTTACAGGCAGACTTAACTTGGACGAGCTATACATTCATCATCATCATCATAGTACATTCACGAATTTAGGCCATTTGTTGACCTGTTTCGGCCTCAAGAGAAACACCATCCAGAAGTCTTTTGAGTGGACGTCCTGGTCTTCTTCTTCCTGCAGGTTGATATGTTAACATTTGTTTGGGTATTCTGTGATCTTCCATTCGATGAACATGTTGTATCCATCTTGACTTATAATCAGAAATTTTGTTTTCTAAAGATTCCATGTGTAATTCTTATAAGATGTCTTCATTTTTTTGTGATCTAGTAGTGTGTATCCTGCAGTCCTCTGAAGGTATCTCATTTCAGCAGATCTAAGTCTCTGTATATCCTTCTGTTTCAACGTCCATACTTCGCTACCATACAAAAGAGTTGGAAGAGCCAGTGTTTTATACACTTTTAATCTTGAATGCTTCTGGACTAACTGTGGCTTGAAGATAGAATTTATTAACCCTAAAATTCTTAAAAATTTAGATATTTTTGCATTTACATCCTTTTCTTCTTCATATGAGATATTGCATATGTAAAATTATTCACCTGCTCCAAAATTTTATTGTCCAGTACAATTTTACTTCTGACAGGATCTACACCTAGAAATGCCATAATTTTTGTTTTTTCTGTAGATATCTTCAAACCACATTCTTAAGTAGAACTTTCTATGAAGTATCATCATTAAATAGAATATTAGAGCTATTGAAATCGACGTGAGTTTACATACGAATGTTAACAAATACTTACAGTTTTAAGATTACAGGAAGACATTAAAATAAATACATCAACTCTCATTAATCTACAATGGAACTTGTATTACTGCAGTGGAATCAGATTATCTCAGTTGACTAGTGAAAGTTTGCTCTTTGTTACGGATGTTCCGGGTTCAGTATAAGATTAATTAATTAACCAGTTATGCTATATTTTCTTCTATGAGATTTCCATATACATGAAGTCTTCATTCTGATTATTTCCTAGTTCTCATTTTATTGCCCCAACTGGCGTTTTATGTTAATTGAATATAAATAATCTGATGCTACATACCTAGAAGGCCTACAAGGAGTCTATATAGAGCAACTCTAAAAAGTGTCTTAGCTACAATCCGGAGGGTGGCCTCACATCCTCATGTATTAATGGACGATCATGTAGTCAGTAGCGGCCACTATGTCGGGCCTCAGCTGTTATACCTGATTTTCTCAACCTGGAGCATTCTACTTCCACTTCTACTACTGCTACTGCTAGCATTAAATGCAGAAAGTCTGGGATAAATTGTACCGAAAACGCCATAAGCTCATTTTCATAAAATTATGGACTTGTCTGGTTTTGGACGCAAGTTCCAGAATTATTATTCCTAGAGTTTCAAATATGATACAGATTTTTTACTGCTTGCATCAATTTCATACTATTGTTGTACTGGTATAGTGAAAAAATAAGCCGAACTAAACCGGTTCTGTTTTGATAAGATGGCCAAAATTCATTTTTTTTAATTACTTCCCTTATTATAGAGGCACAGTTAAGGTCTTTTGTTTTTGATTCTAATAGTATTATTGTTTCTCGTAAATTATTATAATTGCAATTATAAGTTTAAATCTAATTAAATGCACTATAGTAGGGATGAAAGTACCGGTATTTATGTTGTCAACTGTGAATGTGATAGCAAGAAAATTACTAAGTGATATCTATAAAATGACGTTTTAATGCTGGGCGAACTAATAAGGCGCACAGCCATATGTCACAATAATACTTGAAATTGATCGTAAATAGGCAATCAAGCACTGATACCTGCGAATTTTGAACTTTACTAATCACAAACTGGAAGAATATTAAATTTATTATATAGGGATAGATTTTACAGAATGTGTGGCACTATAAGACGGACACTGAAAAATAAAACTTTGAGGAGCACACAACTAAAATTTTACAAAATTATAGCAGTGCCTGTCTTAACATATACAAGTGAAAATTGGACTCTTAACCGTTCAGACAGAAGGAAAATAGAAACTGCAGAAATGAAGTTCCTACGTTCAGTAGCAGGTGTGACAATTTTGGACAAGAAAAGAAGTGAGGATATTAGGAATGACTTGAATATTTTAAATTTAACAAATAGAATTGACAACATGAGAAACAACTGGTATGAACATGTCAAGAGAATGCCTACAGATAGAATCCCTCAGCTGTTACTAAAGTACAAACCAATAGGACATAGAAATGTTGGACGCCCATTTACTAGATGGGAGGATTCATTAAATCCCACTTGATGTGAAAACAGGTCAAAAGGCCTAATTTCATGAAGCGGAAGAAGAAGAAGAGAGGATCGATGTTTTCATATAAAGTACAGTAAATTAATATAATTTATCATTTTAAAATAAATGAAAACTAACTTTGGTTCATCCTATAGATTTGTGTGACAGTCATCTGAATATCATAGATTGGCTTAAACACATTTTTTAAATACAGGAATAAACATAGTTACTGAAGCGCAAGTGTCTGATGAATAGTAGGTTATTGAAGACATGCGTGATTGGTAGTCAGTTAATGGAATCACGGGTGCTTGCGTGGAGGTATTCAGTCACGTGTGCATTGTGTAGAATACATGACGGCATTACCTTTAACTTATTCATATTATACCTCGTACTAATTATTAACACTGGGATAGTAAAGTTAGTTCTCGGAACCAGACATTTTATTTGGCTTAATGTAACCGTTTAATAATTGAAACACACCCTTTATGATACATAAATAATTTAGTTGAATGTGAAGTCATGGATCTTGGCCAGGAAAAAATATACTGGAAGAATTTATTTTTATTTAAAAACAGTTCAGGTCATTAGCGTCGCAATTCAGAGCAATCCATTTTCGTCCAGATACTTCTTATTTCAGGCTATACCGATCTTTTACCTGGTTTAACATTCGAAACGGAACCTACGGTTTTACGCCCTTAAAATCCATTGATCTCTTGCGGTCTTCTGAAGGAAGCTATTCAGCTATTCTCAGAATTTTTACACCTTTTAAAAATGCATCGTCACCAACCGAGTTTGAACCCAAATAATTTCGATACCAGTGGCGAACATGGTAACTATTAATTCACTAGAACCTTGCTGTAATATATATATATATATATATATATATATATATATATATATATATATATATATATATAATTAGGTTTTATATGTTATATATATATATATATTATATATATATATATATATATATATATCTGGCGTGCGCTGCTACTCCTAAATAAATGTTAAATGTGTTTTCACCACCAGCCGTGCGCTGTTATGCTTGCCCGGGAATCTGCTTATCCCGATATTCTTTAAAGACAAAAATGGTTATTGTGAGTTATCCGTAGAAGATAAACATTTGCTGTCGCGGACTTCTTTGTAGAGTTTTTTGAGATATTCAATTCTGTGTATATTAATTTGGTGTATTTGTTATGGTTTAGGCAGCGTAAGCAATTTAAGCGTCAAAATAGGAACTTTATTTCAAGTTTTTTCACTACAAAGAGTAATTTTTAGGGGTGAAGGGATTGAGTATTACAACTCTCTTATAGCCTATGTTCATCCCCGGAATCTCCTGAACATTTTTCAAAAAGCCCCATCTTAATCGGATGAACGGTATGGCAGAGCACGCTTGTCCGGTAATCGACTTATCCCGACTTCTTGGCATCAATGAAAACCAAAAATGGTTATTGTGAGTTATCGGTAAAAGATAAACATATGCTGTCGCGGACGTTTTTGTAGAGTTTTTTTTTTTTGAGATATTCAATCCTGTGTACATTAATTTCTTATGGTTTAAGCAGCGCAAGCCAGTTAGGCTTGGAAATAGGGACTTTATTTCACGTTTTTCACAACACAGGGTGATTTTTAGGGGTGAAGGGGTTGAATATCACAACTGTCTTATAGCCTATGTTCATTCCAGGAATCTCCTGAACATTTTGCAAAAAGCCCCATTAAAATAGGACGAACGGTGCGGCCACGCATAAAATACGAACAATCACAAACAAACATTAATTTTTATATTATATATATATATATATATATATATATATATATACACACACACACACACACACATACACACATTTTCACTCTTATTTTCAACTCTTTTCGCATTAAACAAAAAAAGAAGTACCATAAATATATATTCAATTCGTATCATCACTTGCCCTTTAGTTTCAGTTAAAAAGGGATATATATATCAACAATGGTAATATTATTTAGCCCTTAAATTGGCAAAACAGTAATTTCTCGTATCAGTTATTTAGATGTGGCGGTCTGCACTGAGAACAAAATCGTTCATAAATGTTATTATTAGGTATTCGTATTGTGTAATTC
Organism: Diploptera punctata; assembly: GCA_030220185.1. NCBI lineage: Eukaryota > Metazoa > Arthropoda > Insecta > Blattodea > Blaberidae > Diploptera > Diploptera punctata. Next base: position 1,494,933 of record JASPKZ010009386.1, read on the forward strand.
CGCACACATTTCTGAATTTCTTATCGTTAGCTTTCTTCTGTTTTATTAAAACAATTGATGCATCCTTTTGGATACATTGCGAATTTAAGGGTTAATAGGAAACGTTTGGAGAAGAGACTATTATGACATAGTCATATGTGAGAAAAACACAGTTCGGATGGATTTTAGGCACCTTGTTATCGGAGAGGTATGAACTGGGTTCCGTTGATTGAGATACGGATCATGTGAACTCAGAATTGAACCGAGACTTAATAATAATATAGTAAACGTTTTTCTAAAGTTTTGTTTTCATATATATCTACGCATTTATACAAGATAAGATGTTTTCCTGTTATAGATAAGCTGAAAGGAAGTATTTCATATAATAGGTAGTGTTTATTTAACGCGCTTTAATTCCGAGATACTCAGCCCCGCAATTTCAAATCTGGGCTTGAAAAGGACTTGAGGTTCTTTTCACATGCTCTAAATTTACAACACATGTTCATCTACAGTGCTATTCATGATGCACTGAGAAATAAAATCGTCGACCTCTCAGCTGGGTTCAAAATCCTTTGGCGAGTATGGTAACCACTGTGCTCCAGAAACCTATGGCGAGTATGGTAACCACTGTGCTCCAGAAACCTATGGCGAGTATGGTAACCACTGTGCTCCAGAAACCTATGGCGAGTATGGTAACCACTGTGCTCCAGAAACCTATGGCGAGTATGGTAACCACTGTGCTCCAGAAACCTATGGCGAGTATGGTAACCACTGTGCTCCAGAAACCTATGGCGAGTATGGTAACCACTGTGCTCCAGAAACCTATGGCGAGTATGGTAACCACTGTGCTCCAGAAACCTATGGCGAGTATGGTAACCACTGTGCTCCAGAAACCTATGGCGAGTATGGTAGCCACTGTGCTCCAGAAACCTATGGCGTGTATGGTAACCACTGTGCTCCAGAAACCTATGGCGTGTATGGTAACCACTGTGCTCCAGAAACCTATGGCGAGTATGGTAACCACTGTGCTCCAGAAACCTATGGCGTGTATGGTAACCACTGTGCTCCAGAAACCTATGGGTAGACGTATATGAATAAAATTCATTGCTCAATAGCAATTGAAAAGTGATGTAATTATTAAATCAGAAAGGAACTGTGGTATTTAGGTAATCCCATATGTTAAGGAAGTGCCATCGTTTCATTCCTTGGAAGATAGGAAATCTTGTAAAATATTTGTTCTTTGTTTTTTTTTCCTCTTACATCACATTACGATAACAAAACGCGTGGATAAGAATTTGTTTCAGTCGATAGAATTTTAAATTCGTATCTGAGGCCCTGGCTCAAATTTCTAGACTGACGAATCCGACTATTATTTATCTGATGTTTCTCAGTTATCATAACCAAGTAATGCCACAAGTGATTTCCAAATTATCGATAAATTCACGAATCACGAAGGGAGGAGTGAATTTATCTAGAGAATTTGGAAATCAAGAGTGACATTTGTTAGGACTATCTAACGAATAAGATTAAGCTGTTTACTCACAAATCATTATTTAACTATAGTTATTTTAAATATCTATATATTTAATGTAAACGGCGATGTTTGAAAACAATTAAGAAACGATTGGTATGCTTCATTTGCTTCTTTTGTTCATCACTGCAACCAGATCATATTATTTATTGCCAAAGAATCGCAATATTGTAAGAATGCACCCTAGTGGAGAAATTTATAACCAACATTATAGGTATTACTTTCTGATGTCCTATGATGTAAATATGTCAATTATATTTTTGTGCAACATCATTTCCTGGAAAATAATTCGTTTAAGAAAGTGCAAACAGTGTTTTTTTGTGGTATAATCAATTGCTACAAATGTTTTTATATTATCTCGTATGCGCTATCTGCTGACATTCATGTGCACTACATATACCATCTGGTAGCCATATTTCTTAGAGAGTCAATCACTGCAAAATAATGCTATGACCTATTCAGAATGTTAAAAAGGAGGTGCTTTCTTTATTGTGATAAACTTCAGTTGGTAAATTCTAGGCGAAACACGACTGTGAATGGTTGTAAATAAAAAATCATTGAAATGTGATTGGTCATTGACTCACATTTGGGGCATGAGTTAAATAGTCAAAGTAAATGCTAGGTCGAACGTTCATTATTAGGACCCACTTTGCAATAATCTCTTTGTAATATAGTTACAAAGTAAGTCACCAGACTTCTACAGGAAACACATGCACATCATCCCCATTGTAAAGATCTTTGTCTTTTAAATATTTATATTTAACGGCGCTCTTTCAGAACTCTGGTCACTAACGTTGCAGTTCTAATTTAGACGTGAACGACCAACAAATTTTGTTCAAAGGACCGACAAATTTTGTTCAGAGTACTTTGTTTTTGTTAGGGTTTTACCTATTATAAATCTGCTACACGATATCCGTGGCTTTAGTTCCGAAGGAAAAAAGCAATATCAAGATTTTTACGCCCTTTAAAATCCATCGATCTCTTCGAGTTTGAACCCTCGAGCCTGGGAACCAGAGGCGAGTATTGTTACAACTAGTCCACCGGGGCCTACAGTAGACTGATCTAAACCGCACGCACGCACGCGCACACACATTCATATAATCTTTATGTATAGAATTGTTATATATTCACACAAGCATCAGATTATTATACAAAATGTTAGGGCCCGATGCCGCATTGTAGCGTAGTTGGTTGAGGCAATACATAAGCCGGGAAATTCCATAGTTCGAATCCCCATGAGGTTAGGATTTTTAAACTGGCCTGAACTTTGCGACAGCACTATGGCCCTGGGTGACTCACCCTCTTAACGGAAATAAATAGACTACCAGGCATTTATTCTGGAGTAAAGATAGCCGCAATGGAGGGCTGATAACCTGGATGAGATCTCGTGCTAAAATCATATTGTTGCCTTAACCTCCTACTACCCCAAGGACCTCCTAAGGCCTGTAGTGGACCACTTTTCCTTTTACATAAATGCTTCTCGTGATTACATCAATTTTTAAAAACATTATCACCTGAAAACATTTAATAGTATATTACGATGCGAGGTTGGGAAGTGGTTTTTATAGAATCGAGGAAAATGTTTAAAAACCGAGCGATAGTAATTTCCGAAATTCTGTAAAAAACTTCACAAATGTCCGTTGTACATTATTTGTTTGCGCGTTGGTGTTTTCAAAATAATAAGTAATAGTAAAATAATAAAATTTTTATTGGAAATATTTGCGTTCATTATAAACAATTGACTAACGTTAACAGTGTGGGAAATGTTTATTAGTTGAAACCAGAGGAGGCCGTGAGACGATATAAGTGATAAAATTGCGGCAAGTACGAATTTGTTGTTGAATATTGTTTAAAATAAAGTTCAGTTCATTTAAAATGAAGTGATTTGTTTCGTATAATGTGTATTAACACTACTCTTTGGATAATTTTTGTATATACATTGTTTAAAGTATACATAGAGGGCAGTGGTTTTACTTCCCACACGCGTTTTGTAATATGTAATATTACAGTATAGTTATTTAGGTTGTCAACCCCGAAATGTAGGAAGCTGACCTTTCTATCATGGTCGCCATTGCTGTTAGTACGACAAAACGCACCATCGCGCAAAAATATAAATTATAACGGTTCTTGTAGAGTTTCATACGTCACAATTTATGAAACGAATGCTATTTGTTTTGGCATGAGAGTCAAACCAGTGCAAACATTGAAGACAAATAATAATATTTATCATATAAAGTGCTTTAGTACTTCCAGTGGACTAGTGGTTAACATGCGCGCCTCAGATTGTTCAGATTTCTTCGGAAAGAAAGTAAAGTCATGGGTCCCGTATCATAGATTTATGACACGTATAACACCTCAAGACTGAAATAGGAGGACTCTAAACAAAAATTTTTCGGCTCTTTCACGGCCGGATTTGAAATGCGACGCTAGTGACCAAGCCGTTAAAGAAAGCCTTTAAATAAAAATTTAACAGTAACAAATAGTGGTTTACAATGCGTTTGCTGTGTCGTTGCAAATATTAGTGTACCTGCTCTACTGCAGTATGAAAAGAGCTTATTTAGAAAAATGGTTATCTCATAACGGTATAAATAAATATTCTACACACGATATGCTCTCAGATGTTAAAGCGTATATATATATAAATACAGCATCATAAACCATTCATGAATTAATTAACCGACCAGGGGTACTGTATGGACAATGCTCTGAAATTTGTGGGGCTAATCATAGAATTATACCAATTGTTATTGAAAGAATTTCAACAAAAAATTTATTAATTGAATTTCTAAAACCAATCTTGACCTGTTTCGGTCTCAACTAGACAGGGTCTAAAGGTAATTTTTGTGGACGTCCAGATCGTCGTCCTCTTCGGCTATTCCGAAGAACTGCATTAGGGATCCTAGGTGGTGAAATTTGGGATACATGTTTCAGCCATCTGTCTCTGTAGGTGGATATCTTTTCTTATAATGGTTTGCATGTGGAGTGTCTTTAAAATTTCATCATTCTTCTGATGGTTAAGTAGAATATATCCATCAGTTTGGCGCACGAATCTCATTTCTGCAGCTGTTAATCTGGCGATATCTTTATTTTTTTTAGAACCCAGATTTAATTACCATACAGGAAAGTCGGGAGTGCGAGAGTTTTATATAATTTGAGTCTTGAATGTTTTTGTAAAAGATGTAGTTTTAAAATATTATTAAAATATATAAATACAACAAAAGAAATACGAAAATTCTGGACGCGATATTATCATACATATTCTTCCTCCTTCCAAGTATTAGGCCAAGGCCTGTTACGATCCTATAGAAAATTTTCCCTCCAGCGTTTCATAGGACGGCCCAGAGATCTTCGCCCTCTTGGTATATAATTATAAACAGCTTTGGGGATCCGATTTGAACTCATTCTTTCAAAATGGGTTTCCAATTTAGTTGGTACTGTTTAATATATTCCAAAATTGCGTAGTCTTCAAATATCAGTGTTCCTTTTCCGGTCCCATCTGGTGTAACCCGCCGTTCTGCGCATGGATCTCATTTCACAAGCCGTTCTTCTGCTTTCATATTGTCTTTTTAGTGTCCATGCTTCACTGCCATAGGTCAATACTGGTCTAGCCAAAGTGTTATATAAACGTAATCTGGTGTTTTTTTTTGTACAAGGGATGGTTTCATAACTTGATTAATAATTCCCAAACTTTTATTGTAACTAGTAATTTTTTCAGGATAACCTTTTCGTCCCAGATAGAGAGATAATATCCAAGATATTTAAATTGATTAGATCTCTCTAAAAATTTTATTCTGGATACAGATTTTACTTTGTATGGGTTCCTTCCCATGAAATGCCATAATTTTAGTTTTGTTAATTGATATTTCCATATTAAATTTGGCAGCTATTTTTTGTAAATTAATAAATTGATCATTGCAATCATTTTCGGAAAGTGCCAGAACACATTAAAGCATATAAGAGTTGAAAAACCAAAAAATATTTGTCCTTATACTGTTCTCATATTTTGTACATAACTTACTGAGCGAAATACGAATCCAGGCAGCTGTTTCAGACCATCTGGATAAAGCAAGCTTTAATGTGCATCTCTGCGAAATTGAGAAGTCGTGTTTTTATAACCCTCGCTCCCCTTCATTGCTCATTAATTGTCGCATCCCGTGGAGTTCCCGGATTTCTTGTCACCGGAAACCGGAAATAACATCTCCTTATAATAGTAGCGCCCACATTCATCATACTGTTTAGGGTTGTTCTCCGCGCGTGCGCACCGCGTAGTAAAAACAAGCGAGAGATGATCCCTGTATTAAATGACACGTTAGTCGCGTGTTTTCACATGTGGTGGACATGTGTTTAACTAGGTCAGTGACGTTGCTAGACATTTGTTCCTTTTCCCTTTTTATCTTACTTGTTCCTACTTACAGTATTTTCACGGTCAGTTTTTTTTTATTTTCCGTCCTTATTTATAAATGTTTGAACCTATAAGGTCAATAAGTTATAACCAATAAACCCATGTTATTATGTAATGAGTGTTTTCTCTAGAATATATATGTAGGCCAACATTAATGAATAACATTACACAAATATCCGAAGGAGCAACTGTTCGTGCTTGGTATAGTCTGGTTTATGATATAGATAGGTATAAGTTATAAAAATATTGCTTCATTTGCCACCTAAAACTCATCTCTGAAATAAGTGACTACTGAGCAAATGTTGTTGGTTCATTCATGTTCAGATTTTAATTACGACGCTAATAATATGTCTTGTTAAAGTTTGTCATTAAATAAAAATACTACTATATATTAAAATATGGTTAAATATAGGCCTTATAAATTTTTGCATTATAAAGTGTGTGTATGTGTGTGTGCATGCGTGCATATCCTCCTATGTGGTTCCAGTATAACGTTGTTGCCTTGTATGCAGAGAGCCTGGTTCGATTCTTGGTCGGGACAAGTTTCCTGGTGGGGTTTTTTCCCCTCGTACATCAAATATCAGGAAACTTTAAGCCCCAAATATCCCGGAACATCCATCTGGTCATCATGGTCATCATCCATATCTTATTGGCTTTGTTAGTATATAAGAATGAGTGAATGTTGTGTCTAATTTTAAATGTTTGCATTGTCTCGGTATTGGTCAGTGAGCTGATCACTCATCCGAGGAGACCCTCCATGACTTTGTGTGGTTAAAAAAGTAATTGTTCAATCTAGTGATAAAAATGTTCTCCCGACATCTCGTGTCCCAGAAAAGGCCCGGGTGGCGTGGGATATGTAGTAGTATCTACAGAGAGAGAGAGAGAGAGAGAGAGAGAGAGAGAGAGAGAGAGAGAGAGAGAGAGAGAGAAAGAGAGAGAGAAAGAGAAAGAGAAAGAGAAAGAGAAAGAGAAAGAGAAAGAGAAAGAGAAGAGAAAGAGAAAGAGAGGAAGAGAAAGAGAAAGATAGAGATATTACACTAAGGTATATAAGGTGCGTTGCAAAAGTATACAGAAGAATGATATGGTATTAAAAAAACAACTTACCCTAGGCTGTGTGGTGGCTATGATATGTGTACAACATTATATAAGCAAAGATACTTCCTACCGTCAGATAGTACAACTATGAGTTTAATTGCCTGATATAACCAGCTGTTGCATAATCATACGACCACCAGTCCCATATAAACAAACACAAATCATACTGCACTTACTCTGTTACTGCCTTTGTTTACTGTACGGGACGTGTATAATTACGTAGCAGAATATCAGTTCTTTCATGCTGGACTTTTCAGTTAGTTTCAGTTGTTTAAGGCAATAGGACGAAAACCAGGACTGTCAGTGTGGAGAAAGGGCAAAGGGCAATTACTCTCTTACTTACGGACTTAGGATTATTATCTAGAGAAATAGCACGGAGGATTGACAGATCCCCATGGCTGGTGAATAATATTTTGAAACATATTCCGGTATGGAAGACCACGTAAACTTACATTGCGACAGGAGAAGTTGGTTATCAGAGACCTGAGTGCACATGATACCTCCTGGAAGATTAACTCAAGATCTCAACATTTATGTATGTAGAAAATTGTCGATTTTTCGGCAGTTTTTGTAAGTTTTAAGCGCAGTTGTCGAACATTTTGTGCATATTTGGAGATTTCCAAAAAAAAATTCAACATTCGTTATCTAGAGTGGTGGCTCGAAGTAAATTGTTGACATACAGAAAGAAAGAAGGCCAGCTTCGACTGACCGAATACACAAGATAGCCTGGGAAAGAATCACATGTCCTGGAAAACCGAATGGAAACAAGTACCGTATTTTACTGACTGTAAGACGCACCTTAATTTTTAAGCAATTAAAAAAAATAACATTTTTACCATTTTTATTGTTAGATTGTAAAGTCAGACTAAAAAATCTTACTTTATAAAACCGCTCTGATCTTTAAAATCCCTGAAAATCGCCATTTGAACTTCTTCTTTCTGTTCGTCGCCATCGTTGTCCTCTCATATACGGAGGGTTGCCCCAGATGAGATAAGACAGAATTCATACCTTTCATTGCGGCGAAAATCCTTTTGCCCTGCATCTCAATTTACACTGCAGCACAGGAACAGGAATGTCAGCCCAAACCTCTTGACAAACCTTCCAAAGGCCCTTCACCGTGGTGGGATGCCTTGAAGCAAGGCCTCGTTTCAGGAGTCCAAACCCACAAAAATCCATCGGCGAGGCGTCTGGTGATTTCACAGGGACTCTATTAAAGGGTATGATACGGATGCCTGTTTCATCTAATTTTCGGCTGTAGTATCTCTTGAGATGATCTTGAAGTGTGACTCGACGCCTTGTTCATGTGGATCCAAACTTTTGAGGTGTCGGCACCATTCAACCGAGGGATGTCTTCATGAAAAATTAGGTCCATGACGTTCAACTGGAAGTAGGCTGCATTGACTTTGGCTTTGCTTTCAACTCTGTGAATTTTAGCTTCCCCCTGGCACAAAAAACTGCAACCACCATAAAACCCTTGGAAAACTTTTTTTTTTTCCCGGTTGAAACCGTAATGCCCTTTTTGGCGGCAATAAATTGCACGGGGCATGTTTGTATCATCGAGGTAGATCCATGCTTCATCTAGAGAAACAATCCACTGTCATTTATCACCTGCCAAATGATTTTATACAACTTTCTTGCATATGTGAACCTTTCTCTGATGTGCCTTTCTTTAAAGGCATGTCCTCGGGCTTTATATCGCCGTTCTAGGCCCAAATTTTGGTTGATTATGCGCCAGACTACCCCTAGATGTGTTTGTACGACTTACATTGCTTCTCTGGGTTGATGAATTTTCTTTGGTTACTTCAGCTTTGACTTGGCCACTACTGCTGTCGTCCTAGTCGGTTGCGCCCGCACTCTTGTCATTTTTTAACATTGGGCTTCGGTGGAATACATTTTTATGCAAATTCATAATACGGCCCACACACGCCTTCCTGACCCTCGATCCCTTCTCTTTGCAAGCAAAAAACCTTTTACAATCATGGATATATTGTAATTGATGTGGGAAAGCCCCACGTTGTACCCTTGCCATAAATTCGCCACTTTCGAAACCATAGCTCGCTTAAATAAGAATCCGAACACACTGACAGATACCTGAGTCAACACTGATAATGACATCCAAATTTCATGCAGCTTCAGTTAATACTTTTATTGCTAGAACATTTCAAAGTCGTCTTATCTTATCTGGGGCAACCCTCCGTATAAGATGGTCTTCACTGCCATCGAAAACGTTATTTACGCCGCACTTCTTGAAATATTTAATAATAATGCCTTCTCTCACTCTAGACCACAACTTTTTTTATCCACTGACACACTTGTTTGATTGTAAGTCGTTTTAAAGCTCCCTTCGGCGTGAATTCATGTTGGGTTTCATCCATCCATTTGTTCAAGTTCACTGGCATCGTAGACTGCAATGACGGATCGTAGGCTAGACACTGTTCTGGGTTTTTTTATGGTGGGGGAAGAGGGGTATAGTGTTAGCCAGCTTGTGAATTTCTCCCCCCCCAACTCATTCGTCGCATCGGTGCACTGCTGCTGCCAGTTGAATCCAGTGTTGTCAGATAGACAGATTTTCCGCAGCATCGAAAATATGACCATTTTTTAAGACTGGCGGAAATTTTAAATCAAATACTGGATATTTTTATATTCATTTCCAGTATAACGCGCACCTGAATTTTGGAGGCATTTTTCGAAGAAAAAAGTGGCCTGTAAAGTATGGTATTGTTCAGTGATGAGACAGCTTATTTATTGGCATATTTTGAGGAAATAAGAGCAGATATTTTCAAAAGTCAATAAGGGGGTAAGCCACTGATGGTAAGTTATAGGCTGGGTTTGGTTATGGGGATCAAAACAAATATAGCCTACCCCACGGGCCGAATGAATGCAACTGACTATAAAGCTCTACTAGATTTTCACTTTTTACCTTTTAGAAAACGATTGGAGGACCATTTTGGATATTCCAACATTCATGTTGCAAACTTTACATGGAAATGGTTTGTACAGAATGGGGTATATGTTATGGAATGGTTGGCAAATTCTCTTGATCGAAATCCTATGAAGAACCTCTAGGGTATTTTGTGTCGCACTGTGTATGCTGATGAAAAACAGTACACAAATGCATATGAGTTGCAGGAAACAAATCGTATCTGCATGGGAAATATGGAGGTGTCCTTGCTACAGAAATTTGTAAATAGCTTTGTGATCGTGTTTTTAAATTGGTCTTGAAATATGGCTCCTTCATTAGCTGTTAGGTCCAGTGGTTGTACAATTTTGGAACACAAAAATAGTGTGCATAAATGTTGGTTTAAGTTATTCCTATATTCTAGTAAATTAAGTTACATTTAAACGTTAAATTCAGTTGAAATTTTTGCAGATATGCCTACATAAAATCACATTATATAAGATATCTTCAAATAAAGTTTCTGATTGTGAATGTATTCATTTAGATGTGCCTTGCCATCGGTATGGCTGTTGTTTCATTTTGCAATGTACCTTACAGTTTGTGTGTGTGTATATGTTAGCGTTTAACTGTTTAAAAAAAATACCGATAATTTGAATTATTCGAATGTAGGCCTAACCTTTTTAAGTCCACCGCTGTGGTCTCGAGGTAGCGTGCTGCCGTGTCACGCAGCGGACCCGAGTTCGATTCCCGGTCGGTACTAGTTTCCTGGGCGATGCTTTTTCTTCCGGGGTTTTTCCTCGCCTGTAAAACACATTTCAGGAAACCGAACATCATCTAGCCATAATTATCATCATTAACATATAATTTAGTTTAGGATTAAGGTTTCTCCTGGCACATCATTACCATCATCACCTATCATAGGCCTATATCATCGAGGCAGCGTAATTCCGCCGTTTAGGCGCGCCCGAACTTCAGAAGCGAGTTACCATAACACCATGCCAGGAGAGAATACTAGAATGTCGAAATGACAACGTGGTGACATTGTTTAAAAGTAATTTAATAGTTACAATTTTGATAGGCCTACCAGCACAAGTGATATTGCAATGGCTAACAACATATCCATCATAACTGCGTTTGTGCAACAATCCATATTATTAGTAAGACACATGTTTCTTTGGAATAACATTTTTATTCCAATTTTACCTTGAAATAGTTCATACGGGCCAGTTTAATTGTTAATGCATTGATAATGAAATTCGACATAATGTGGAATGAAATGATGTAGGCCTATTTTTAAAGAGTCCAAAGTATTTTAGAAATTCGTTCATAAATTCAAGCCGTAGCATACACGCCAGTAAAACCTTACATTCAGTCCTTGTAACAAAAATAACTGACATTATTTACAGGAAAAGTGGAGTTGAGTTTACGTATGTATGAATAATAAGTAAAAAAAAATGTATAAAATGGATAACTAGGTTAAATTTAGTATTGCAGTAGTAGCTAATTATATTTTTGCCTCTCACAAGCGACGACATAAGTCCCGATGCTCTCTTCTGGTTCCATGGTTCACAGATTCAAGCCCATCTTGGGCCGATGACAAATTCTGAGTATAGTTTCCTATAGAAGGGAAATACATTTGTGGCATTTAAAATAATCTGAAGGCTGAAAAAAAAAATATAAAAAAAATAAAGACGTCAGAGCAAAATTTGCTGTTCTTTCATTCTCAGCAGTTTTGAATTGCGACGTTAATGGGCATATATGTCGAAGGCCGTCGTTAAAATAACATAATTGAATACATATATGCAACAAAGGCACATGGGCAATTTTTGTGCTGAACGTTTACAATTATTTAGATTTTCCATGTGGTCTCGAGGTAGCGTGCTGCCTTGTCACGCAGCGAGCCCGGGTTCGATCCCCGGTCGGGGCAGTTTTTCTGGGTGAGGTTTTTATCGGGTTTTTTCCTCACCTGTAAGACAAATGTCAGGAAAACTTTAAGGCCCAAACGGTCCCCGAAATCATATGGCCATCATCATATCATCATCATCCTTCACCGGTGTGGAAAGCAACGGGAAGCTACCACACCTACAATTCCGTAGTAAAGCTGCAAGCATAGCATGAAAATGCTATGATTGCAGTGAAGGACCTGCCTTCGGGCAGAATTACTATGGATGGATATATCCATCGTGGAAAAATGTCGAATCGCAATGCACAGGTTCAGCTATTTCATCGGTAAGACGTTAAGTGCCCTTTATCTATAGATCTTCAGAGTTGAGTTTCGTTATAGGCCCATGCCAATTTTATTAAATAATTTAAGTAAAGGTGTGAAAATAGATTATTTATTATCAAGGATAATAAATTATTAATTTTGAAAGTATATACGTACAATGAATTGGAGAAAAAAAAAGTGAAGAAAAGCGGAGGAAAATTTTATATAAGATATGGATGATGAGTAGATGTCTGTCATTTTCGAATATAAACAAAGTTTGTTGTTTAGTGTTTTCACGATTTATTTTGTTAACTTTCTTTTTATATTTTTAAAAATTAGTTTGAAAAAAAACATTTCACTATTCGGAGTGCTTGTGACTAGTTCAATAAAATGTTAGCTCTTCAAATTAATTTTATTCTTATATAATACTGAATTAACCTTATATTGTATATGCAAAACATTAGTTATTTTAATAATTTATCATTTGCTATTTGTTTGGAAAAATAACAGGCTCCTTTTTATGACTCTTGCATGTATAGAAAATATTGTGTCATCAAAAGTTTAATATTATTATGACTAATGATATTGTATTTATTTAAAATATGAATAATAGGCCTGCTTTTATAAATATTTCATAATACAATAGTATTACTTACGGTATTTAATCTTATCGTTGTTGTTATCTTAAGTAAATAATACATTTATTTTTGTGCAGGATTTTTGTTTTACTTATTAGTGTATTTAGTGCACTGCAGTGAAAACTTCTTCTGTAAACAGCATTTTGGAGTATGATCCATTATTGCAGGCACTCCCTTAATTTTGACAATAATTTGAATGTCAAATTAAAGATAGGGTGGACAAGTTACAAATGTGCACATTTTAAAACTATATGTTGTTTAAAATAAATTTTTGTATTTTCCCAAATTTAATTTTATTAAGCTGCCGCTGTGGTCTCGAAGTAACGTGCTGCCTTGTCACGCAGCGGGCCCGGGTTCGATCCCCGGTCGGGGCAGTTTTTCTGGGTGAGATTTTTTATCGGGGTTTTTCCTCACCTGTAAGACAAATGTCAGGAAAATTTTACGGTCCAAACGGTCCCCGAAATCACATGGCCATCATCATCATCTTCCTTATCATTATCATCATCATCCTTCACCGATGTGGAAATCAACGGGAATCTACCACACCTACAATTCCCTAGTAAAGCTGCAAAACATAGCATGAAAATGCTATGATTGCAGTGAAAGACCTGTCCTTGGACAGAATTACTATGGATGGATGGAAGCTGTAGCTAATTTTTTATGTATGAGCTGTAGAAATCTCTAATTTAATTTAATGTTTTTATGAAATGGTAAAAATATAAAATTAAAATTAAAAAAAAAATTCAAGCCACAGTTGTACAAAAACATTAAAGATTAAAATTGTATAAACAGTGGTCCTTCCGATTCTTTTGTGTGGTAGGGGAATACGGTCATTGAAACAGATACTTAGATTTGCTGAAAGGAAATATCTTTGGACTTCTGGATATAGGCCTACGCTACTAGATCATAAAAAATTAAGATATCTTAGATGAATTGCACATGGAATTTTTGGAAAACAAAATTTCTCGTTATAAATCAAAATGGATGCAACAAGTTCATCGAAAGGAAGATTACAGTATACCCAAGCAATATTAAGCTATCAACCTGTAGGAAGTAGTAGTCCAGGACGTCCACTCAAAAGACGTCTAAGGGTCGCATGTTTGGACGCATTAGATAGTAAAATGCCTTCTCTGCTGAGCAAGTTGTATGCTAATACGATTTTGCTTACTCAGAAATCTGTTCATGCGATAATAATTGGTTAAATTTGTAAGCTACCTGCGGAGGTACCTTACATGAGCAACTCAAATTAAAATCCCGAAGGGAACCGAACGGGAACCGATGGTAATCGATGTACTTTGCTGCTTTATCCAACATTTATCCAAGATGTCGGACCTTGAAGACTTCGATCATGTTTTCGGTATACACGGAGAAGAGGAATTTGATAGAGTCTACCAAAGAATTCAACTGGAAGAACAGGAGAATCGGCGTAATATTGCGTGTCGCAGACGTGTTTGTATACGGTATTATTTGCGGGATGCAAGCATAAATGCATTCCTCTATAGCAGACGAAAATAACGGAAGTGGTTTTATCGCTGAGAATTCTGGGTAATTCGTTGCCAATATTACGAAAAACGTCGACTCTCGTGCATGACCGTTAAGTCGGCCGTTAATTCGTTCTCAGCAATTGCTCACGGTGAATCAGCTCACTAGTGATTGGAAGTATATTTGAGTAGAGAGTAATGTTCTAACATACGACCCTAAATGGTATTTCTATTGAGATCGAAACAGGTCTTCAAATAGCCTTAATTCGTGAACGGACTATGATGAAATCAAATCGCAAGATCACATTATCTTAATGACTGAAGAAAATCCATTCAGATTGTCTGCTTCCATGATTTGAGCGTAATAATTATTTCCAAAATTTGTATGAAGATCCTCTAGAATATGATATTAAACGCTATCTTCTGAGTCAGCTCACTCGATAATAAGTTGACTTTTTACATTTGCGTTAAGAGCCACAATTATCACATAATTAAAAGACAAAACAATACATAAATAACAGTCTTGATTGAGGATATGTATTAAAATTACTGTTATTTGACATATGGTATGCATATTACTTCTCATTAAAGTCAACCTTAATTGCTTTTTTCCAGCTTAGCATTAAAACAAATAATAAAAAGAATTAATCACTTGTAATGAGATTTAAACTCGATACGTAATATCCCTGAAATGTCATTGTACCACTGGAAAATGTAGCCATCGCGCACCGGCGAGCTTTTAATTGCTAGAAGTTAAGCGATACTTGGTTGCCCTCACCTAGCTGTATCTTCATTTTTTTAATAGCATATACCAATTTTTATTTTGAAAAATTGAAATTTGCGACAGCTTGAGCAGTTTAAAATTTTTGTTTTAGGTGAATTCCGAGACCCATAAAAGAGTGCCATAATGAGAAACTTTTTTTTTTTCCTTCAATTTTGTTTTGTGACTCTTGAACAATTTTGGCATATTGTTTCTTAGATTTGACCTGCATATATTACACTATTAGGTTATGTATGTTTTATATTCATATTACGTATTCTCCGAATGCAACTAATATTGCATTTTTTAAAATGATTATGCACACCATGATCTGAAAAATCTTCCAATCCAAGAATCTGGGGGTTAAGCAAGGTCGAGGGAACAGAGAGTTCAAGACTGATCCCCTAATCAATTTACATCTCATGCATAACCATATTTTGTCTTAAGCATTTCATGTTATGGCACATTTTCTGTCCGGCAAGACACCAAATAATGGTCCCAAATGAAGTGCTCACAGTAGGAAGAAAAGAAAAAAAGTTCTTACAATACTAGTTAGTATTTTAGGAAATGTTTACAGCAATGAAAATAAAATGTTTTTTAAGTTCTAACTACACACCATGTGCATGCGCCAATAGACGCGAAGCGGTTTACTCTATGGAATCACGGGACAGCCAACATATACACGGTATTTGAACTCGCTTCAACTAACTTAAAAGCTAACCTAACGTAATTTAAGTACTGTAACCTGTGAAAGATCAACCTAAAAGCTAACCTAACGCAATTTAAGTAACCTAACGCAATTTAAATATTCTAACATGTGAAAGAATGCACGCTAATTTTATTTAGTGTAAGTTAATTAATACAGTCTCTATGTTGGCTGCACTGTGGAACACAGAATATTCATTAAAATCAATATGGTTGTCACGTTTCCATGTAGTTCAATATCGTGAAAAAATATATTGAAATAATCGCTAGAAAACATATAAAAATCATTGTAAATGGTGAGAAATAATTTGAAAAATGAAACCCTAAGAATAACATTTGACAGGAGTTTATGAAGTAATTTAAAACTCATCTCACATGTTGTAAAGTTTAGCCGTATTTTATTTAACGACGCTTCAAAAATTCATTAGCGTCGCAATTCAAATCTGGACGTGAAAGGGCAGACAGATTTGTTCTGGGATCACTTACTTCCTCAGGATTGAGATTATTAATCTAAGACTTGGGACCACGGCTGTACTTTCTTCCGAAGGGAACATACTCGGGGATTTGTGCTTTCAAAAATCTATCGACCCAGTCCGTGTTTGAACCCACGAACCCCATAACCACTCTAGTCCATCAGGTTCGACTTAAAAAGGCTACAATAAACAATAACTAAGATACTATTTTAGGACCCATGTTTGTATGGATTTTTCTTCATACTATCTTTGTAAATAAGGAAACCCTTGACTCTTTTTTTAAGTACCCTGAATCATGTAATGGGTTGGTTTCGATCTAAATTTACAACGGATGTGTCAAAATTCAGAACATAATTATACAGATGATAGAGCCTTGTAAACCGAGTACATAATGGGAACGATTAATTGTAAATTTAACTATATTTTTATTTACAACATGGATAAGATATTGCTTGAGTATGTAACGGATTTTTTTAGTTGGTAACTTTGTATTTTATGTTTGTTGGCACTGCGTGTGGTGTGTTGCGAAGAATAATTTCGTGACGGTCGCAATTACTATGATATGAAAATTACATAGGGAGGAGGGTATCTGACATCCTTTCATATCTTTATATTTTTATTCTTCTTTTCCTCTCTGGTCATCTCATCACAAACCACTACACACACAGTATTGTGTCGTAAGTTTGAATAATTATAGCAAATCATTAAATACAATTACAGGAAATGATTAAGCAGTTTCAATTTGACTACATCTAAGATTTTTAGGCTCTTAAAATCAACCATTAAGACAAAAATAAGTTATAAAGTTATTCTAGAAGTAAACATTAAAATAAAGTTGAAATAACGAGAATATATTTGAAGCCTAAGAAATAATATTATCATACCTCAATATAAATAATATTACGTATTATGATACGAGTAAATGTTTTATCCATAACAATAAATTACACTATCTGATTCCAATGAATTTCGTTGTATTTTATTGCTCGTAGTTTTCATTACTCAGTTTCATTGCATTCATAAAATAAAAAATAAAAATAATAAATCAGGCATATAATTGTAGTAAATAATCCCATAGTGTATAGGGCAATAAAAAATGAATGGAACAAAAATGAAACATTGCTGTGACTATTGCATTGAATTTATTTACAAATACAAATGTAGTATGAAAAGGCTAACTCTTGAAGTTCCCATGGATATTCATATATGTTGGATGTGGGTTCCATTTGAGACACGGCAGATGTATAAGCAATATTCCTTTTCTTGTCAGACCCGTTCCAAGATAGCCTGATCAACTGAGTTTACCGTAGACTATCTGCTGCCTTAACTGCTGTAAGTCCTGTGAAAATTGGAGTACGTGCACCACGTTCTTCACGTTCCTCAAAAAAAAAATCGCGCAGTGTAAAGATAGATGACTTGGGGAATGGGGGACTCAACATCACATCGCACAACAGCATTATTTGAGCTAAAGACAACATCAACGTCTTATATTCCCCCATAGGTGAGTCGTGAATTTATCGATAATTTGGAAATCACTCGTGGCATTACTTATGATAACGGTTCAATGTAACCTAATCTTCGAAACTACGTAAATCGAAAATAGCCTGTATTAAGCCATCTATTCGCTGAGTTGCCGAAGCTGAGAAAGTATTTGTGTGATTATGCAGAGTCAGCAGCTTTTAGACACACTGTATTAGCGAACTGTATGAGAGTGGATGAGATGTTTTAATGGAGACACAATGCATTGGATTGATACCGGATGGAGCCTCTTTGTCCCAACGTTAAGTTTCTCTGGCTTCTCATTTAACAAAGAACAAACTGTAGTTATTTGAGAATCTTTCACTTCCTTTCACTTTGTTTAAAACAGATCTCTTTGTAACCACTGACATATTTTACATATTTCAATTGGAAATACTTTCAGTTATTTCTTGAAATATATAAAACTATAAGGTTTCATAGAGTAAATAAACCCATGGTTGATACTACAGGCAGCTAAGACCGACTGAAATAGTAAGAATTATTTTATTTAACGATGAATTTTACTTATAATAATTATCATCGTGATACAAAATTTGACGTCAGGGCGTGAGAGTGCCGATAAAATATTCTCACATGTCTCATCCATATTTTATTCATGATTCATGAGGTCTTTTACGTACCGTAAATCTAATATTGAATCAATAGTATTACATCCCTTTCGAAGGAATAATAATAATAGGGGCCTACATTTTACTTCACCAGGGTTAAATTATACAATAAGAGCTAAAAATTATGAATTATGCACAGTTAAATTGATAACATAGAATACATAATACATAGCTATTAAGGAAAGTACAAAATATAAAAAAATAATAATTTATTTTCAGTATGGTGGGTTAAAGAAGGGAGATGCACTATCTCTTCTGCATTCTGTTTTATACTAGAGCGTGCCATAAAATATTTAGAGGATGAATGTCTGGAAATCAATGATATTAATAAAGTTTTGGTATATGCTGATGTATTATTATTAGGCGAGACCAAGCGGATAGTAAGGACCCCAACTCGCACATTCTATTGAATGCCATTAAAAACTGGGGCTGGAAGTAATATCAATAATACTAGACACATGGTCACACGTATTACATAATGACAATGGACATTTAATGATAAATTAGGAAAATTTTGAAGAAGTGGCGAATTAAAATTAGAAAAATTAGTTACAAAGAATAAGCGAGGAGATACTAAAGGACAACACGCACACACACTATTGAATAACAATAAGGAATTAGGATTGGAAGTAATTTTAAATAAAACAAAATATATGGTCACACGTAGAAATACATTATATAATGGAAATGGACAGCTAACGACAAATGAGGGAAATTTTGAGGAAGTGGTTAAATTGAAATACCTAGGAACAATAATCACAAATAGGAATTAGATGCACAAGAAATTAAACATAGACTCAATTCTGGAAATGCGTGCTATTATGTATTTGCAGAGACTTTTTGATCCCAACTCCTTTCAAAAAACGTTAAACTGAAAATATATAAAACTGTTATTCTACCAGTTATATTATATGGATGCGAAACATGGACTCTTACTTTAAGGGAGGAAATGAGATTACGAGTTTTTGACAATAAAGTTCTTAGGAAAATGTTGGACCAAAGAGAGATGAACAGACAGGTGAATGGAGAAGACAACATAACAATGAACTACATGGTCTTTATAGGAAACCAGATATAATAACAGTTAAGTTTCGAAGACTGCAATGGACAGGACATGTTGCGCGTATGGGGAATGAAGACGTGCATGGAAGCTTCTTGTAGGAAAGCCGAAGGGAAAAAGCCCAAGAATGAGGTGGGAGAACAACATTATCTATGATTTGACGGAAGTAGATTATACAGAGAATGATTGGAAATGATTAGCTCAGGATAGGGATGTATGGAGAGCTTATGTCCGCGCGGCCATGAACTTACGGGTTCGATAGTGCTAGTGAGTAAATAAGTAAGCGTAAGAATAAAACATAGGCTTAATTCTGGAAATGCCTGGTACAGTAAAACCTGCTTAGCCGGAACCTTTATAAGAAGGAAACCTGTAGAGACGGGAAAATATCTCCAGAACGGTACGATTTTATATGTAATATCGTCCTGTATAAGCCGGAAACGGAATGTTTTTTAAAGTACCAATAGTTAATTTTTATACCTCAGTAAGACGGAAAGTTATTCTTAAGCACGTTCTAATTACAATATAATGACCACACGTGAAAATTCTGCATAGGCTTGGAACTAATTTGGGAACATCTAACAAGAAAACAGTTAGCAGAGTTAGAGAATCTCAAGGCGAGATTCCTTAAAAGAGCGCTGGGCGTCCCGATTAGTCTATGTGTATTAGCTAGAGAAACCTTTCTATTGGAAGACCTAAGACTTAAAATGTTACTGCCATACACGAAGTGCCTTCAAGCGGTTTTAAGGGAACGAGAGCAGAAGAGAGAAGAAAACCCCGGCAGAGTTCTATAACACGGATGCAATGACATCTACTGATTGGCAGCGCGCGGGCTATGACTTGAGACACATTGTAACAAGATTTTCTGTGCATGGGTTCCATCACGGAATATGTAGAAGAAAGCACCTGATTGTGTATGCGAGAGATGTGGGGAACCGTGTGATACCTACCACGTTATGAACTGCTCGCAGAGAGGCGAATCACTTACACAGTTCTGTTCTGTAATATAATATTGTATGCACATTAGTGCGCATTATTACTATTAAAATTCTGCATAGGCCTATGACGCTTTCTGCATTATATCGTTTTACTTTATTGTGTTGCCATTGTATTGCTTATGTGTGACAGCGGCGAATCCCTCGCTTTTTCTTGCCTGCTTATGTTACCTGCGAGGGAGTTGGGAAACTCTTCAGTCTTCCTATAGTTTAGTTCCTTCTCGCTTTTGTGTAATAAAGTTGTTTTGTATTGCCGTGCAAACTGTGATGGGTTACATACGCTATTTTGTTTATATTTCAGTCAATACGTTATGTCTTTAAAGCGTGCATATAAAACCCTTTCACTGCGTGAGAAAATTCAAGCTTGTAATTTGGGAACCCTTTATAAGAAGGAAAACTGCCAAGACGGAAATATATTTAAGGAACCGTCATGTTCCTTCATAGATAGGTTTTACTGTATTATATCCATCCATAGTAATTCTGCCCGAAGGCAGGTCCTTCACTGCAATCATAGCATTTTCATGCTATGCTTGCAGCTTTACTAGGGAATTGTACGTGTGGTAGCTTCCCGTTGCTTTCCACTCTGTATTATATAATATATAATATTATTACAGGTACTATTAAAAAAAAAGTTAAAATAAAAATTTATAAAACCGATATAAATTTTTCCAGTTACATTATATAGTTGCGAAACATGGAGTCTTAGTTTAAGAGAGTAGAAAGGGTTATGAATATTTGAGAATTAATTTGTTAGGAAACATTTTGGACCAAAGAGAGAGAGAGAGAAACATACGGTGAATGGAGAAGACTTCGTAATAGTAAGCTACATAAGTAGCGGCCCCTTGTTCGACAAGTTTTCTGGTGATTTTGGGGGGGGTTCCTCACCTGTAAGACAAATGTCAGGAAGCTTTAAGGTCCAAACGATCCCCGAACATCATCTGACCATCATATCATCATTGACATATTCATTAAACTTAGGATTAAGACTTCTTCTTCTTCATCTTTTCCTGGTTTAGGCAAGAGTTGCCTGTTCCGTCTTCACTAATAGATCTAAGACCATCTCTTCCGAGGACGTCCGACATCTCTTCTTCCTCTTGGAAAATGATGGAAGATTTTATTTGGTAATCGTCCGAGTTTCCATTGTGAAGAATACGAGTAATATGTTTTCCTCTGATCGCGGTACCAACGCTATGCAGAGTAGACCATTGGTGGGGCTGCCACCTCAAAGCTTTAGATCCAGCTTCTGGATGTACTAACCCCATCTAGAGGGTTGCCACTTCCGCCAGATGCGCCATGTTGAAGGACTCCTTCTGCGCCGAATCTGCCGTTGAGGTCTTCCCCGTAACTCTTGCTAGGGGCCCTTACAGAGTACTATCAGTCGGAGCCAACTGAACCCTGGTTTTTCTACGAGGTTGTTACTCCTCCCCCTCCTCCTTTCTCATCCGGGCTTGGGACCGGCCATGGCGGAGTTTTAAGACCTCTTCTGTTACATAATTACCATCATCATCATACATTCGGGGGGGGGGCGTATATCCGCTTCCAGGCGCCCCAACCTCAGAAGTAGATTACAATAACGCCATGCCAGGAGATAATACCAGAATGTCGAAATGACAGCGCGGTGGCATTGCAAAAAACAATAGAAATCCAGATGTAATAATAACACTTAAATCTCGTATAGACCGCGATGGGCAGGACACGTGGCACAAATGAGGGTTGAAAGAGAGGCATGGAAACTTCCTGTAGGAAAACCAGAGAAGAAAGGCCAATTGGTTGGCCAAAAATGAGGTGAGAGACAACCATGATGTGAGAGAGAGAGAGGTGAATTATACACAGTATGATTGGAAAGCATTGGCTCAGATTAGTGATCTGTGGAGAGTTTATTCGTGAGGCCATGAACCTACGCGTTCGATAGTGCCAGTGATTTATCCCTAGGACCTGATCATGTATAATATTGTCTAAGTAAGCCATACTGAAGATTTTTTACATCTTTTATAGTTAGATATTTAATATAGTGTACTTCCCCGCCGGATTGGATTCGTGCCAGCCTCAATTTATCCGGGAATGGTCCTTTCTTTTCTGTCGTTTAGAATGTAGGCTATTGCATAATTATTGATATCGGATATCTTAAATCTGACATTATGGTTTCCATTTTGATTTATAATTCATTACTTCTTCCAGAATAGAGAATTTTTAATAATATTATGATATAGTATTTGAATTATTTTGAAGTTTTGAGTCATCTTAATACACTGCATATACTTGTCTGTCAATATGTTTTTATTAGGAATATTCTACAATACACTGTTTCTATTTCAACCCAAATTGATTTGTCGCCAGAGGTTCCTGTCTAAAGCATCTTATTCCTTCAAATCTCTAGCTTCTATACTTCTCCTCACTCCATCTATCCAACGTTCTCTAGGTCTGCCTCTTCCACTTCTTCCATTAGTTTTCCAATCAAGGATTTTCTTTGGTATTCTACCTTCTTCCATTCTATGAGGTGTCCTTACCATTTCAAATTTTTTTTCAATTTACATAATTTCCGTTATTGTGCTGTTTCCGGCTTTATCCCTTCTTGAAAATCTGTCAATATAATAATAATATAATATATAATAATAATAGTAATAATAATGACGATGTGTATTTAAACTGGCAGTGAATTCCACGGTTTAAGGCATACGAAGGCGGGCCATTTGAAGTTGTTTATTCAGAAAATAACCACTTTAATCATTTACATACCAAGCATAACCAATAGGGTGATGTCTTGTATGTCCATCCATCCATAGTAATTCTACCCGAAGGCAGGTCCTTCACTGCAATCTTAGCATTTTCATGCTATGCTTGCAGCTTTACTAGGGAGTTGTAGGTGTGGTAACTTCCCGTTGCTTTCCACACCGGTGAAGGATGATGATGATCATGATAAGGATGATGATGATGGCCATAGTATTTTGTCTTACAGGTGAGGAAAAACCCCGATAAAAACCTCACCCAAAAACTGTCCTGACCGGGATCGAACACGGGCCCGTTGCTTGACAAGGCAGCACGCTACCTCGAGACCACAGCGGTGGACGTCTTGTATGTAAATGTTCTTTTTGAAGAAAGAGCTTCAATATCTGCCCGACTTCATATGCCTTTAACCATTGCACTGACTATAATTCCAAATGAAATATCCAAATTATCAAAGCTTAAGCTGATGCAATTGTAAAAAACATTTTTATCTGTTCCATGGATTTCATCAACATCTTTGTTATTTTTAGTTTGAAACATACTGTAGAGAATGTAACAAACTCTAGTGTCTGACAATTTGTAAGATGGTTAATACTGAGGTTAGTTTACAAGGATGTTAGCACGAGAGTCCACAAAAAGTTTAGCAACCGGTTGTAAGTAGCGGTTGTAGGTTCAGTGACCAACTGTCTTCTAGTAAACTTGTGCTAATGTAATTATTTACAAATTCATATACAAGTAATACATTCCATAACGTATTATAGGCGTAGCCTCTCCTTAACTTGTTGATACAATAAACTAACAGAAATTTGAAATTATTTTAAACCTCTGTTCTAATATAGCTTCTTCAATCCTGACGAGAAAAACATTAATATGACTATTTAACTCATGCCACAAATGCTAGTCAATGATCAATCACGTTTCAATGAATTTGTTTTTACAATCAATGACAGTCGTGTTTCACCTCGCTCTTTATCGATTTCTCTTTATCAGCTCCTGCTTTGTGATAAAGAAAGCTCCTCCTTTTTATTGTTCTGAACAGGTCAAAACATTTTTTTTCTCCAACAATTACATTGAATATAGCAAATAATGAAAAGGTTCCTTGATTTTACTGAGTTGTTTACTAAAAAAATAAAGAGTAACCCGTAATGTTGATTATGATATATAGTTTGATGTGTTTCATTATTTCTCCACTTGGGTGCACTCTTACAATATTGCGATCTTATTTGGCAATAAGTAATATGATCAAACAGCAGTGAATGAACATAACCTCACATTTCTGATTTGTTTTTAAACATCACCGTTTACATTAAATATATAAATATTTTAAAATAACTATAGAATATTCAAAAGACATAGAATATGTGGATGACTACATTTACCTTGGACAGACTGTCTCACTAGACCAAGGAACAGAGAAAGAAGTACAAAGGAGGATCACACAATCTTGGAAAGCCTTTTGGGCGCTGAAATTCATACTTCTAGACAAGTCCCTAAACCGCAGAATAAGATTAGAAGCCCTCAACTCATGCGTTTTCCCGGTCTTAACATGTGGCTGCCAAACCTGGGCCCTAACAGAGGGCAAAGGAGGAGCATTGAAATCTGCCAAAGGAAGATGGAGAGGAAGATAGTGGGTGTCTCACTCCGGGATAAGATTTCCGACATGGCGCTACAGAAAATTATAACTTCAAAGAACATTACTCAAAAAACCCTCCAAACAAGGTGAACATGGGGTGGTCATGTAACAAGACAACAACAAGGCAGATGGGCGCGGGAAACCACCATGTGGGACCCCTACATTGGAAGACGAACACGAGGTCGGCCAAGAAGAAAATGGGCAGACACGTTCAAACTGATGTTGGAAGGACATTGGTCAACCACAGCCCGCAACAGGAACAAATGGAAAGAACTAGCGAACAATCTAAGAATGGACTAAAATTCTTAATAAACTGCAGTGAAGTGCACAAGTGAAAGACTCTATAAACATAATGTTCACGTGAATTAGCTCACCACGTGAACCACTCAAAACTTTAAAATTGAACCCCTGTCTTGTAGGAGGCCCTAGCCCTTCATGGGACATAGTGGCTACATTAATTAATTCATTCATTCATTCATAGTTAAACAATGATTTGTGAGTAAACAGCTTAATTTTATTCGTTAAATAGTCCTAACAAATGCCACTCTTGATTTCCAAATTCTCTAGATAAATTCACTGCTCACTTCGTGAGTCGTGAAGTTATCGATAATTTGGAAATCACTCGTGGCATTACTTATGACTATTTAACTCATGCCTCAAAAGCTAGTCAATTACCAATCACGTTTCAATTAATTTTGTTTTACTACCAATGATAGTCGTGTTTCACCTCACTCTTTATCGATTTCTCTTTATCAGCTCCTCCTTTTTAATGTTCTGAACAGGACAGTACATTATTTTTCTCCAACAAATACATTGAATATAGCAAATAATGAACAGATTCCTTGATTTTACTGAGTTGTTTACTAAAAAAATAAATAAATAACCCGTAATGTTGTTTATGATATATAGTTTAATGTGTTTCATTATTTCTCCACTTGGGTACATTTTTACAATATTGCGATCTTATTTGGCAATAAATAATATTATCTAGTTGCAGTGAGTGAACATAACCTCACATTTCTGATTTGTTTTCAAACATCGCCGTTTACATTAAATGCATAAATATTTTAAAATAACTATAGTTAAACAATGATTTGTGAGGAAACAGCTTAATTTTATTCGTTAAATAGTCCTAACAAATGCCACTCTTGATTTCCAAATTCTCTAGATAAATTCACTCCTCACTAATTTTGAAATCACTCGTGGCATTACTTATGAAAATAATATTTTTTATTTATTTAACTTTATTGCAATATGAATAAGTACAAAAATGCAAAAAAAAATTTGCACAACATAGTAAACAGTCTAATTAGTTTGAAAAAAATAATAGTTTTCCAAATCTTAAGTATATTACTGTGGACTGGGATAAGCTATACAAGCCCTTGGATGATAACCAAGACACTGGATATGAGGACTCAGGAGGTTAGAAATTGAATTTTCTTGGATTTATTTCAATCATTGTATTAAAAAGGAATGTTTTATACAAATCTTATTTATAGATTGTTTACATAACGTATATTTTCTTCTTACATTTCGTTATATTTAGAATCTGCTTTATAATTATGAGGCCTATCCGCCGTGTTTTCTGTAGAAATTACCGGATTTTAATTTCAATAGTATAGTACGACATTAATGGCGGACAAGGGTCCTGGCAACGAAATTCCTACCCAGATTAGAAAGCAAAAAAACTAAGGATTTTCGTCACCGGGATTGAACGCGGGACTCCTCAGTACGAGCCTTGGTAATGAAATTCCAACTCAGTTAAGAACAATTCAAGTTTGTCGTCACTGGGATTTGTACTCGGGACATCCTATGAACGAGTCTCATAGTCTTT
Source organism: Diploptera punctata (assembly GCA_030220185.1). NCBI lineage: Eukaryota > Metazoa > Arthropoda > Insecta > Blattodea > Blaberidae > Diploptera > Diploptera punctata. The sequence continues at coordinate 1,521,492 of JASPKZ010009386.1, forward strand.
GATTTTGGAAATTATCGTTGAGAAATTGAGAAATGTCCAAGTTTGTATGGAAATCATTTTCTTTATGTTGTAAAATAAATAATTTTAGATTCAGCATAGTAGCCTATACTATAAAATTAGATTTGTTTTCGGGTGGACTAGTGATTACCTGTCCTCTTTGGTTCCATGTTCATGGGTGCAAACGTGGTTGGGGCCGATTATTTTTAAGGGCGAAAATATCCTGAAGATGGCATGGGAGGTATAGACAAGGATCCTGTGTTGAAATGTTGTAATAATTAATATAATTCCATGCCGCGACAGGACTAGAAGGCCCTTAGCCTACCACCCGGCTGCTGGCCTCACATCCACATGTGTCAATCATAGAAGTAGATGATCATCTAGCAAGTGTAGGGGTGACATGTGGTTAGCATGTCGAGTCCTTCAGCCGTTTTAGCTGGTTTTCTCAATCTGGAGCCGCTACTTATTGTAGCTACCCAAATGCCTCACGATGCTGGGTGGGTACCAGTCCCATACTGGTCGAAATAGCATGGGGAAAAAAAATTCTCCCATGGAGACTTTAACCAGCGGAAGTCCCGTAGCTCTGCGCCAAGGCTTCCTGCCTTAACCACTCGGTTAAATTTATGGGACGTGAAAGTCTGAAATTAGGACTGGAAATAAATATCAATAAAACTAGATATATGGTCACACGTAGAAATTCATTATATAATGGAAATGGACAGGTAATGACAAATGAGGGAAATTTTGAGGAAATGGCTGAATTCAAATACCTAGGAACAATAATCACAAATAGGAATGAGATGCATAAAGAAATTAAACATAGACTCAATTCTGCAAATGCGTGCTGTTATGCATTGTAGAGACTCTTGATGTCCCAACTCCTCAAAAAAAAAAAAAAAAAAAAAAAAGTTAAACTGAAAATATATAAAACTATTATATGGGTGCGAAACATGGACTCTTACTTTAAGGGAGGAAAGGAGATTACAAGTATTTGAGAATAAAGTACTTAGGAAAATTTTTGGATCAAAGAGAGATGATCAGACAGGTGAATGAAGAAGGCTACATAACAATGAACTACATGGTCTTTATAAGAAGCAGATATAATAAGAACAGTTAAGTCTCGTAGACTGCGATGGGCAGGACATGTTGCACGTATGGGGAATGAAATACTTGCACGGAAGCTTCTTGTAGGAAAGCCAGAGGGAAAACGCCCAGTTGGTAGACCAAGAATGATATACGAGAATAACATTAAGTATGATTTGAGGGAAGTAGATTATACAGGGAATGATTGGAAAGCATTAGCTCAGGATAGGGATGTATGGAGAGCTTATGTCTGCGCGGCCATGAACCTACGGGTTCGATAGTGGCAGTGAGTAAGTAAGGAAGAAAGTCTGAAATGTGTCCATACTTCCACACCCGTATTCGAATTGCGATGGTAATGGTCTGAGTTCTTAACGAGTGTCGTTAAATAAAATACCAATTAACTAACTACTATCTGTTGATTTTCTCGAGACCTTTTTTTGTGCAAAGAATGAGGAATAAACTTGTACTGTATTATGTAAAAGTGTTGCAATTTTGATCAGCAAGTGTCCGGTATGTTGAGAGTGGCCATGTGATGCACTTTCTCCCATAACCTAGTTAATTCGTCCAGTGAAGGCAAAGGTCACTCACTTATCCTAAGTCAATATCCCTAACTTACGCATTCTTTTCTAATGACTAATGAGAATGGTCGTAACAAGACATTCCTCACTACATGTCCAGTATCCTGACTTGAATTATGATGAACAGTGACAGATATTCAGAAAGTAAGTTTAATCTTGAATATATGTAACTAATGCTTTGGAGTTAACAAAATTATTCCCCTTGTTTCCCAATACTAGGATATCACATCTTGATAATTTTAAGAGCTACACAGTTTGTTAAATGTTCTCTGTCCATTTCCACACCTTGAGAACACAATATACACTCGGGAGACATTAATACACCTATTCTTTGAAGATGTTTTCCTAAGCAGTCATGTCCTGTAGTAAGCCTCAGTATAGCAACCGCAGATTTTTGGGTAGTTCGGGGGACTTATAGATGGGTTTTCTAACAGTATTTTTATATATCTGTTTCTGGTCTTTTCAATTATTTGGAATTGTAACTATATTTATTTTTTCTTTATAACTATTTTAATTGATACATAAGAAAATGCAGTTGTTACTTTTTGCTTAATTTTACACTCTTCTTTTGCAAGTATGTCGGCTCTTTCATTCCCTTGTATTCCACAATGGGCTGTAATCCGTAATAAGACTATATGTTACCGGATTTCTCTATAGTTTGAATCGTATTTGTATGGCCTGAATTGCTGCTTTAGAATCTGATAGAATAACAGTATTTTTGCATTGTTGTAGCCAAATAAAAATGTTTTTAAGTGAGAGATTAATAGCATGACAAAATTAGTAGCATATCTTCCAGCATGTTTATAAAAGGAGAAGAATTGGCATGTTTTACCTCCCTCTGCTCCACTCTCATCTAAGAGAGAGATCCATCTGCATAAATTTGAAATATTGTTATGGCATCAAACTGTAGTCAACATTATGCCCTTACTTTTGTTGAATTAAAAGGCAGAGATTTCATTCACAAAATTGAAACAGTAGTTTTTGCATTATTCCTTTCCGAAAATATATTGTTTTAGAAACCTGGCCATTAATAAAGGCAGATAGTAAACAAATAGAGGCTGCTGAAATGAAGATGTCGAGAGCAATAGCAGGATACCAAAGGACCGATAAAAAAGAAAAACGAAGATATAAGGACAGAACTTAATATATTTAATCTCTGTGAAATAATAAAATATTTACAAAATGCTTATCTTCAGCACGTATTACGAATGAATGAACAGCGCATAACAAGAAGAATGTATAATTATAAACCAAAAGGGAGAAGATTGTTGGGAAGACCATTGAAGAGATGGAAGGACCAATTCGACCTATAACAGGCCATTGGGCTTAATCCTTGTTGTTGATGATGATAATTTTTTTATTGTTTGCTTAGTATTTTGAATATTTTAATGTCTCTGTTATTATCTCTTAAATGTTTGAAACATTTTTTCTCTAATTGCGATCTGATTACGGATCTAGATTATGTAATTATGATTTGTTTCACTTTAATGGAGAGAATGATAAAACTAAAATTGTTTTCATGTGCAAGTTTCTGGTAATATCAATTTGACAAACAAAATAAATATTTTGCTAAATTAATATTGTAGAAATGTTTTATTGTATTACAGTAGGTAAGGATACGTATTTTCGTATTGTACTTGGTGGTACTGTGACATTTAATTTTGTAAGCTTGTCACAATAATAAACTAGCATGGAACGTAAAAGATTGTTATTCAGACTACAGTTCCTGTCTTCAGGAAATACAACTTTGCAGCATGATGGATAGTAATGTGAATTTTCAAAATTAACTATCACGTACCGTACAGGCCACGCGGCCTAAAACGAATTTGTTCATGACGATGATGATGAACTATCACGTAATTGTCTCTATCACGATTATCTCTGTCTCTACCCATATATCCCCACTTGGGGCATAGGTGTTTCTTTGGGGATTTACTTAACTAAGCTAATTTACTTGCGCTTATTTTCCCTACATATCTCAAAGAGTGACAAGTTGTTAGCTTATCACATCACTAGAGGTATTAGGTGGATGGGAAAGCCCTGTTAAATTTTGCTCAGAGGCTATAATTTAGGCCTGATGTTCTTTTATGAGCCCGAAAATATGTTTACCGAATTGTACTTCTTTATTTTAATTTTATCTTGTATCCAGTCTTATTTTCCGTAAAATACGATGTTGCCTAAGAACAATGTTTCTATCGTTGACAGTTCCGTACACAATTCAGTCATATCGGGGATAAAAGTAATACTCCAGTTCCCCCAAAGATAGTATGCGTAGTGTTACCTTATGCAAATTGTTTATAGTACAACGAAACTTAACTGTGAATTAGTACAGTTTAAGCCTCAGTGTAACAACAATTCTTCACATTTTATCGTAGCAATTAGATGACATTTGTTTTACCTTTCTTTAACGTCGTCCTTTGCAGGTACTTTGTACATGTCCCACGTCACAGAGCACTCGAATGGAGGGAAAACTGAGTACAGTGACATCTAAAAAAATTTGATCGTTTACGATGAACTACAATGAGCAAACTGCAATAGTAGCGCTGTTTCGTAGTAACAGAATACGTAACTAAATAAAACAAATGCAAGGCACACGGCGTGTTCACTCGGTATTATGGGAAATTAGCCATTTTGTAAATTTAAATTTTTAACTGCTATCCTTTCGTTCTATGTATATGGTACTGTAGAAATTATATATTACCGAAAGTTAAAATCATTACTTAGATTTTATTACTTGATTTTATTTTACTCTAATTTGTAAGTAGATTCAAGTTTGTTTAAGTTTTTTATGTGAATCTATTTTCAAAGATAGACCTACTAGAAGTGATAAAATTCTAAGATTTGTTAGGTTAGGAAGAGTGATGTTAGTGTACAGCCATTTCTAATAAACATTTTAAAAATGTGACTTTATAATGGACTTCAGATGTAAGACATGGCTAAGGTTCTTTAATAAATATTGTATAAAATATGTATGTGAGAATAAGGGGGTAGGTCAATTGTACATATTTATTAAAAGAGCTCATAATGCGCGTTTTTAAATTTTAATAAACGAAAATAAATTAACATGTTTTATTTATTCCATTCTTCCCTTCTGTTAAAATTAAAGAAAATTTTTAGGTTTGAGAGGCTGGGTACAGATAATTCCATAATTTAAGATTAAGTAGTATGTTATTTATTTCTATAAAAGTTCAATTCCATGATTATTCACCAGATGGCGTTATATAATTATAATTCATAATTTTACCACCACATGATGCTGAATTTCATATTAGTAGCAGAAAAAAAATCGAACTAATTTAAATGTCGTTAGTTGTTCTACACTAGCGCCGCTTATGGCATGTACGCGAAACTTCTCCACTTTCTTCACTAGTACTCTGTGCCCCATGTCACATGGGCCATATGGTAGCACGATCTGTCTGGAGAGGATTTTTAACCTCCAGATGTTAAAACCAGTTTAAACAAATACTTGAGGACATGGAGGGCTTCCCTGTATGAGTGATCAGCTAAGTATCAGGGCCACATCCGAAACAACCCGAACATTTAAGTCAAGGCACCATTCACTCATACTAAACAAGGCGAATATGATGACCAAATGGTATTCGGAGACTATTTGGGCATTAATAGTTCCTATCATTTCGACTTGCAGGTGAGGAAAAACACCTAAATAAACTCTAGGAAACTTGTTTCGACCGGGATCGATCCCGAGTCTGTTGCGTTTGAGTGAACAACGTTACCATTAGACCTCAGAGATGGACGATGCGTTTAAATAAATCAATATATATATATATATATATATATATATATATATATATATAATGTATACTTTTTTTTGTAATTTGTAAAAAAAGTTGGTACAAATGAATATTCCCAGAAGAGAGAATTTTAAGTTTAAAGTAACTTGAAATGAAAGTAGCCTGGAGAGGAATTTGCGAAGTTCGTGAGAAATTAATTTCTGGATATAAGCGTAACACGAGATGTTGATCACGCTAATGGCCTTGACCATGCACTGTGGATTCCAAAGAGTTGTCTGGTCGGTTTATTAAAACTCAACATATAGATTCCTCCAACTAACGGATATCCAATTACCTCGTCTTCAGATTAATTTGTAGCTGATATTGCACAAGAAACGTATTATTACACACTGCAACTTGGCAGTTAACTCATCTTACAGGTAGATTAAAAGCCTCACAGGCCGATATTTAGATAGCGTTTATTCCTGTTCAATACTCGTAGCAATTTTCCTAATCGTGATGTAAATGTATGCAATTAAAAGCCATTAAAGCATTATAATACCTAAATATCACAGAACATCTCAATTCTTGTCTTTCACTCTCTCATTTTCCTGTTATTGAAACTCGTCATTTTAAATCAATAGATTCATTGAAGCACAATTTTACATAATATCAGAAAATTCAATTGCAGTGTCACTTTTTGTTGTAATTGACCTAAGTTATATTTTCATAAATTCGAAATGACATATATAATGTTGCCTACTATTTAAAATTATTACGCGCATGCACACACACACAAACACACATATATACGCCACGCGCGCGCACACACACACACCGCGCACACACATACACACATACATATATTACAGAATACACTACTGTTATTTTGAGCCCTGGCCGACTTCGGTCTGCCTGTTCTTCTATTTCCTTTATATATAAATATCCTACTTTGTGACTACAGCCCAGGATGGGTCTTGGCTTTCCTGAGAAGTTTCTACCATTCCTCTGCATTAAGTGCATTTTATTAACCAAATATAATATTCATTCGAAAATTTAATTAAAGTGTGTAAGTTAATTTTTTTGTGTCTTTCTCTACTGGTTGAGTGGATGATAAATATTGCCTTATGGTCTTAATTTTGCCAGATTAAATAAAATTTTATTATTATTATTATTATTATTATTATAAATATATGTTCACACACACAAATACATTATATAATGGAAATAGACAGTTAATGACAAATGAGGGAAGTTTAGAAGAAGTGGCTGAATTCAAATACGTAAAAATAAAACTCCATGGCACGACAGGTCTAAAAGCCTTTGGCTTACCTTCAGGCTGCAGGTCTCACATCTACATGTGTTTATCACAGAGGTAGACGATCATCTTCAGTGTAGGGGTGACATGTGGTCAGCTTGTCGGGTCCCCAACCGTTTTTAGCTGTTTTTCTTTTTTCAACCTGGAACCGCTACTTATTGTAGCTGACTAAAATTCCTCACGAAGCTGTATATTCAAATACCCAAGGAACATTAATTACAAATAGGAATGAGATGCGCTAAGAAATTAAACATACTTCCAATCCTGGAAATCCATGCTATTATGCATTATAGGAAGTGGAATATTCCAAATGCGGCTATTTGAAGGCATATATTATTATTCAGGGTTTAAAAAACCCAGCCCATATGGGGTATTTTGAGTTTTTTTTATAAAATAAAAAAAGTTTTTTTTGCGTTTAATTCCCCCCTCCCCGATAATTTAAAAGTTATACTACATTTGGAAAATGTACTTGTATACAAACATGTTTTGCATATGCAGAAACAGCTGATATTTATTGGAAAAAACATTTGATCGTATGCAAGCTGAAAAAAAACTAATATTTGTGATTCTGTGGAACTTTGGATAGACTTTATAGAACGTGCTGATCTTCAAACGCATAAAGACAGTATTCAGCGTAGGATGAGTGAAGCTGTTTTGCCAATACACTATCTTGCAAATATGACGAATCCTAAATATGTAGGAAAACGGTTATCTTCTGATCAAGAAAATCAGGCTGAGTTTTGGTTGACTTGCAAACACCCTGAATTGCTTGTACCATTGTTAGCCTCTAAAATTAAAGATAAACAAATATATCCACCATCAACGTTTGATAATGATGTAATAAAGAACTTTAGTTCTACAAATGAGAACATTAAAGCTTTTTGTAACTTTTTGAATGGACTGATTAGTTTCCCAGCTCATTCAGCATCAGTACAACGAGTGTTTTCAACCTTTGGATTAATATGGTCAAAAATGCATTACAGGTTGGGTTGGGAAAAAGTTAAAAAATTAATAAAAGTGCACAGATATCTTAATGACGTTAAAAGAATATGATGTTGAAGAGTGTGATTCCGATTTAGAAATTTAAATAGGCCTATTTGTTACCACTTTTAATAACAGTTGTATATAGTGAATTAAATATACTGGTTGAAAGAATGATAATTTATCTTTATTGTTGGGTTGGACTATTTATATCTTTTTTTTTAGTATCTTGACTAATAATTATTTTTTTACAGTGTTAAAAATAAAGTAAGTTCAGAAGGGTTTTTTTTGGCAGTTGGGTGGTTTTTTTTAAATGGGGTTTTTAAAAAAACACTCGTTTTTTTTTTGGGTGGATGGGTGAGTTGTAAACCCTATTATTATTATTATTATTATTATTATTATTATTATTATTATTATTATTATTATTATTATTATGTCTTATTATTATTATTATTATTATTATTATGTCTTATTTAGTTATTCCATGTTTTGTTTCATTTCATTAATATGAATAGGGAGCTGCCTAGTACATCAACCCAAATTTGGAGGGTCAGGGATGTATTTCGGGTTTACCTTCCCATGAAACATTTATCATAAGTAATGCCACGAGTGATTTCCAAATTATCGATAAATTCACGACTCACTTCGTAATTTGGAAATCAAGACTGGCATTTGTCAGGACTATTTAACGAAGAAAATTAAGCTGTTTACTCACAAATTATTATTTAAATATAGTTATTTTAAAATATTTATATATTTAATGTAAACGGCGATGTTTGAAAACAAATGAGAGACGATTGGTACGCTTCATCTGCTTCTTTTGTTTATCACTGCAACCAGATCATATTATTTATTGCCAAAGGAACGCACCCTAGTGGAGAATAAATGAAACACATCAAACTGTGTATTAATCCATTTCTGATGTCCTATGATGTAAATATGACAATTATATTTTTCTGGAATGTTATTACCCGGGAAAAAATACATTTAAGTAAGTGCAAACAGTGGTTTCTTTTTTTGGTGGTATAATCAATTGCTACAAATGTTTTTATATTAACTCCCGCACGCGCTACGTGTCGACATTCATACACTGTATATACAATCTGGTAGCCGTATTTCTCAGAGAGTCAGTCACTACAAAATAATGCTGACATATTCAGAATGTTAAAAATGAGGTACTTTCTTATTATGATAAACTTTAGTTGGTAAATTCTAGACGAAACACGACTGTGATTGGTTGTAAATAAAAAATCATTGAAATGTGATTGGTCATTGACTCCCATTTGGGGCATGAGTTAAATAGTCACTTTAACTAACTAGTTAATTCTGCCCGACTTGTTTGTTTCGCGGACGTATTTAATTTATTTTCTATTTCTCAACTGACGAGTATTTTCTTACTGCCACATGGGGACGTGCCCTCTAGTTGTTCAGGGTCCTCCCAGGGGTATCATATTTTATTTAAAAAAATAAAATCTAAATTTCAATTTCTCTAACATATTAACTTTTAAAAAGATGGACAGACAGGCGAATGGAGAAGACTAAAGAACAGTTAGTAGACTGCGATGGACACAGGCTATGCATTAGGCCCTACTATCATTATTTAATTCCAAATTAACCGATATCTTTAGTTCTCTACACAATGAAAATATTAACTACATAACAATATTCTGCATTTTGTATATACCTATATATATATATATATATATATATATATATATATATTCACTAGGAAGTTTTACTTACTTAATTTTCTTCTCTTCTTCTTCTTAAACTTAATTTGTAGGATTTTCATCCTGTTTATTTCCAAAATCACTCATCTGAGGAAGACGTACTGGGATGTGCATTCACTGTCTATCCATCTCGTATTTTATTTTATATTATTTTATTCCATGTTTTGTTAGTATTAGCTAATATTAGACCACATCCCCATTGTCTTTTGTTTAATCCATTTTTAACAATATTATAAAATTGTAATTAAAAACTTTATTTTTGTATGATTTTTACTAATAGCCGGTTGAGTGGAAGAGAAGGCCTTATGGCCTTAACTCTGTCAGCTTAAATAAAACATTATTATTATTATTATTATTATTATTATTATTATTATTATTATTATGGGCGGGATATGTGACACAAATGGTAATGGAAGAGGTGCATGGAAGCTTCTTGTAGGAAAACCAGGGGGGAAACGCCCAGTTGGTAGATCTAGAATGAGGTGGGAGAATAATGATGCGAGGGAGGTAGAATGTCCGCGCAGCCATGATAGTGCCAGTGAGCGAGTGAGTTAGAAATAATATTAAAATGTTCCTAGTATGAATAACGAAAATATGAATTGAGTTCAGTTGAGCGGGGATAGATTACAGTGCGGGGCCATAGTGCATTTGGAATACAACCTACGGGTTCCATAGGCCATGGAATTAGTCTTTTATTATTATTATTATTATTATTATTATTATAAAGGGGCACGCCGTAGCGTAGTGGTTAAGGCACTGCGCTACAAGCCGGAAGGTCGATGGTTCAAGTTCCGGTGGGGTCAGAATTTTTAAATTGCCCCGAACCTTCTGGCGGCACTATAGCCCTGGGGTCGACTCAGCCTCTAACGGAAATGAGTAGCAGACACTTGTTCTGGGGGTAAAGGCGGCCGTCACGCAGGGCTGACAACCCGGCTGACATCAAATGCCGATTGTCCAGAAAAAGTGGGAGACTTAACCTCCTCCTACCCCAAGGGCCTCCTGAGGCCTGTTAGTGGGACTACTTTATTATTATTATTATTATTATTATTATTATTATTATTATTATATACTGGTTTACAATGCATAAGAGCGTCGTTCTGTGACCAATATTATTATATTATCGTTTTCTTCCAACTTTGTCTATTTTCAACTCCCGTTCATTCTTTCTTCTGTTCTTTCTTTATTTGGTGGTTAATGTTTGCATCCATTTCGTAAATCCAGTATGGGAGTAGTAACAATGTAAAGTGGCTTCCAGTTTTCTGTTGAATTTATTTAGTTTACAGTTGAGTATGCATAAATTATGAGGACGTGAGTTTCTAGGTCTGTTGAAATGATTGTTTTTAGTAATGAGTATGGTGATGTCGTAAGATGACTGTGTTTACACGTTGAACTTGAAAGTTGAAACACCTGCTGAATGAGGATACGATGACCCACATTTACCGGGGCTCAGACAGACACGCGGGCGCGACTTGCCCCCCGGGCATACTGTGCAACTGTGTCCTGCCCCTCACTCTTCTCTTCATATTCTTCAATCATTTAAACCAATATTTTAAAATTATTTACGTATGTTTAAATATGGTTATCGCCATACCATGATCGGTAGAATCCTTACTTTCAGCGCCCTGTGTCCGATCCCCAAATTCACAAAATTCTTGAAGTTACAAGGACAATACTCCATATTAAAAATTATGGCAATTATCTGATTTAGAAAGTGATAACTTTGTTACTAGTGTTGGGATTTTTACCATGAAAATTTAATGAATACAAATTGGTTTATTAAATCAAAATTAACTAATTATTATGACAGTTTATTAGATGAAGCACATTGGATTCCGAAAAGGAAGATCCTGTACAGATGGATACTTCACTATTAAAATTCTAATAGAAAAACACAGAGTTTAATATTGAAACACACATGGCGTTTATTGACCTGAAGAAGGCATTTGACAATTAGGAATCCTCAAATATGATTGAATCGAAGGCATTTGACAATTAGGAATCCGCAAATATGATTGAATCGAAGGCATTTGACAATTAGGAATCCGCAAATATGATTGAATCCCAGACCAACTGATAAAAGCTATATATGCTATTTATAAGGATAATCACATCCAAGTTAAGATTGAAAATAAAACCTCTGAATGCAGGCCAATTAATCAAGGAGCAAGACAAGGATGTGGTCTTTCACCAATGCTCCTCATAATATACATGAACTCAAATATTAAAGAATGGAGACTACAACCACATGGCAGTATACCACTTAATATACTATGTAATTTAGACACCCTATTATTTGCAGATGGCATTGTGTATATAGCGAATTCAAAAGATGACCTACAACGTTCAGTCCACTCTTTTCACCAAATTGCAATAAACTACAAAATGGAAATCTCAACAGAAAAATCAAAAGTCATGGCTTTCCTAGGAAAAGACTCAGTTCGCAGTAAAATTGTTATTAATAATAAAATATTAGAACAAACTAACACATTTAACTACCTCGGATACCAAGTTACATACGAAGAGGAAAAATATTTTAGTCAAAAATTACAAAATTTAACAGAGTAATAGGAATTATAAATAATATTTTCAAGCCAAACACAGTAGAGCAACATACACGAACTAGAATTTATAAAACGTTGGCCAGATCCATGTTATGTTACGGCAGTGAGGCCTGGACAATTCGCAGTGTAGATGAACAAAGACTAACTGCGGCAGAAATGAAATTTATGAGACGTACTGCAGGTTACTCAAGAACAGACCATAAAATGGAATATGTACAAAAATACAGAAACAACTGGAAATCTCACGTAAGAAGAATGAGCAGAACAAGATTACCATGTCAAATCTTAAATTACCAGTCACCAGGCAAAATATCATTGGGCAGACCCTTCAAACGTGAATTGAGATCGTAACAGACCGCCAGGTGTATCACATGAAAGGAAGGAGAAGAAGAAGAAATTATGTTTTTAATGTAATATATTGTGATTATGTTTATAATTTTAATTCAAATAGACGAATTAAGATATTATAAATCAGCACCTTACGTGTGAAGAAGTAATTATTTTTCCCACATTGTGATGACGTTTTGAAGCAGCTAACTCTCTTGATGCCCGATGTTGTAGTAACATTTTGAAGGATTAGTGTCCCAAAAAGAATTACTGGTTCAGGTTGGGTTTGATTTTCGGTAGAGCTGGAATCTCTTCTTAGGGTCGGAAGATGGTACACTGGATAGGAAAACACTTTAAAATCACTGAAAACTGTTTCTTTGTAGAATAAATGTTAATTTATTTACTATTTAATTTCCCAGCAGATCAAGTAAATATAGGTGGTATTATTCTTCACCGTCAATTAAAATTAAATTATTTTCTTTTCTTGAGTCAACTATTCTTCTTGTATTAAATATCACATTTTATCAGTAGAGTTCTATTTGCTTCTATTTTTGTGGAAAGTTATATGAAGAATGAAGTATAATTCTTTATAATTTTTAAAGAACATTATTACATCACATGATGTTAGGTTTAAATTCTATTGGTTAATGTAATGTTTAAATTTGATTTTTTAAATCAAAAAGTTAATTGTTTTAACATCCAATCAGAGTTTAGTATACTTTTATTTAAAAATATTAAGTTAAGCAGGTGTTCTTATTACAGTTATAACAGAAAGCTTTATAATTCTGACAACAATGACTTAAAACAATTTTTAAAAGCATTATTTAGAAAGACTTATGTAATGCAATTTCTTTAATTGTTACTGAGACATTTTTATTCAACAATGAATTATTTAGATGTTTTTCTTTAAGTTATATTTAAATATTAAATGAATTTTGAAGTATAAGATTATTAACTTAACTTTCATATGTATTATGATTTTAAAATCCTGCTTTACGTATATCCCTATCCCGCGCTGTAGCCGAGTGGATAAGGCAAGATGCCTTGGCGCATAGCTTCGGGACTTGCGCTGATTCGAGTCCCCATATGGAAGAAATTTTGTCATGAAATTTCGGCTAGTATTATGAGGAATTTGGGTAGCTACAATAAAAGCTGCTCTAATTATGCTTGACCACACATCACCCCTTCACTGGCTAGATGATCGTCTTACCTCTGATTAACACATGTAGCTGGTAGGCCAAAGACCTTCTAGGCATGTCGCACCATGGAGTTGGTTTAGGTGTATCACTTAACCTGTGATATCCCTGTTGCTTTTGGCGGAGGTCCTAGTACGCTGCTAATCATAGATTCATAGAGGCTCGCTATTTTGTACATGTTTACTGTGTGATTCAGAGTTTAAGCTCTCTGTCCTCAGGCGACCGGGTTAGGGAATTGGATTGTAAATCCTGTGGAGGAGGTGTACTTTTATATTGAAGTGTTTGGCGAGAGAATGAGGAAATTAGTGATAATGTCCTGGACACTAACATATGGATGGGTTAAAGTTACAGTGGCGTAAGTCACATGGCTTTTTACAGAATTTAATAACGCAAAAGGACTGTGATTAACTAAGATGTTGTAATGCGATTTTAGGGTTACCGCCTGGATCCAAATTTAACCGAGGGACTCAAATTGAATATAAACAAGATTGAACTTGGGTGGGATTGTACAAGACCAGCTTTTTACTTACGAGACTTATGCCATTGTTTATGTAATTTAAAGTATTACGAAGTGTTAATGATACCACTTAGCTGTGGGATTTTACCATCGTCAAAATATTGAAACGTTTCATGAAATGAAGTAGTGGAAAAATGATTTTACGTTGTAACCGTCAGACATGTTGAATTTTCCATAGAATAACAGATATGAAGAGGTCCGTATTAAATCAGATGTAAAATGCAAGGAAACTAAAAGCTAACCAAACCTAAATCATTTAATGGAAACTAAATCAATTACTCTAACGTAGGTGAATTCCAGGGAACGTCCTTTTTATTATTTTACGCGGTTAAATATGTAAAAGACAAATTCGGACATAATTTGTTGAAGCCACAGATATGATTAATGTACACAATGTGGTTTGCACATTGCGGCCATATGTGTTTTATCGCTGTTTATCGGTGATGTATCTCTGGTATATCTGTGGTCATCGGTTGTAACGGTGTGATAATCGTTGGTTTATCGCTGGTTAGAAGAAAGAACTGTAGTAACCTTCGTGGTCATGGCAGGAAATAGTCCCACTTTATTTTCATATTTGCGAGAAAATAAAGAAATGATAATTACTTTCCCAGACTTAAATATGTTAAATATAGTATTTGATTAATATGTATGCCAATTATGTACTGTTAAAGTGCGTAAATAAAAAAAGGCACTCCTCTCCCACCCGGCCTGAACTTGAATGTTTAAAATTGCTCCCACCTCAGTTATGTAACTTTAACGTGTCCATGTTAGTGAATTATGAGAGCCTAAGTACATAAGTACATTTTTTAGGCCAAAGAGTGACGAAGAGAAGGTGAATAAAAGGTTGAAATAATACATCATCATCATCATAATAGTACATTCACGAATTTAGGCCATTTGTTGACCTGTTTCGGCCTCAAGAGAAACACCATCCAGAAGTCTTTTGAGTGGACGTCCTGGTCTTCTTCTTCCTGCAGGTTGATATCTTAACATTTGTTTGGGTATTCTGTGATCTTCCATTCGATGAACATGTTGCATCCATCTTGACTTATAATCAGAAATTTTGTTTTCTAAAGATTCCATGTGTAATTCTTCTAAGATGTCTTCATTTTTTTTGTGATCTAGTAGTGTGTATCCTGCAGTCCTCCGAAAATATCTCATTTCAGCAGATCTAAGTCTCTGTATATCCTTCTGTTTCAACGTCCATACTTCGCTACCATACAAAAGAGTTGGAAGAGCCAGTGTTTTATACACTTTCAGTCTTGAATGCTTTTGGACTAATTGTGGCTTGAAGATAGAATTTATTAACCCTAAAATTCTTAAAAATTTAGATATTTTTGCATTTACATCCCTTTCTTCTTCATATGAGATATTGCATCCTAGATATGTAAAATTATTCACCTGCTCCAAAATTTTATTGTCCAGTACAATTTTACTTCTGACAGGATCTACACCTTGAAATGCCATAATTTTTATCTTTTCTGTAGATATCTTTAATCCATATTCTTCTGTAATTTTGTTAAGTTCATACAGACCTTTCTGTAGATTATCTTCGGAATTTGCTATTATTATTTGGTCATCTGCAAACAATAGGGTGTTTAATTTTCTATTTTCTGATATTCTTATTCCAAATTTATATGTTTTGTTCCAGCAACATATTACTTCATTGATATAAATTGCAAAAAGTGTTGGGGATAGGGGGCAGCCTTGTCTCACACCACGATTTATAATTCCTTCTTCAGAAAATCTGTTATTTAATTTAATCTTTATGGTGTTGTCTTTGTAAATATTTTGTATGTTCTGTCGAAGTAATACAATAGTCCTCAAATAAACAACATTTCATTTCAGAAACTTCGTAGGCCTTTGGGAATAGTTCGTCGTTAACAGTTAAAAAGATGGACCTTACTATTTGTTTCATTTATAGTTTAGAGAGTTTGGATGTGTTCTCGTTCAGTAAGATTTAGTTTTTGGCTTCTTTTAAAATTTCCATCTCTTCCAGGATGTTGTTCTATAATTATTTTTGTGTATTATCGCTAAATAATTATATGGATGCGAAACATGGACTCTTACTTTAAGGGAGGAAAGGAGATTACAAGTATTTGAGAATAAAGTACTTAGGAAAATGTTTGGACCAAAGAGAGATGAACAAACAGGTGAATGGAGAAGACTACATAACAATGGACTACATGGTCTTTATAGGAAACCAGATATAATAAGAACATTTAAGTCTCGTAGACTGCGATAGGCAGGACATGTTGCGTGTATGGGGAATGAAAGACTTGCACGGAAGCTTCTTGTAGGAAAGCCAGAGGAAAAACGCCCAGTTGGTAGACCAAGAATGAGGTGGGAGAATAACATTAACTATGATTTGAGGGTAGTAGATTATACAGGGAATGACTGGAAAACATTAGCTTAGGATAGGGATATATGGAGAGCTTATGTCCGCGCGGCCATGAACCTACGGGTTCGATAGTGCCAGTGAGTAATAAGTATTATCGCGAAAACATTGTTGGAGATGAAAACTACATAAGTGATTTTTTTTTTGGGGGAATCGGATGTAATGAGAAAGTTAAGTTTCATAGACTGCGATAGATATGACGTGTAACTCAATGGTGGATGAAAGAGGTGCATGGATCCTTCCTGTAGGAAAACTAGATGGAAAGCGCCAATAATGAGATGAGGGAAAATAATATTAACCATGATTTGAAGGATATGAATTAAACAGGGAATAATTGGAAAACATAGCACTATATAGATAACATGCTGCGGAAATAATGTTCAAGCTGCTATGAACTTTCGGATTCGATAGAGCCAGTGAGTTAGAAAATTATAATGTTTTTGTGATATCATTATGCAGGGTAATTGAAAACAGCATCGACAATGCTTGGTATGCTTGTGTGGGTCTACAAATTGGTTTATCGAATAGAGGATGAGTGTGCTGAAATGAATAGCTTGTAAAAGCTAACTTTATGCATTTTGTGGTTAATATTTAATTGTATTCTATTATTGTCCGGTTATTGCATTACGCTAATTTATAGCAACATATAATAGAAATCATATCACAACACAACAATGTTATTCAAGGGCTTTGCTGTGTTTGAAGTAACATTTGAATTTTTCTCATATAGTCATATTTTTTACCATTTAGTGTTTATCAAAAAAACCCTTTTGAATCATTATTTATGGCCCTGTATAAGTCTGTGTCACATATTTTTATGACATTAGCCTAGTTAATTATGATATAAATTTTGTATGACAGCGACGGGGAAAAACGCTTAGGAATGTAGATACGTTTTTATTTCTAGTTGAGTCGAACTGGATATGAATTAAGGACACGCTTACTTTTAAATGTCCGCTTGATCTATAACAAAATATGTTAATTGCTCTAAGGGTCAATTTCACCAACAGTTTTCCCCGTGTATAATGCATAGCTTAAACTGGCGTAATACAGTTATCTCTGTTGGTGAAACCGACCTTTACTCTCCAGTTGTTGCAAAAATGTTACTTTACGTGTTGAAACTTAGAGATAACATGCAAGCTTGTATTATTTATGTTTTAAGGAAACATCATAACTAGCTAAATAATTAAATGACCTTCCTTACTGACATAAACAAGAAATAAAGTATCGTTCTAAAATGTTTCGAATTCCAGTTGGAATATATACAGTAAAAGCTCATTATTCGCGGGATGTATGTTCCGTAAATATGCCGGGAATATGGAATGGTAATTTGTATGGGCTTAGACCAGTGTTAACATATGCATCAGGAACTTGGACCATGTTCAAACCTGATGAATTATTAGGGCGTTTTGAAAAGAAGATACCGATATCAATTTTTGGTGCCCGTGAAAGAAAATATGGAGAAAAGAAGAATACAATAATAATAATAATAATAATAATAATAATAATAATAATAATAATTTATTTTAGCTGGCATCTCTTCCACTCAACCAGCGAATAGTAAAATTATACAAAAATTACGTACATATTACAATTTTAAGATATTATAAAAATACAGACTAAACAAAATACAGTGATGATGTAATCCAATACTAGCTAATACTAACCAAAACATAGAATATATAAAAATTAAAATGATTATAAAATAAAGTATGTAGCTTCCTAGATGATTATTAATGGAATGCTCTATATAGTTGTTATGCAGTTAATGTTTTCATTGTGTCGAACTTAAGCTATCAGTTAATTTGGATTTAAATAATGATAGCGATTGACAGTCCCTGACATGACTGGGAAGTGAGTTCCATGCTCTAGTCATAGATATTGTGTAAGATTCAGAGTATACAGTAGATATGTCCTGCGCTGTGGTATCAGAAGTAAAGAAGAGTCTTGTGATCTTGTTCCTAAATTGTGATGAGCCGATAAATTTTGAAAACGTGTTGTTAAATAAGTTGGTACATATGTGTGCAGAATTTGGAATAGTAAGGTATGTGAATGCAAAGTTCTTCTGTCATTTAGGTGTAGCCATGATAAGGCCTGAAATGAAGTTGACACGTGGTCATAACGACAGAGATTGAATATAAATCGAATGCACGCATTATGAGCACGCTGTAGTCTGTCAGATAGATCAGTTGTCAGATTAGTCAGTAATATGTCGCAGTAGTCGAAGTGGGGCATTATAAGTCTGTACAGGTATTTGTTTTAATTTTGTGGGAAGGAAGTTTTTAAAACTATTCAGGGACTGAAGAATTGAGAACACTTTCTTGCAGGTATTATTCACCTGGATTTTCCAGTCTAGGTGTTGGTCCATATAGATACCCAGATTTTTTACAATAATGAATTGTATAAACTGTATAAGGGGGCACGCCGTAGCGTAGTGGTTAAGCCACTGTGCTACAAGCCGGAAGGTCGAGGGTTCAAGTCCCGTGGGGTCAGGATTTTTAAACTGACCCAAACCTTCTGGTGGCACTATGGGGTCGACTCAGCCTCTAACGGAAATGAGTACCAGACGCTTGTTCTGGGGGGGGTAAAGGCGGCCGTCACGCAGGGCTGACAACCCTGCTGACATAAAGTGCCGATTGTGCAGAAAAAGTGGGAGCCTTAACCTCCTACTACACCAAGGCCTCCTGAGACCTGTAGTGGGACTACTTTACTTTATGAATTGTATAATCATCCGGATATTCTGAATTTTGTCAAAATTAATAGATTGGCATGGGTTGGACATATTCGTATGGACAGCAAAAGGATTATCAAAAAGAATTTACAATGAGCAACCTCTATTGTCCTTAAAATTTGGAAGACCTAAGTTAAGATTGGAGGATAGTGTAATTCAAGACATTAAGATTTTAAAAATAAAAAAAAACTGGAAGAATGAAGCTCAGAACAGGGAAGTCTGGCATAAGCTTCTGAAGGCGACCAAGGCCCACATTGGGCTGTCGAGCCATTGATGATGATGACTTTGTATGTGTATATAGGTGATACGTTCCAAGGTTCCGAAATAAAATAAAAATTATCAAAATAAAATCAATTAATGAGAGATTTTGAACAATTTCTATTAATTAATACTGTCAGACTTAGACAAGAGCCTAAAGAACGAAGTCAAGCAGGGAGTCCATCGGCCATGCACAATGGGTTGCCATTGCTGGAATCTGGTTTCGATTATTGTGTCTTGCAGTTAAAAACGGCAGATTTATTTATTTTATTAAATTGAGTTTTATTGTAATGCTTTCCTTCACTTCATCTTATTATACAAATTAGTTCACAGATCCTGAGGTGTGTTAAATTTTTCACGGCAGTTTGAAAATATCCGTAACTTTTATTTTACAAAGCCAACATTAAAATATAAACGAGTTGGTGCAAACAATAACGTTTCGGCCATATTCCGGAGATTTCAGATTCCATAATGAAATCTAATAATATAAAAATGAATGTTTGTTTGTTCGTACTTTATGCGCAGCCATACAGTTGATCCTATTGTGATAGAGCTTTTTGCAAAATGTTCAGGAGATTCTCGGGATGAACATAGGCTATAAGAGAGTTGTGATACTCAACCCCTACACCCTTAAAAATCGCCCTTTGTAGTGGAAAACGTGAAAAAAAATTAGCTCTTTGGACTCTTAAATTGCTTACGCTGCCCTAAACCATAACAAACACTCAAAATTAATGTATACAGAATTGAATATTTCAAAAAGCTCTACAAAAGTCCGCGACAGCATATGTTTATCTCATACAGATAACTCACAATAACCATTTTTGTCTTTCATTGATGTCAAGAAGATCGAGACATGTACGAGATTCCTGTGCAAGTATTAGGACATGTGGCCTGTTACGGTCTCAAAGAGGAATTTTCCATCCAGCGCTTTTTTGGACGTCCCAGCGATCTTTTGCCTTGGGGCAGTAGCGAAGTATGGCTTTTGGAATTCTATGAGACGGCATTCGTTGAAGTTGGGCTTTCCAGTTGTTCTGGTAGTTTCGTGTATGGTGAAGAATGGGTTCTACATCCAACTCTTCCATAATTTCCTCGTTTCTTTTATGGTCCCACTTTGTGTAACCTGCTGTTCGGCGCATAAATCGCATATCATTTGCTGTTATTCGGCTTTCATCTCTTCTTCGTATTGTCCATGCTTCACTACCATATCTTAATACTCTTTTACGGGTAACTCTCATACGGATAACTCACAATAACGAATTTTGTCTTTTAGCTCATTTATGCCAAGAAGATGGAGATAAGTAGATTCCCGAGCAACACCGGGTATTCAGTACGGGGAATCTTAAAATAATTACGATATACACTTATCATTATTTTTCATTTTACTTATTCAACTAATCATAAGAAGTACATTAATTTTTGTCTTTCAGCCCATTTATGCCAAGAAGATCGGGGCGAGTAGATTCCTGGACAACGCCGGATAAACAGCACGGGGTATTTGAAAATAATTCCGATATATATATTCCTATTACTTATTCAACTATACATAAAAGCACATTAATTTTAATTTATTTAGGCGAAGCAGCGCACGCCGGGTACTGTAGTCTCTCTGGTTTAACTTTACGAGAAATTTGTAGAATGAGACTACTGTACTCACCTCTCTCACTCACACCAGTGTTGGTGTTTCTTCATCAGATGTTAATACGGGTAATGAGGAAGAGGAAAACTGCCAACAGGGTGGGTTCTTTCTTTTGTATCTGGACTAAAGTAGTCAAAGTTCTACCCTTGTATCTCCATATCTATCTCTCTCTCTCTCTCTCTTCTCTCTCTCCCTCTTCTCTCTCTATCTCTTCTCTCTCTATCTCTTCTCTCTCTCTAATCTATCTCTCTCTCTCTCTCTCTCTCTCTCTCTCTCTCTTTCTCTCCTCTCTCTCTCTCTTTCTCTCTCTCTCTCTCTCTCTCTCTCTCTCTCTCTCTCTCTCTCTCTCAAGTTAATCCAGCTATACAATAGCTAGTTGTTTATATAAAGAATCTGATAACCGGAGTGTGACCGAGAATAGAGTTGTGTTTGTTTTGAAAGGAAATTACATGTCACTATGAGGTTGAAGGCACCGTTTTGCGAGAGACGGAAATAATTTGAGAATCTATTTGTGGATTTTAGTGTGGGTTTTAGAATCATAAACTGCAGTTTTTCTTAGATATGAAATTATTTTAATTTTGATTGACTTGCCCAAGGTCACCAAAACAACCACAATTCATGTTCTTCATGTAGTTAATTAGAATCTTCTATACCAAATATCTATCTTGCTCTAGGCTTAGTGACACACACTTAAATTGTAGAAAGTTCTTGGTATCTGATGAGGTAAATTATGTTCTTCCGCTACAAGAAATTTGCTATATAAAGTAAGATTGGAGAAAAAGAGATGCTTACAAATTTCTTTACCCCAGATTTAGGCTGTAAGTTATTTTGATCAATTTTAAACATAGACAAAGCATATGTTTAATCCTATAATACTAATGTGTAATAATTACTAATTAGTAAAGTCGCTATAAGACTCTAGATGAAGAGAATTTCAATAAATACATATAAAATGTTGATACGATTTTAATTTCTATATATTTCGGATATATAAAACATTTATTTTAATTCCAATTTAGTAGTATTATATTTTGTATTTTATTACATGGTAAATACAACTTTAGACTCAAGTATGTCTTCTTCCTTCCAAGTATTAAGCCAAGGCCTGTTACGATCCTATAGAACATTTTCCCTCCAGCGTTTCATAGGACGGCCCAGAGATGTTCGTCCTCTTGGTATATAATTATAAACAGCTTTGGGGATCCGATTTGAACTCATTCTTTCAAGATGGTGTTTCCAATTTACTCAAGTATGTACCCGATCTAAGTAGTGTGTCCATGTTGAAAATACAATGTGTAACGGTTGGGGGACCCGCCATGCTGGTCAGGTGTCGCCCATAAACTGCAGAATTATCGTCCACCTCTTTGATTACACATGTGGATATAAAGCAAACAGATGGATCGTAAGTCAGGGCCTTCCTGGCCTGTCGCGCCTTGGAGAGAGAGAAAGAGATAGTTTAAATAGATGATAGTTATATATATATATATATATATATATATATATATATATATACACACACACACTTCTGGATTACATGGGTTGGATTTGTAACGTTTATGCATGTCTGATCATTAGAGACCGGATTAAATGCATTTGCATATTTAGACCTTTTTCACCTGTTATTGCATATTTTAACTAAAAACTAGCGATAACGCATATTTTTGCGCTATATTTACATTTTAAAAATCAGTATTGTTTTACATTGAACATTTCGAGACCATCAAAAGTGTAGTAAATTATTTTGATAGTGCGGAGGCTTTGGCAGTTTGTCAGTGCAAGGAAGAAGCATTTAACGATTCCAGTATTAAAAAAAAACATTGCTGTGATTAGCACTCATTTTCCCCATACACCTGAAACTGTTAAAAAGCTTGAAACTCATGGTTTGGCATTGATTGAATTTATTCAGTTAATGGATGAAATCCGTCAACTGAACTCCTTATTGCCGAAGATATTCCCAAGCAAAGGAAAAGTTTGAAAAAAAATTTGAACGATAATCCAGGCATTGAACTTTTGTGTCAAATTAATAGTTTTATAAATGGAAAGTGCGAGCTTTTACCAGAAATAATAAGTGCCAAAATAGCACCCAAATTCTTCAAATACTGCCCAGTTACTTCAGTTGACGTAGAACGGTACGTTTCTGTTTATAAAAATGTTTTGAGTGATCGGAGACACAACCTTACTACCGAACATTTGAAACAGCACCTGTTCGTTTCTGTTTATAATAGTAGCAAAATGTAGAACATTTTAATTTGTAAACAATACTTCTGTCTGATACTGATTGACAATATAATAAGAACAGTTAAGTCTCGTAGACTGCGATGGGCAGGGCATGTTGCACGTATGGAGAATGAAAGACTTGCATGGAAGCTTCTTGTAGGAAAGCCATAGGGAAAACGCCCAGTTGGTAGACCAAGAATGAGGTGGGAGAATAACATTAACTATGATTTGAGGGAAGTATATTATACAGGGAATGATTGGAAAGCATTGGCTCAGGATAGGGATGTATGGAAAGCTTATGTCCGCGCGGCCAAGAACCTACGGGTTCGATAGTGCCAGTAAGTAAGTATGATACTGATTGATTATTAATATTAATAAATTAATAATAAAATACTAATTATTATGTTAATAAAATAAAGTTACAATGTACCTACTTAGGTCAGAGCCGTCCTCAACTTATAAATTATGTATGCTTTTCTTTTTTGTCTGAAGGCCTTTCAGAATCTCCATTCTATCTTCAGCAGGTATTTGTTCGCTACATTACTTGATGTTCTCGGTGCTGGTCCTATTGCAGTGTTGTACATGACTAAAGCTTCTTCCTAACGATATCGTATAATGGGTTGTTTAGTCTGGGAGTGCTTTCATTTATTAACAACTTATGTATTCCCTTGATAATTTCCAGGTCTTCCAATATGTTGCTTTTTGTTGGGTCTTCCTCTTTGTGTATTATTGTAAGGATGTCTTCTATTGAGTTCATTCTATGACCGGCGTTTATTATGTGCTAGCGTAATTAGACTTTCCATATGCGTATACGAAATCGTTACGCATCGTCTGGGAGTGCTTTCATTTATTAACAACTTATGTATTCCCTTGATAATTTCCAGGTCTTCCAATATGTTGCTTTTTGTTGGGTCTTCCTCTTTGTGTATTATTGTAAGGATGTCTTCTATTGAGTTCATTCTATGACCGGCGTTTATTATGTGCTAGCGTAATTAGACTTTCCATATGCGTATACGAAATCGTTACGCATCGTCTGGGAGTGCTTTCATTTATTAACAACTTATGTATTCCCTTGATAATTTCCAGGTCTTCCAATATGTTGCTTTTTGTTGGGTCTTCCTCTTTGTGTATTATTGTAAGGATGTCTTCTATTGAGTTCATTCTATGACCGGCGTTTATTATGTGCTAGCGTAATTAGACTTTCCATATGCGTATACGAAATCGTTACGATGCTCTTTAAACCTTTTGCTGAAGCTTCATTTAGTTCTACCTGTATAGAACTTGACACAGTGTTTGCGTGTTAATTTATATATTCCCTTGCTATTAAATGTTTTTCTATTTTGTTACTTACTACATTATTTAATTTATTATTGGTTTTGTAGGCTATGTTTAAATTTTTGTTTATTTTTCTCAACGTTTTTGTCAATTTTATGGTTTCGTGGAAATATCACCCACAGTAGATAAAGAAGAAAAGAAAAACTTAAAAACACATACGTACACTAAAATCTAAACTTAAAAACAACGATATTGTACATACAAAAGCAGATAAAGGAAACACAACACTACTTATGAGAATAGATGACTGCATTCTAAAAACAAAACAATTTATAGATGAAAATAACTTTAAGAAAATAGATAAAAGATCATACAGCCAAATTCATCAGAACTTTAAAAGAAGTAACAAAAACATGCCCTATGATTAACAAGAATGAATCTAATAAATATAATATGTTCACAATAATCCAACAATTCCGTTAATGAAAGCTCTACCCAAAATACATAAAGCAAAAATTCCAATGCTGCCAATAGTCAATTACATCAACGCTTCCAATTATAAACTTTCCAAATTAATTGCACACAAATTGAAGAAAGATACAATATTAACTTAGAAAATAAAAGCACAATAAAAAATTCCTATGAAATAGCAAAAAGAAAAAAAATTGCATCTTTCGATATAAAAAATCTGTATACAAATATTCCAATAGAAGAAATACTAAATATAATTAATAAAAAATTAGAAACAAACAATTTGAATCCAAACTACATAAATCAATTACATAATATCATAAAAACCACCGTGACACAGAATTACTTTCAATTTAATAATGCGATGCATCAAGAAGATGGAATCCCTATGGGATCTCCAACCTCAGCGATATTATCAGAAATATTCCTACAAAATGTAGAAAACATACACTACAAAAGATTAACGCAAAAATACAACATAAAATTAATCGCTAGATACGTAGATGACATTTTAATAATTTATGAAAGTACAGACAGAAAAGAAGAAGAAAATCCTATCAGAATTAAACAATATGCACAATAAATTGGAATTCTGAGATGAAATTGAACAAAAAATAAATTTTTTGGATCTTAACATAGTTAAAAGCATGAAAACAAAAAAATTGAAATAGATATATACATAAAACCAACAACTACTATGCTTACAATTAACAAATCAGGACATCCATACCAACAATAAATCAGCGCATTCCAGAGTCTAATTAATAGAATGTTAAAATTGCCATTAAACAGAATTAATTATAATAAGGAATTACGGTATATCAAAAACATGGCTAGAAGCAATGGCTACAACAGCAAAATTATAGATAAACTTGTAAGAAAACAAAAGAGGAAGAAAACCGACGAAATAACGAAACTCGAAAGAGAGACAAATATTAATAGTACATGGACTACACTAATATATACAGGCCACAAAACCATAAAATTGGCAAAAGCATTGAGAAAAATAAACAAACATTTAAACATAACCTACAAAACTAGTAATAAATTAAATAATGTAATAAGTAACAAAGTAGAAAAACATAATACATTTAATAGCAAGGGAGTATATAAATTAACATGCAAAGACTGTTACAAGTTCTATATAGGTAGAACGAAAAGAAGCTTCAGCATAAGGTTTAAAGAGCATCGTAACGATTTCGTATACGCATATGGAAAGTCTAATACGCTAAGCACATAATAAACGCCGGTCATAGTATGAACTCATTAGAAGACACCCTCACAATAGTACACAAAATGGGAAACCCAATAAAAATCAACATATTGGAAGACCTGGAAATTATCAAGGAAATAGGTAACAAGTTAATAAATGAAAGCACTCCCAACTAAATACGATATCGTCAGAAAGAATCTTTAGTCACGTACAACGCATTAGGACCAGCACCGAGAACATCAAATAATGTAGCGAAGAAAGACCTACTGACGATAGAATGGAGATTCTGAAAAAAAAAGCATACATATTCTATAAGTTGAGGACAACGGCTCTGACCTAAGAAGGTGCATTTTAACTTCATTTTATTTTATGACTCCACCTCAACGGTTTTAAAACTATGAATATTATTGGTATTATGTTAATAATTTAGAAATAAAATATCTTATAAAGTAATAATTATTATGTTTTTTGTTTATTTGGTATTTCATGTATTGACTTTTTCATGCATATTTCGAGCTTCTTATGTTGCATATAATCTGATCTCTACTGATCATTAAAAAATGCGAGATAAAACAATTTTGAAGTTGTATTTGTTATATTATGTGAACCGCGCAGGAAACAATGATGGGAAAATGATGCAGCAACCCATGAGAAGTGGATACATGCAGTATTGTGGTAATTTTATTCTGACCACCTGCCACTGGTTACCACATGTTACTTTACACGTGTTAGTAGCACACCAATCCCAATGTCAGCAAATACTTGAATTGCCAACTACTGGAACAGAATACCAATAAACCATTTAACATGATAAGTTTGTTATGACAAAATAAATAAATATATGCCTATACAGTCTAGATGCAATGAGGAGGGGGTATAACTAACCATTTGAGGGAAGTAAAGTATACAGGGGATGATTTTAAAATATTAACTCAGGGTAGATATGTATGGATTTTAGGGTTAATAAATTCTATCTTCAAGCCACAGTTAGTCCAAAAGCATTCAAGATTAAAAGTGTATAAAACACTGGCTCTTCCAACTCTTTTGTATGGTAGCGAAGTATGGACGTTGAAACAGAAGGATATACAGAGACTTAGATCTGCTGAAATGAGATACCTTCGGAGGACTGCAGGATACACACTACTAGATCACAAAAAAAATGAAGACATCTTAGAAGAATTACACATGGAACCTTTAGAAAACAAAATTTCTGATTATAAGTCAAGACGGATGCAACATGTTCATCGAATGGAAGATCACAGAATACCCAAACAAATGTTAAGATATCAACCTGCAGGAAGAAGAAGACCAGGACGTCCACTCAAAAGACTTCTGGATGGTGTTTCTCTTGAGGCCGAAACAGGTCAACAAATGGCCTAAATTCGTGAATGTGCTATGATGATGATGATGATGAGATATGTATGAAGCGCTTATATCCGCGCGGCTATTAACCTACGGGTTCGATAGTGTCAGTGAGTTAGTTCTGCAGTCTAGACATGCAATAAATAAGATTATTCATGTTCTGTGGCTGTACAGCCCTTTTAGTTTAGCCTTAGTCTCCCTTGTAATAATAT
Organism: Diploptera punctata; assembly: GCA_030220185.1. Classification (NCBI taxonomy): domain Eukaryota; kingdom Metazoa; phylum Arthropoda; class Insecta; order Blattodea; family Blaberidae; genus Diploptera; species Diploptera punctata. The sequence goes on from JASPKZ010009386.1 coordinate 1,549,284, forward strand.
TTCATTATCTTGTGTCTCGCGCTTTTGTCCTCTATCCTTACTCCCAGAGCTCTTAAATCTCCTCAAGGTGTAGGACCTACGTAATTTCATTTGCCTGGTTGTTTCATTGAGACTGGCCGGCTTATTTCCTTGGGTTTATCAACGGGTTAATTTGTTTAGAGAGATAGAACTTTCAGTCTTGTGAGACCGAGTAGCCGCTCACGCAGGTCGTAGGGCAGTTCACTTTGACTTTTGTCTAACTCCCAACCTGGTGGACCAGAGTATGTCATTTTGTCTGACACCTACTCTTTCACCTGCCCGGCAAGGGAGATCCTATCAATAGGATCTTTACCGTCTGCATAACTCTCAAGGTCATAGGTGTATGATCCTTCCACCCCGAAACTTTCAGGGGGGGGGGAAATAGAGGATTATCTTATGTTCCTAATGATTTAAGGTAATCTAGAAATAGATGGGCCTACTTAAACTGTTATCATACTACTGAAGTGCTCTTTTTTTTTTTTTGTCTTAAGCTTCGATTGTAATTTAACGATATTAATTTCGAGGTTTCATTAAATACACTATATATACATTTAACTGCATCATTCCACTTCATTGTTCAATCTATAAATCCATTAATAATCACACATAAGGGAGATTCCTGCTTTAAAAATTGCATAACGATACATTAGGTATCCCCTAAAATTGAAAGAAAATCCATTCGGCAGCTTAAGAGAAAGGCGCACTTTATTTTATGATACTGTGTTTGCTAAAAATGGTTGCAAAGGTAGCATAATCATTAATCTTTTAATTGAAAATAATAAAGCCTTTAATAAAGCATGGGTTGTTAAATGAAGAAGAAGGGAGGGAAAAAAAAACTAACCCAGCAAATCCTAAAGGCAAAATTCTTATAACATTAGCGATGCAGAGCATTCTGAATTCCATTCAGTATGACGAATAAAGAGAGGATCTATGTTTTTTAGCAATCCCTTATAACATTAGCTGCAATTGACACTTCGTATGCTGTTAAACTGTACAATGAAGAAACTTCTTCCAAATACTTAAATCTTATGGAAAGAAATGATTTCAGACTAGCTGTTATCAAGTTTAGTAAACATAACTAGAAAGAAAAGATGGTGGTCTGAAAAAAAACATTCATAATGGTTTGATTACACTCGAAGCAACCCCATTAAAGGCTGGGTCAAACAGGAGGCGGACTGAATGACCGCAGTCCGCCGAGGACTAGAGAGGTCAGACATTGCGGAGAAGTCGAGGCGAACCAGCATAAAAACAATCGTTATCAAGACTGTATTGTGTGATTTCTCCAATTCATGTTTTCTGTTGTTTTCAATTTAACGTGTCCAGCAGTTCCTCTGACGAAGAAGGATTGCTCTGTCCGCTGCGAACTAGACTGCTCTGTTGCGGCAGAGATGCAGATACAATGATACAATCTTCGGATATATCAAGTCCGCGGCGGACAAACGTCTCGGTTCGCTCGGACGTCCGCATCTTGTTTGACGGAGGCTTAAACCTGTGAAATCAGTTTTTCTTTATAAGGGACTCAGGAATTGGAGAGAGAAATGTGAGCAGCAGTATAGTAATAGTAGTAAGTTGAAAGGAGAATTTTATTCAAGTACTAACAACTTAGATCAGTAGTGTCATAGTACAAAGCCAAAAAAAAGTAAAGTGATCCCACAACAGACCCGGAGGCCCTTGGGGTAGTAGGAGGTTAAGGCTCCCACTTTTTCTAGACAATCGGCACTTTATGTCAGCAGGGTTGTCAGCCCTGCGTGACGGCCGCCTTTACCCCAGAACATGCATCTGGTACTCATTTCCGTTAGAGGCTGAGTCGACCCCAGGGCCATAGTGCAGGCAGAGGGTTTGGGTCAGTTTAAAAATCCTGACCCCAACGGGACTTGAACCCTCGACCCTCCGGCTTGTAGCTCAGTGCCTTAACCACTACGCTACGGTGTGCCCCCTAGTACAAAGCTGGACATGAAAATGTCATTTTTTCTCATATGCCTCAAATTTCAGGCCAAGGCTCTTGTGCGCTGTAAATTAATGATACCGGATCCACGCTTTACTTCTCTTCTGAAGTAAGCCAGATTCAGGATTGTTACGTTCTAAAAAAATCGTCGAATCCTGCTGGGTTCGATCTTGCATATATCGGAACCAGAGACGTTCGTCATAGCAACTAGTCCACTGGGACCAACATTGGGCTTGAGTACAAGTATTTCAATGGTATATCGTCAGTGTGCAAAGCTGCAGATATTGGGTTCAAATTCCGCTTAAGTGCTATTTTGAATCTGGGTTTGTTAAAATACTTTTAACGGCTAGATGTTAGTAATGTTTCTACAAAAAAGATATATCGGATAATAAAACTGATTGAAATTGATGCTCATGTGAATACGCCCTAATTATAATTTGTGCGCTCCGTATAGATAACTGCATTAGCAATATTTGCATGTGGCTGCTCCACTTTCTATGGTATAATGGTCATATCGTGATCTCTTGATTGACGTATGCAACAGGATATCTTAAAACTATAATATATTCTTGTTACTATTCCGTTATATTAGTGAAACTTGTACATTTTAACAAATCAAATTTAGTTGATTTTTTTAATTTCCAGCACGACCTGGAAGTGGAGAGCTTAATTCATAATATTGTTAATAATTTGTTGTGCCTTGTTAGTATATGTAGCCTATCTAGTTTTTATCTGCATTTCAAACATTTGATTTTTTATTGTCATTTCTCAGTTTTTTAGTTGTTATTGTGTTGAATTCATTAACTACTTTTTTCTTTTTAATTATAACTGTCTTAAAAACATCAACATGTTCAGCCTTGTACACGGAATTTGACCGATTTTCTAGAGGGCATTTTTTCTCAGTTCAGATAATGCGATCGTCTGATACATGACAGAGGGATTATAGGTCGATCAAATAATATTATGTGAAAAAAAGATTCACTTACATTCCATTTCCGCTCACATTTGGCAGCTTCATCAAAGTAGCACAACCGGAGTTGGATGGTTAAATTTTGTATCTAATGCTATACATAGGCCTACCGGTATTGAATATATTTTTTTCAAAGGGTGTGCCAATTTAATTCACTGTCAGCAATTAAGATTCGTTAATATATTTACCTAATGCCTTGTATAAAAAGCATAGATTAATTCATTGTAGTTTATTACTTTCTTTGTATTTTTCTTCTTTCTTTTCTTTTTTATGTATAGTAGATTCGAGCTGTAATTCCTTTCTGTATCCATTGTATCATTAATTTAATTTTAATTGTATTTAATTTCATTGTATTATTAGACATTATTTTCATTATTATTCAATTTGACAGATAATTAATTGTTTAGTATGACTATTATTGTAATTTTTTGTATTTATACGTAACATATGTTTGTCCTGGTGAGTGGAAGAGAAGGCCACATGGCCTTAACTCCACCAGGCTAAATAAATTTATTCTATGTCTATTTCCTTTATAAGTTCGTTAATTCGATTTTTAATTAATTCTGTTGCTGTAGTGTGATAGGTACAATTCCTGCTCTCCATTTCTGTGACCAGGGCTCGATTCCAGATTGGATAGAAGATTTAAATATTCACTTTGGGTCTAGAGTTGTTTTTCGTATTTTGTGTTGCCCAATGCTTTGCCTTCGGCTCTGTCTTTTGCGTATTGACAACCCACCTGTCGAATGTGTGGTTCAGGGTTTCTTCTCCCTACCTAAAAAAATGTCCCAATAGATTGGCTTTATAATTCTCATGAATGCTTCTTAAAGAGAGGGAGAAAAATAAGAACGAAAAACAAAGATAAGTAATGATGAATTGGCTCATGGGAATGAAATTTTATTGGTCACGGAGACTGAGGAAATGGACAAAAAAATTCTCAATCATGTTGAACGGAGATTTGTGGCTGTACCGCTCAAATACGAATGTGAAACTCTACGATACAATTTGCTTGCTATTTTTTTTTTAACTCTTGTGAAGTACTTTACAGTAGTTGTTACGTGGTTCTGTAGAAAGTAAATATTAGCTTTAAAGACACGCTCCTCCTGAAGGTCATGTTTATCTATTACTTACCTGAATTTGCTAGAAACTGTTAATAAAACGGTTCATTTGAAGTCTTGTTCCAAATTTAAATGTTTATGTATTCTTGTATTACGTCATAAAGTACTATTTCTAGTTTTCAAAAAAAGAAAATCGCGTGTCAAACTAAATTGAGAGATAGATGAATAAATAAATGCACTGTTCCTAACTTATTTTCGGGATCTGTTTTAATATAGCCAGTATCAAACCGTATGGTTATTCTTTTTAATCGCCATTAGCTTTACAACTTTAGGGCTATTAGTCTATAGTCTTTTCTTCTCTTTCTTACCATCCAATACTTTATTTCTCTATTTTGTAATAAACACCATCTATATATATATAATAGCAGTGATTCTATCTTTCCTTCACTATCTAATTTTCTTTTTAATTGAAATTTCATAACAGTTGCGCAATCTTTCTGTTAAGATGAATGCCAAATTTTGCCTATAAAAATCTTTCGTCTTTTAATTCCAATTCTAAATTTCTCAGCTTCATCCACCCATTGTTTTTAAAGTTGCATTTCAGGAATTGCCTGTTAATAATACGGTTTATCAATTAATTTACAAAATAAATATAAAATATATTTTATTTTTATTTATTGTCTCATCTTCTAAGCTTGGAACTGTTGTAAAACAATCGTTGCACAATTAGTTCATTGTAGTTTTTATTAGTGAAATTTATTTTTGTACTTGAAAATATTTAGGTAGCGTAATTAGGCGATGGGAATGTGAAATTATTTATTGGAATACTCTTGGGGGATAGACCATGGGGAAGGCCTAGACGTAGGTGGAAAGATATTTGGGTGGGATCTTAAGGAACCTTGTTATCGAAAATATGAAATGCATTCCATTGACTGAAGATACAGACCAGAGAAGGGCCTCAGTAAATGCGACATAGGGTGGATTTCGCAACCGAAGTCTAAACCACGACCGCGGTTTTCCGATTATTTATTATTTCCATAACAACCAGAAAAATTGAAAATCTACGGCTGTTAATTCCTAAAACAAATGTGTGAATCATGTCTATGATTCATAACAATTTCTGTGAATTTTCAGTCGTTTTTATAGGTGTTATGGAAACAATAAATAATTGGAAAACCGTGGACTTCAGTTGAGAAATCCACCCAAACAGTTTCATATGCTATACACTTAGTTTAGGAACTGAAAATGTAATAGATTTATGTATTATATTTAACTTTTTTTTTTTTTTGATATTTCAGTATTTTCTTCTTCAGAACAATAACTGTCATAACAGAGTTCTGAAATGCAAAATTATAATTCGTTCCTTTATCCTAACATAAATCTCCAAAGTACAAAAGTGCCAAAATGAGATTTCTGAGACGCTTCATGTTTTGCCGGAATAACTGGTACATCCACATAATATGAATGGCCAATAATAGATCCTCCGGAAAATTCAGACACCTTGAGAAGAGATAGAGTTTGGATATTTAAAAAAGTGTTGGACCAGCTTTTTCTGTGGCAAAATTGGCCGGAAGACATAATCCACGAATCTTATTCATGATGTATTATCATTTGGTTTTAATTATATATGTTTCTGAACATCTAGAAAATACCCCTTCACAGTCTACGGTACCACTATCGATTATGAAGAAGCTTAGTAAGCTTTGTATTGTAATAGGAACTGGATGGAATGGGCCAACTCCCACATTCTGCAGCTGCGAATCGGATGTCAGGATGTTACTTCTCTTATTTCAGTTACCTGATATACATACTCTAAATCTACGATTACTCAGGTAGTTTTCTATACTCTCTTCATTTAAATAAAATATAATTTTATTCTATGGGAACAAAAGTTATGAGAACAATGATCCATGTACATTTCCTTACCCCCAGAACTAGTATTAGGGATCTAAAGCTTAGATTTTAAACAATAATCCTATGATACTCTAGGTAGCATACTCTAGATCTAGAATTACTCAGCGTTCTCTGTTTTTTTTAGTAAAAAATGTCATTTTATAATTTCATTTTATGGTAATAACTTATGAGAAAAATGGTTTGCATTTATTATCTCACGCCCAGTATTTACCTAAGGATCTAAAGCTTAGATTTTAAACAATGCATGGTGCGATTCAACAGGCTTAATGTTGTTGAAAAGGAGAAAGATAAGTGGAACCGAGTAAGTTGCCTATAATATTTGAGACTCAATGCTCGAAAAGTTCCTGAATTCAAATTCCGGGACCGATCAACTTTTTTCCCCTAATCTTATTCAGTCATTTCGGGCAAATGCTAAAGCTACTAATATTATCAATGTACCGATCTTACCACTAATTACAATTTCATAGCACTTAAAATCAATAAACCACTAAAGAAAAAAGTCAAGCATAATAATAATAATAATAATAATAATAATAATAATAATAATAATAATAATCCATCCAATCCATAGTAATTCTGCCCGCAGGCAGGTCCTTCACTGCAATCATAATATTTTCATACTATGCATGCAGCTTTACTAGGGAATTGCTTTCCACAAAGATGAAGGATGATGATGATAATGGCCATATGATTTCGGGGACCGTTTGGGCCTTAAAGTTTTCCTGACATTTATCTTACAGGTGAGGAAAAACCCCGATAAAAACCTCATCCAGAAAAACTGCCCCGACCGGGGATCGAACCCGGGCTCGCTGCGTGACAAGGCAGCACGCTACCTCAAGACCACAGCGGTGGACAACAACAATAATAATAATAATAATAATAATAATAATAATAATAATAATAATAATAATAATAATAATATAATAATATAATAATAATAATAATAATAATAATAATAATAATAATAATAATAATAATGGTACAACGATTCCATACTGGCCGCCTCATGAGAACCCGAACTAACGAATGTCCTTTGGTTCTGCGCCAATGTAGATGCCTTAGACCGCTCGGTTACGATACGGGTTAATTATTACAAATAATTATTATAAAAATTACATGTTAAAAAAAAATAGAAGAAAAACGTTTGAAATGGTATGGATACCTCATAAGAATGGAAGAAGAGAGAATACCAAAGAAGATCCTTAATATTGGAAAGTTAATAGAAGAAGTGGAAGAGGCAGACCTAGAGAACGTTGGATAGATGGAATGAGGAGAAGTATGGAAGCTAGAGATTTGAGGGAAGAAGTTGCTTTAGTCAGGAACCTCTGTCGACAAATCACTTTGGGTTGAAAGAGAAACACTGTATTGTGGAATATTCCTAATAAAAAACATTATAAAATTGTTGTACGAATGAATCTAACTCACCTACACTATCGAACTAACGCAATGAGAGTTTAGTTCACTATACAGCAATTTTATACTCATTATAAGTCCACCGCTGTGGTGTCGAGGTAGCGTGCTGCCTTGTCACGCAGCGGGCCCGGGTTCGATCTCCGGTCGGGGCAGTTTTTCTGGGTGAGGTTTTTATCGGGGTTTTTCCTCACCTGTCCCCGAAATCATTTGGCCATCATCATCCTTATCATCATCATCCTTCACCGGTGTGGAAAGCAACGGGAAACTACCACACCTACAATTCCCTAGTTAAGCTGCAAGCGTAGCATGAAAATGCTATGACTGCAGCGAAGGATCTGCCTTCGGGCATTATTACTATGGATGGATTTATAATAATTAATCTGCAACGTAAGCCTACATTGAATCTAAAAACTGAAACTAACTAAGCTCCATGGTACGACAGGCGTAGAAGGCCCTTGGCCTACCAGCCAGCTGCTGGCCTCACATACACGTGTGTTAATGACAGAGGTGGACGATCATACAGCCAGTATAGGTGTGATGTGTGATCAGAATGTCGGATCCCCAGCTGTTATAACTAGTTTTCTCAATCTGGAGCCACTACTTAGCTACCCAAACGCCCCCGGTCCCATACTGGCCGAAATTCCATGAGAAAATGTCTTCCCCCAATGGGATTTAAACCAGCGCAAGTCCATAAGATGATGGCGACAAGCCTGATCAGTCTAGATTCATTTATATCACACAGATCTTTAGTAATAAGGGCTTCATCTCATCCCTCGACCTGGCATTACGCCGGATTCGAGTAGAGAATTTATATGTCTTGTGTTTCTGTACATTAGTGAAGTTTTTATGTATTGTATGTATTCTGGTTGAGCGGAAGAGAAGAACTTATGTCCGTATTAATAAACCATTATTACTATTTGTATTATCATTATATTAATTTTGTAGGTTTTTGCAAAGCAATAGAGAAAAAAAGAATCGATTAGGCCTGTTGGGATATGAAGAAGTAAATTCTTTAACCACGTTGTGGTGACATCTTGAAGCAGTAATTCTCTTCATGTCCGATGTTGTAGTAACATTTTGAAGGATTGGTGTCCCAAAAAGAATTACTGGTTCAGGTTGGATTTGATTTTCGGTAGAGCTGGATTCTCTTCTCAAGGTCGGAAGTTGGTACACTAGATAGGAAAACACTTTTAAAATCACTAAAAACTGTTTCTTGTAGAAATAATTTCACATTTATTCACTTTGTAGGTTTCCCAGCAGATCAAGCAAATATAGGTGGTATTATTCTTCACCGTCAATTAAAATTAAATTATTTTCTTTTCTCGAATCAACTATTCTTCTTGTATTAAATATCACATTTTATCAGGAGAACTCTTATTGCTTCTATGTTTGTTGAAAGTTGTATGCAGAATGACTAGTGTAATTCTTTTTTTATAATTTTAAAGAACATTATTACATCACACGATGTTATATTTTAAATTCTATTGGTTATTAGTCCATTAAATACAAGGTTTAAATTTGATTTGTTAAATCAAAAAGTTAATTGTTTTAACATCCAATCAGAGGTTAGTTTACTTTTATTTAAAAAAAATATGAAGTTAAGCAGGTGTTCTTATTACAGTTACAATAGAAAGATTTATAATTCTGACAACAATGACTTAAAATAATTTTAAAATACAAAATTTATTAACTTAAACTTTCATATTTATTATGATATTAAAATCCTGCTATATGTATTCTCGAGGATATCTAGAAGTGATATAAATAAAAAGAGTTCAACGGACATAGTCATCAGAAGGTTTAAATATAACTTTCCAGAAATTATTGCATTTATACAATTTATTTTATTTCCAGTGGTATGTACGTGAAGAAATATTATATAAACTGACTGAAGGGTTGAATTTATTTCTTAATATTTTTGTTTTGATTTACAGGACCAGTATGAGACGATAGCTCTCCACACGCAAAAAGGAATTGAGTTTCTGGAAAAATATGGTCACTTTATCCGGGGACAGATGTGCAATCGAAATGGAATATGCAGGGAAGCTCCGGTAAGTCAAACTTTTGCCAAGGATTTAATTATTCTCAGAGCTAAGATCTTTATGTAAATAATAATTTTAAATTCTAGAACTCCAGGTTGATCCAAATATATCTTCATTGACATTAGCGAGCGAAATAAAATGCCTTCTTAACTAAAGCTAGGTGTCCATTTCACATCGAATTTAAATATTTCTATAATTTTTTTTTTTGCAAACCTTAAAGTTTTATATAATTATGTAACACTAAACATCATTCAAATGTATCTAAAAGTTGTGTACAACCATTTTTAGCTATTGATCTCTCATTATAGTACGACAGTAGTTAGCCAACACTGCGACTTATTAAAATATACTCTTTAAGTTTTCAGCCTCAATCTCTGAGGCCATCTCTGGAGACGGAGAATGAAACATTGGACACTCAATATTCAACCAACCTGCAATTCCAAGAACGTATTTAATTAACGTGAAAATGTTTGAAATTCTACTTACTGGTACTTCACTTTCCTTGCTACCGTTCTTACATATTATAATATGCTGATGAAATGCTCGCAATATTCATAAGATCAAGTAATAGAACCCAATATGTGGATTTATCAACCCAAGTCTAAACCACGACTGCGGTTTTTTCGATTTTTTTATTATTTTCATAACTATAAAAACTGAAAATCTATGGCTATTAATTAGAAAAAAAACAAATGTCTGATTCATGCCTATGGTTTTATAACAATTTTTCTGAATTTTCAGCCAATTTATAGGTGGAAAACCGGGGTCGTTGTCTAGACTTCGGTTAAGAAATCCATCCAAGGATTTTTTGTGAGGTGGAGGTGTGGGTGTTATTCTGGACTTCTTGGAATAGCCAGCAATCCTTTATGTATCGGTCTCAAAATCTACATTCGACAGGGTGAATATAAAGCCTTGATCCATTTCTGAGGAAGAAAGAAAGTTAGATTAGAACCAATAGGTCCTACAGTGAATGTAGACTCTAAGACAATAGTAATACATGATCCATCAAGTTTATTCCATATTATAATTACAAAAAAAAATAAACGTTATCTCAGTCAAAACATAAATATAAAAAAGTCTTTATTCCACATGTCCACCTGCACGCCGTAGCTTAGTGGTTAAGGCACTGAGCTACAAGCCGGAGGGTCGAGGGTTCAAGTCCCGTTGGGGTCAGGATTTTTAAATTGACCCAAACCCTCTGGCGGCACTATGGCCCTGGGGTCGACTCAGCCTCTAACGGAAATGAGTACCAGACGCTTGTTCTGGGGGTAAAGGCGGCCGTCACGCAGGGCTGACAACCCGGCTGACGTAAAGTGCCGATTGTCTAGAAAAAGTGGGAGCCTTAACCTCCTACTACCCCAAGGGCCTCCGGGCCTGTTGTGGGATCACTTTACTTTTTTACCTGCTCTTACATTCATAACTTCCAGGACGCACCACTTCATGAAACACCCCCTCTAGCATTGCAGGTGTGATGTTGAGGACTACCTACTTGATAGGCTCCTTTAAATGTGCAGTTGGGTTTATATTGATTTTGTAAAAAAAAATGTCAAGAGGTATAAGGTCAGGGGAACTTGGAGCTCAAATGCAATTTGAAGCCCTACCAATCCACCTACATGGAAATGCGGCTTCCAGATATTCAAGAACAACTAGTGCGAAATGAGGGTATGATCCATCTTGTTTGGAAATACAACAAGATGCCATCCTGCTGCAGTTATGTTTGAAGGAACAGATCCAGTATGTTCAGATACGGAAAATCTGTGATTGTTGGGTTCTGCAAATAATGTTCCATAAGTTTGCCTGAACCTCCCTGTAGGTTAATCCCTTCACAAACGCACGAACCAGAGCTACTCTTTCTTCAGTAATATATTTCAGATCACCTATAAAAGAAACACATAATTAACGTTTTCTCAAAAATGATCAAGACTTCATCTTCACTCTGTATCTTTTCCTGGTCAGTCTCTTGCAAGTGCTATATCGCCAACTTAAGAAACTGTCCGACTATTTATACCCCAGCCACTGATTCTCCAGCCCTGGCGTTTTCACGATAGTGTTGCCGATATGAATATTCAATGGGAGGGGCCGCTTTCTGTATATGGTTAGCAGACATACAGCTGACAATATCTAAGCAATTTTCAAACCTTACTAGCGCACTATAGCTGCGTCAAGAGCAGTGATTGCTTGAGGCAGACATCTACTCTCGCTCAACTATTTCCTTATTGACAGTAGAGGGTGAATTTCTCCATTTGCCGTTCTTATGACATACGGGTGTTTAAGCCATATGTCAGAAAGCAAATTTTCATTTTTACAACATTCAATAATTTCCTACTGCTTTGTTGTCATTTAGTCGCCCATCATATCATCTGGGCAATGTAACGCCGCCTTCCAGACTCTCTAACCTTAGAAATGGGCTACAATTCCACCAATGCAATGCAGGAAATAATGATGATAACCCGGTAGTTACTGGGGGGAAACTTTAATAATCTTGTATAACCAACCAACCAATTAACCGATATTTATTTTTGGCTTTTCTTAGTTATCAAGTTAGGATCCTGGGTTTGAACTTTATTACCATATCTCATTTCATGATAACTATCATTTCATATCATTAAAGTTGTATCTGGCGGTAAGCATATGAGATTTGATATTTGAGTGCAAACTCGATGCGGACCAATCAGATTGACATTTCTTCCTGTTTTGCTCATTCATGGAAAATGCTGTGATTTAGAAATCCATTAATGGGATACATTTCATCATAATCACCATTTGATGTAATTAAAATCGGTATTTTTACATAGGAACCCATGCGCTAACACAATAAATACATATCATAAGCTACTGGATGCAGCCAACAATCCCAGATGCGATTTAATCTGATATTAAAACATCTATATGTAAGAATGAACCAAAATGCAATAGAGACATCCTAATAAAGGGTAAATAAATGTTACTGCACTCTGTGGTAGGTACGCATGTGCTTATACAGGGTGAGGCAATGAAACGGCACGATTTTGAAAAATCACCAATAATATATTTACAAAAAGAGTATAATTATTTGAACATGAATCTTAAGTACATGAGTGGAAATTAATGTTTTACCTTAAAAAACAATCATTTTTTGAATATGGTGCCAGTAAGGTGACGTCCTTGGTTTTGCACACATTGTTGGAGTCTAAGATGAAATCCACCCATGGCGTTCTGTAGCATCTGCAAAGGAATGTTGTTAATTTCCTGCCGGATTCTCTCCTTCAGATCTTCTTTTGTTCTTGGTGCATTTTCCTCGAAGACTTTGCATTTAAGATAGCCCCAAAGAAAGAAGTCTGGGGCGGTCAAATCTGGCGAACGGGGAGGCCAAGGGATATCACCATTCTTGCTGATTAGCCGTCCTGGAAAAGCGAGTCTCAGCAAACCCATTGAGACATTAGCAGTATGGCTTGTTGCACCATCTTGCTGGAAGAGTGTTTCTTCATCTGGATCATACTGATCGATGCCAGGCAGACCAAAGTTACTAACATGTCAGCATAACGTTCAGAGTTCACCGTTACTGTGTTACCATGTTCATCTTCAAAAAAATAGGGTCCCACGAGTCCACGAGAAGATACTGCACACCAAACTGTTACTTTTTCAGAATGGAGAGGTTTTTCATGAAGATCACGTGGGTTATTTGTGGACCAATACCGGAAGTTCTGCTTGTTAACGTAACCACTAAGGTGAAAGTGGGCTTCATCACTCATCCATAAGTTATGCACTCTTTCTCCATTTGTTCCGATAACATTAAGCATCGCTTGGCAAAAGCGTATGCGATGATTGTAATCGTTAGGTTGTAGGGCTTGCACTATCTGCATTTTGTATGGGTGATAGTGTAGGTCATTCTTCAAAATCCGTCTCACTGATCGATTGCTGAGACCAAGTTGAGCGCTGTGCCGCCTTGCTGATTTTCGCGGACTTCGTGTTAATGCATCGCGCACACGATCAATGTTCTCTGGGGTCCTGATTGTTTTTTCACTACCACCAATTTTCTTCGTCGTGCTTGCAGTGGCTTCAAAGTTTTTCACCCACAGGAGGATAGCTTTCCTCGATGGCACGGGAGCCCGTGGCGGTAGATTAAACTTAAGACGGAAAGCACGTTGGGCACCAACCACACTATCCATGTTTTTATAATATGCTTTTACAGCAAACGCACGTTGCACGCTTGACCAACGCTCCATGGCTACTGAAATTTCCACTTGTCTAGATGCTCAAGGTCGTTTCCCCCACTCCCCATAACCCCCCACTGCGCCCGTCAGCCGGAGTCCAAATCGTGCCGTTTCATTGCCTCACCCAGTATTTTGTTTATAAACAATGTCCAGAAAAGTTTTTACGTGCTAGATTTTCTGAAATGTGGTAGGGAATAGGCAGTATAGATCATAAAAGATAAAGAAGTACAAAAAGAAAACGGAAATGAGTAAACAGTTAAACATTTAATAAAAATACATTAATGCCAAAGGCACTCAAATTGCAGTAGTCAACTTGGCTACACTTTTTGAGCTATGGGAATCGCATACATCTGGGTTTCGATTTTCCCCCAGAAATGGGACAGACATGTATCATGTAACATATAATGCAATACCGTTGGTAAACAACTCTTAACTAGTGAATGCGACGTCTACTGTTAACCGTAGTTTCACATTGTTGGATGCTTTGGCGTAAAGTTTCTGGAGATGGATTTATTAATTAAAATATGATCTGATCACATGTTACCCATCTACTTATCTCAGAGTCTTGTAACATATTTATTTATACAATATATTTAGAAATACTATGGGACTTGCGCTGGTTCGAGTCCCCATGGGGGAAGACATTATCTCATGGAATTTCGGCCAGTATGAGACCTGTGCCCACCCAGAATCGTGAGGCATTTGGGTAGCTACAATAAGTAGAGACTCCAGGTTGAGAAGACCAGCTATAACGGCTGGGGAATCGACATGCTGACCACATGTCACCTACGCTAGCTAGATGATCGTCTACCTCTGTGATTAACACATTTGGATGTGAGGCCTGCAGCCTACTGGTAGGCCAAGGGCCTTCTAGGCCTGCCGCGCTTGGAGTTATATATAGAAATTAATAATAATAATAATAATAATAATAATAATAATGCTTTATTTCAGTTGGCAGAGTAAGGCCAGAAGGCCTTCTTCCACTCAACCAGCGAATAGTAAAATTATATAAAAATTACATACTTATTATAATTTTAAAATATTATTAAAATACAGACCTAACAAAAAGACAATGGGAATGTGATCTAATATTAGCTAATACTAACAAAACATGGAATAAAATAAAAAATAATATAAAATAAAATTAAGTAGGTAAAGCTTCGTACATGCGTGCGGCCATGAACCTACGGGTTCGATAGTGCCAGTGAGTAAGTAAGCAAGTACAGCTTCGTACATGAATATTGATAAGTATATACAAGATATAGTTATACAGTTAATATTTTCATTGTGTGGAACTTAAGATATCAGTTAACTTGGATTGAAATAACGATAGTGATTGACAGTCCCTGATATGACTGGGAAGTGAGTTCCTTGCTCTAGTTATAGAAATTGTGTAAGATTCAGAGTATAGACATGTTCTGTGTTGTAGTATAGAAAGTAAATAATATACCTATATTATAAAAATAATGTCATTTTATTACACATTTTGGTTATATAAGAAACTGATGAAAATTTGAGCAAGAGTTGTTCTTTTTATTATCGTCCATCATATTAACACCCTCTACTCGTTTCCGGCTTAATGCCTGGGTGAGCTCCTATTATTGAATATATGATTTACAAATAGTCGGCCGCGGTGGACTAGTGGTTATGCTCCTTGCCTCTGGTCCCGAGGGTCGCGGGTTCAAACCCGGCCGGGGTCGATGGATATTTAGGACGGAAAAATCCAAGGAGCAAGTCCTCCGGTAGGGACTTTATAAGCCGTGGGTCCCGAGTCTGAAGATTTTCAGGCTCGTAAAAAATCCTTAAGCCTGAATGAAAAGGCCTCTAAGCAAAATTTACCGAATTTTCCCGTCCTAGTATTACCTTGGTTTCCTAGATGTCAGTATGAGGCGGAACGCTGACCACCGACCACTCAAAGTGGCATCTATACAAAAACAAGTGTAAAGGGAAAACATAATAATAATAATACTTATTTATTTATTCTGGCAGAGTTAAGGCCATAAGGCCCTTTCTTCCACTCAACCAGCACAAATACAAATAAATATTCGACAAATATAGATATACGATTTCCGATTGAGGGTCTTTCCACTTTTCAGCGGTTGCCCTTTTACCAGCCGGCTGCCTGGCCCATCACATTCACATGTGTCAATCACAGAGGTAGATGATCAACAGCCAGTGTAGGGGTGACATGTGGTTAGCATATCGAGTCCCCCAGCCGTTATAGCTGGTTCCTCAACCTGGAGCCGCTACTTATTGTAGCTACCCAATTTCCTCACGATGCTGGGTGGGCACCGGTCCCATACTGGCCGAAATACCATGAGAAAATTTCTTCCCCCATGGAGACTCGAACCAGCGCAAGTCCCGTAGCTCTGCGCCAAGGCTTCTTACCTTAACCGCTCGGCTACGGCGCGGGACATATAGATATACACTATACTAATTATAAACAGTTAAAGATACAATAAATGTAGCAATGTAAATGTCATGTACAAACAACATTTTATAGGGTAATAATAATGATACGATAATAATAATAATAATAATAATAATAATAATAAATATAAATATGATACATTATACGGGAAACACCAATTAATATATATATATATATATATATATATATATATCTTACACTGGATAATAATGAAGTCGAGTTTAGAGCAAATATAAATTTAGATTTCTTTTAAAAGATGCCTATGTCCGGCAGCCCATTATTTCTTGTGGTAGGGAATTCCAGTTGCGAGAAGTGGAGATGGTATATGACATGGAGTGATGTGATGTCCTATGTTGCGGTATATTAAGTAAGAGACTATGTTGTGATCTTGTGTTTAAGTTATGGTTTGAGGATAGATACTGGAAACGGGATGATAAATAATTGGGAATCGAGGTATGTAGGATCTTAAATAGGAGAATTAGACAGTGCGATTTTCTTCTCTCTTTTAGATGTAGCCATGACAATTCGTGGAGTAATGGAGAAATGTGATCGTATTTTCGAACATTAAATATGAATCTGATACACATATTATGGACACGCTGCAATTTGTCCGACAACCCGTCACTTATGTCAGTTAGTAGAACGTCACAGTAGTTAAAATGCGGCATCACTAAAGTTTGGATTAAAATTCTTTTAAGAGTTGTAGGAAGAAAATGTTTAAGTCGCTTTAGGGAATGCATTATGGAGAAGAACATAGGCTTACAATACAATACAAAATGATATAGGGTAGGGTGGGGCTATTTTGCGCATTTCAAATTTAAATCAGTATTATAATTATCTTTTAAAAAATTGATATGTTTAATTACTCTATAATTAAAGCTTATTTACTTACCTATATAATATAATATTAATCATCCTTAAATACTAGTATAACACTGAATAAAAAAAAACTTATAAAATTGGCTGTACTATACACCTTATGTAAACACAGTGGGGCTAATCCACGCATGTAGAGGGGCTACTTCGCGCACTAAACTTATCATCATAAACAATTATCACACGTAAATTGTTTCTTCCCAACTGCACCCACACCACAGTTCGTGGAACGAATTCATACATTTATTGACAGCTGATCCACTCTCCCATTCTTAAAGACTTCTCAGAGAAGTATCTCGGTTCACAAAAAGAGCATGACACATCCTTCATCCGTCTCGTTATTTGGAGGCAACTGAGTCTGTCCGTAGAACCTGTATAGAAGCTGTTTGAAAAAGGCCATCTACACAAGAGGAAGGCAAAAATCACAGTCAATGAGACCGCGGAAGGAAGTGCAGGAGGGAGAACAGATCACGTGGCATTACTCATTTCGCTCTTGATCTTCAAGTGAGAATAATATCTAATCGGAAAACTGGAAGACTTCTCTACTCATTTCACCAACAGACTACAGTTTTAGCGCCCTTTTAGCTGTTATTTCCACATTCGAGTCGGACATCAAAATGTTTCGAAGTCCGCTTAGGCTGGCGTTTAGCTCTGCAGTCAAGTTTATTTATTCGTTTATTATTTTTTGTAAGGGATGTAAATTTATTGTTGGTCCGTTGTCGTAGATTCACAAGTAAAAGAACCTCAAGCCTTAAATGAGAGGCATAAGAGCAAACTTTACCGGCCCATTGGTGCCCAGTTTTGAACTTCACGCTAATGACCAGAATTGTTAAAGAGCGTCTGTGAATGAAAATATTACGGCTACTAATTTACATTTTCTCCTCCTCCATGGCATGGAGAGCCTAGATGACCCTTAGCCTACCAGCCGACTGCTGGGTTCATATCCACATGTGTTAATCATAGAGAAGAACGATAATCCTGCCAGGTGTCACATGTGGTCAGCATGTCAGGCACCTCTTCTGTGGAAGAAGGCTCAAAAAAATGAAAGAAAGAAAAATACCTCTGAAATAATAAATAGAATTATTCCTCATCGTAATCCTTTTGTAACAAATTTAGTATGAAGCCCTTGATAAGTCCCTTCACGTACAATGTCTCGTCATCATTGAATTATTGTTAATAATATAATCAGTCGCCAAAGCTGGTTTTCTCAATCTGCAACCGCTACTAATTGTAGCTATCCACGTTTGTAAAGATGCTGGGTGGGCACTGGACCCATACTGACCGAAATTCCAATAACTTTTTTTTTTCGTGGGGATTGGAACCGCTTAGCAACGATGCATAATGCCTTACGACGCTCAGCTACGAGGGGCACATACTACTTCTACTAATTTTAATTAACGTAATGTGTTAGTAACTCAATTTTTATACAAAATGTGTCTTAATTTAGTGCGTAAAATAGCCCCATCATCGGTGCGCGAAGTAGCCCCATATTACAATACGTTAATAAAATGTTTATTATGCTCAAGTCACTTAAGTATCACTATCTGCTGTTTTTAAATTAATATTCTAAGACCATAACCTACATGCAGCTCTATTTTAAAGCTAAAATAATTTCAAATGCGAATGTTATAGCTTAATAATTGAGACTGTAATGTTATTCAAACAGGTAAGAAGACGGAATAACGGTTTACCTCGCACAACAAAAGAATTTTTCTCCGTCGAAAAAACGGTTCTATTCACAAAAAAAAAAGTATTTTCACTACTGAAGGGGTGACAAAACGGGATTTTTATAAATACCTACTTCGACCTTCAATAGACCAAGGTATAGCTGTCAGAGTCAATGACACTATCAGTGCGTGAAAAAGCCCCATGCGTAAAATAGCCCCCTGGTACCCTACGAGGGCGGATCGGAAAGTAACGCACAATAATTGTTTTCTGCCTTGGTATTGCAGCTAGAATGTTGACATTTCACAGAGATATAGTTTGAAGTTTTCACTACAGATGGTATTTTTTTCTCAGGTGCACCTCTTGCGAGAGAAGCTTGAACTATGCAACAAAGATGGCGCGCATGCTACAGTCGTCCACCTGTGAGGACGGATCGGATCGGAAAGTAACGCACAATAATTTTTTTTAAAAAGTTTAATAGTAAAAAAAGGAAAAAAATCACAAATGAATTTACATCTTTTACCTACTTTTCGACATAGTCACCAACTTTCTCAACACATTTTTCCCATCGTGTTACCAGTTTCAATATGCCCTGTTCGTAGAAGTCCGTTTGGTTGGAGTGTAGCTCTGCGCACTGCTGATGCCTGCTTTGTTTCGGGCGTGTAGTGGTACGCCCACGACTCATCACCTGTGACGATTCCTTCCAGAACATAGAGTTCCAGAAAGTCATGTCCTTGTGCGGTGTACCGCGTT
The DNA here is from genome assembly GCA_030220185.1 of Diploptera punctata. Taxonomy (NCBI): domain Eukaryota; kingdom Metazoa; phylum Arthropoda; class Insecta; order Blattodea; family Blaberidae; genus Diploptera; species Diploptera punctata. Next base: position 1,568,559 of record JASPKZ010009386.1, read on the forward strand.
AAGTGGTCCAAGCTTGCCATCATTCGCTGGCCCTTGTGGTCGTCTGTCAGGTTCTTAGGCACCCAGCGAGCACTAACTTTACGGAAGACATTGCTACGGTCCATACAATCATCCCCATACACGCCACGCATGTCCCTGTGAATTTGACTGGGTTTATACCCTTTGGCCCACAAAAATCGAACAACACTTCTCTGTTCCTCACAGGTGGACGACTGTAGCATGCGCGCCATCTTTGTTGCATAGTTCAAGCTTCTCTCGCAAGAGGTGCACCTGAGAAAAAATACCATCTGTAGTGAAAACTTCAAACTATATCTCTGTGAAATTTCAACATTCTAGCTGCAATACCAAGGCAGAAAAAAATTATTGTGCGTTACTTTCCGATCCGCCCTCGTACGAATGTGTCGTCCTAACATGCCAGACGGAGCATCATAGGGGCAAATGTAATGAAGTGAATTACATAACTATGGATTAACAGTGCAGTTTTTGGCACGGGTAAACGTGAGATACCCATAGGAAAATATGCCTAAGCACAGTTTCATCCCCACATTATTGTGACCGGGGCGCAAACTCGGGATCAGAGAGTGAAGACGACCGCTTCGGAGTAACCCGGCATTACCGTATGTAGAAGTTTTGCTTTATTATCACTTTCAAAGCAACGTCATTCATTTTATTATGTGGATAAAAACGTGTGTTGATTCATGCTGGAGAACGGTAGCTTTAAAATCTGTTTTTCGTATTAAACTGATAAGATGCGAGATGACGAAATTTGATATTAATATCAGAGAGAGAAACATTAGGAAGGAACACTACACACGATGTGATAATGTGTGTGGATGCAAGGAAGCTACATTATCTTATATGTGGGTTGTGATGCAATGTGATGTGTAGGCAACTTCATACGATATGGCATTGACCCAGCCTTGAAGTGAATGCTCTGTTTCGCATGTACGGTACTATAAATTGCCCTTTTCTCATATTTGTTTACAATATTTGTTTTTATAGCAGAACTATCATTGTGCTGTCATTCCACATAGTTTGAGTTTGTCTTTTAGGGAATGAAAGAAGGTAAGGGGAACTTCTCGTAGGAAAACAAGAACGAAAGCGCCCATTAGTTTGACCAAGAATAGGATGGGAGAATGCGTTTTGAGGGAGGTGAATTTTACAGATTTACCATATTTTAAAGCAGTACTATCATTGTGGCTTCTAATGTACTGCCACTCCACGTAATATTTTTGAATTATAGCCTACTAGTAAAAATGGGGCGGCTCCGTCGCGCTTAGACGCTGGGGTCCCGAGATCGAGTCTCGATCACTCCATGTGGGTTTCGTGGTGACGAAACGGAGCTTGGGCAGGTTATTCTTGGTGTTCCGAACATCATCTGGCCATCAATATCATATTCACCTCATTAGATTAAGTCCAGGTCTCCCGTTTTCCCCTGCCACAAAATTTCATTCCACCATTTCACCCACACTCATCTCACTCATTTCGTTTCATTTCATTCATCGGCCCCGGTGCGTCAGGATTGGTCGGCCAGCACCCTTGTCGTTCACATCTATAAATATAGTGGCTTCATCTCATCTCGTTTCTCGACCCGACCCTGAGTTGGACACGAGATGAGGCTATTTATAGTGAAAATGGGAAAATGAAAAAGGAGCACGATTGAAAGTTCAATTTCCTATATTTCGGGGTTGCCAACCTAAATAACTGTAATACAATAACTGTACTGTAATATTACATAATACAAACACGCGCGTGGGAAGTAAAACCACTGCCTTTTATGTATATTATGTACAATCAATCCATCCATAGTAATTCTGCCCGAGGGCAGGTCCTTCACTGCAATCATAGCATTTTAATGCTACGCTTGCAGCTTTACTACGGAATTGTAGGTGTGGTAGCTTCCCGTTGCTTTCCACACCGGTAAAGGATGATAATGATGATGATAATGATAAGGGCGGTGATGATGATGGCCATATGATTTCGGGGACCGTTTGGGCGTTGGGCGTTAAAGTTTTCCTGACATTTGTCTTACAGGTGAGGAAAAACCCCGATAAAAACCTCGCCCAGAAAAACTGCCCCGACCGGGGATCGAACCCGGGCCCGCTGCATGACAAGGCAGCACGCTACCCCGAGACCACAGCGATGGACTATCGTTTGGATATTTTTGTATATACATTACGTACAATTTATATACAAAAATATCCAAACGATAGTGTTAATATATATTATACGAAACAAATAACTGCATTTTAAATGAACTGAACTTTATTTGAAACAATATAAAACAATAAATACGTACTTGCCGCCATTTTATCATTAATTGGTCTCACGGCCTCCTGTTGTTTCAACTAATGGACATTGCCCACACTGTTAACGTTAGTTATTTGTTTATAATGAACGCAAACATTTCCAACAAAGATGTTATTTTTACTATTATTTATTATTTTGAAAACCCATCGCGCAAAAGAAGAATGTACAGTGAACGTTTGTGAAGGATTCTTTAAAAACCACTTCGCAACCTCGCATCCTCGCATCGTAATATACTAGTTGAGACTTATGTGGGTTTACCCTGTGGCCAGAGTTTTAATGTCATTTAAATATTTATTCATATCTTTTAATAACTGAATTTCTTCAATGGAATACTTTTAATATAATTTACATTTTTATTGAAAATTATCTGATAATAAGATCCAAATAAAAAATTACACAACCGAGTTGAGTGGCTCAGTCGATTGATACTCATATTCGGGAGGTCCGGAATTCAAACACCAATGCCATTCAACCTGACGTTTTTCCTGGTTATCCTCAGTTGTATGTTTGATATATCAACAATGTCAAGCGACATTTTGTATGAAACATAGATTTTAGTTTTCAAAGCCTTGTCACGCAGCGGGCCCGGGTTCGATCCCTGGTCGGGACAAGTTTCCTCACCTGTAAGACAAATATCAGGAAACTTTAAGGCCCAAACGGTCCCCGAAGATCATCTGCCATCATTATCATCATTGTCGCATTTATTAAGTTTAGGTTTAAGGCCTCTCCTGGCGCATCATTACCATCATCATCATCATCATCATCAACAAGGATTAAGCCCAATGGCCTGTTCCGATCTCATTATAGGTCGAATTGGTCCTTCCATCTCTTCAATGGTCTTCCCAACAATCTTCTCCCTTTTGGTTTATAATTATACATTCTTCTTGGTATGCGCTGTTCATTCATTCGTAATACGTGCCGAAGGTAAGCATTTTGATAGTATTTTATTCTTTCACAGATATTAAATGTATTAAGTTCTGTTCTTATATCTTCGTTTTACTTTTTATCGGTCCTTTGGTATCCTGCTATTGCTCTCAACATCTTCATTTCAGCAGCCTCTATTTGTTTACTATCTGCCTTTGTTAATGTCCAGGTTTCACATCCATATATAAGAGATTGAACTGCCAATAATTTGTAAAATTTTAAAATAGCTTCGTTTCTAGTTTTATTCAATAAAGTACGTTTAATTGTGCCACATATATAATTGAATCGTTGTATTTTAGTGTATTTATCTAAATTTCTGTCATTACCTAAATGCATCCCAAATAATTAATATTCTGAACTTGGTCTATAATTACATTGTTTATCACTATTTTTGTTCTTATTGCACATTTTCCTTTCAGAGCTAATATTTTTGTTTTAGATGTAGATATTCTTAAACTGTATTTTATAGAGATATTATTTAAAGTATAAAGGAATTGTTGTAAATAATTTTCTGATGCTGCCATTATTACTTGATCGTCTGCAAAAAGCAGAGTTGTCAATACACTATTTATATTAATTTGTTCTTGCCATAATCATCTTTGATATATATATATATATTTATTTATTTATTTCTATATATATATCATTAGGGCAGCATAACTCTGCCTTCATGGCGCCCCAACCTCAGATGTACGTTACAATAACGCCGATGTCAGAAGGGAATAGCAGTTTCTTGAAATAATAACCTGGTGGCATTGAAAGAAAACATTGCCATGTTTTTATATCATTACTAAAAACAATGCAGTGGCAAGTGCTGAGGAACTCTTTCAACAAACACCATAAACGTGACACAAGTGTTAAGTCATTTTGAAACGAAAAACGTTTATTTTATGAGTAATGTCAATAATGTTTATCCAAACACACGCGCACACAAAGTTATCAGATCATTTACTGAGCCGGTATTTGATCACCAGGACATATTTAACAATATATTTTTCATAAGTAATGTCACGAGTGATTTCCAATTTATCTAGAGGATTTGGAAATCAAGAGTGACATTTGTTAGGAATATTTAACGAATAAAATTAAGCTGTTTACTTACAAATCATTATTTAAATATAGTTAAAGCGTAGTGGTTAAGGCACTACGCTACAAACCGGAAGGTTGAGGGTTCGAGTCCCGGTGGGTCAGGATTTTTACCAAACGCTCTGGTGGCACCATGGTTCTGAGGTCGACTCAGCCTCTAACGTAAATGAGTACCAGACACTTGTTCTGGGGGTAACGGCGGCCGTCAAGCAGGGCTCTGACAACCCGGCTTACATCAAGTGCCGATTGGCTAGAAAAAGCGGGAGCCTTAACCTCCTACTACCCCAAGGGTCTCCTATGGCCTGTAGTGTGATCACTTTATATATTTAATGTAAACGGCGATGTTTGAAAACAAATGAGTGATGTTTGGTTGTTTCATTTGTTCATCACTGCAACTTGATCATAATATTTATTGCCAAATAGGATCGCATTATTGTGAGAAAAAATGAAACACATCAAACTGTATATTATAACCAACATTATAGGTTATTAATTCATTTTTTTCGGAAACAACTCGGAAAATTCAGTATTTAAAAATACAATTATTGAACACACAATTATCAAATGTGTAGGTCGAAGAAATCTGTTCATTATTTGCTATATCTAACATATTTGTTGGAGTGTCATTCACTGCAAAATAATGCTCTGACCTGTTCAGAATATTAAAAAGGACATTTCTTTAATATGATAAATAGACGTAGATAAATATCGAGTGAAACATGACTGTGATTGGTTGTAAAACAAAATTCATTGAAACATGATTGGTCATTGACTCCCATTTGGAGCATGAGTTAAATAGTCATCGTAATATAAAACCTTCTATTCGTGTCCGATCTAATTTCAGGTCGAAGGAATGAGTTGACATGAAGCCGTTATTATTGAAGGTTTGTGATATACACGGTTTCCTGCTAACCTGGATTGTTGTAACATGACAAAAACTGATTAAATTTATCATGAGTACGATGAAGTGGTGGAATGAAGATTTTGGCAGGGGAAAACAGGAGAAACACGTAGAAAAACTGCCCGGGTTCCGATTCGTCCGTCACTAATCCCACGCGCAGATGCGAACTCGGCACACAGATGTGGAGGCCGAGTGACTAACCACTTGCTGCACGGAGCCGTCTGCTATTTCGTAATAAAAATGATTCAGTGAACTTTCACAAGATATATTCAGCCTACTGGATACGATTAAAGTTTCAAGACACTATGATATTTATGTTATAACATCTAAACGTCAAGTTTATATATATATATATATATATATCGAAATCAGACTAACTTATTGTTATGTAAAATTGGTTACAGGCCTACTTAATTTTTTTTGTCACCAGATTGTCTTTGTGACATTTCTGGCTTTCTCCCCCTAGCATTGGCAGGAAGGCGGAGTTACGTTACCTCGATGATATGATGGGTGATAAATGATAATGAAGCGCCAGGAGAGGTCTTAACCTAAATTCCAAACTATTTTCTTTAAAGAAAAATTCCGATGGTTTGACCTCATGAACAGTAGCAAGGAACGCTGACCACTAGCGAGATAACAGTCTGCTAACAATTCCTCTTCATAGACATATAACTTCCTCTTATTGTACTTCCTTCACAGTAGCCTCTGCCCTCTCCTGGAATTTCCTTCCTCTAGATATCAAGGGTTGCCGCACACTTGGCACTTTAGTCACGCTTATACAGTTACCTGTTGTCTAATAATTACTTTTTTCTCTTACTTACTTACTTACTCACTGGCACTATCGAACCCGTAGGTTCATGGACGCGCGGACATAAGCTCTCCATACATCCCTATCCTCAGCCAATGCTTTCCAATCATTCCCTGTATAATCTACTTCCCTCAAATCATAGTTAATGTTGTTCTCCCACCTCATTCTTGGTCTACCAACTGGGCGTTTTCCTTCTGGCTTTCCTACAAGAAGTTTCCATGCACGCCTTTCATTCCCCATACGTGCAACATGTCCTGCCCATCGCAGTCTATGAGACTTAACTGTTCTTATTATATCTGGCTTCCTATAAAGGCCATGTAGTTCACTGTTATGTAGTCTTCTCCATTCACCTGTCTGTTCATCTCTCTTTGGTCCAAAAATTTTCCTAAGTAGCCTACTTTATTCTCAAATACTTGTAATCTCATTTCCTGCCTTAAAGTAAGAGTCCATGTTTCGCACCCATATAATATAACTGGTAGAATAATAGTTTTATATATTTTCAGTTTGACGTTTTTTGAAAGGAGTTGGGACATCAAGAGTCTCTGCAATGCATAATAGCACGCATTTCCAGAATTGAGCCTATATTTAATTTATTTGTGCATCTCATTCCTATTTGTGATTATTGTTCCTAGGTATTTTAATTCAGCCACTTCCTCAAAATTTCCCTCATTTGTCATTAGCTGTCCATTTCCATTATATAATGAATTACTACGTGTGACCATATATTTAGTTTTATTGATATTTACTTCCAGTCCTAATTTCTTAGTGTTACTCTATAGGGTGTGCGTGTTGTCCTTTAGTATCTCCTCGCTATCGGCCAATAATACATCATCAGCATAAACTAACGGCTTATTAATACCACTGAGTTGTAAGCCTTCCCCATTCTCTAATGATTTAATGGCACGCTTTAGTACAAAATTAAATAGTAGAGGAGATAGTGCATCTCCTTGCTTCAACCCATTCTGAATTTCAGAAGTGTCTGAAAACTGTTTGCCTACACGCACCCTACTCTTTGAGCCATTTAGACTCATTCGTATAAGTCTGACTAACTTTTAAGGAATTCCGAACTCCAGCAGGATACTATATAACTTCTCCCTCTTAATTGAATCATATGCTTTTTTGAAGTCTACATATAGTTGATGTACAGTACCATTATATTCCCATTTCTTTTCTAAAATCTGTCTTATACTAAAAATCTGATCTGTTGTAGACCTGTTTCTTCTAAATGCACATTGATGATCTCCTAGAATGTCATCAATATAGGGAGTAAGTCTGCTTACTAATATATTTGTTAGAGTTTTGTACGAAGTTGAAAGTAATTAGATGTCCCTGTAGTTGTTGCAATCAGTTTTATCTCCTTTCTTATAAATTGGTACGATAATTGATTCCTTTTCATTCATCTGGAAGAGCTTCTTTTTCCCAAATCATACTAAGCAACCAGCGTATCTTGTCCATCAATTTTTCTCCCCCTGATTTTATCAGTTCTGCTGGGATCTCATCTGAACCTGATGCTTTATACATCTTCAATTTTTCAATTGCCATTTCAACCTCTAATGCACTTGGCCCTGCGACTAGCATTTCTGCTGTCTGTAACTTATCCTCCTCAATGTCCTGTTCTGTATGTACATTTAATAGCTGATTAAAGTAACTTTTCCATCTATTTAATGTACTCTTAGAATCTGCAATTATATCCCCATTTTCATTCCGAATTATGTTTGTTCTAGCCTGAAACCATTTCTTCTCTATACTAATTCCCTGATATAATTCTCTAATGTTCCTATTTTTTGCATTCATTTTTCTCTCTCAAATATTCCCTCTTTTTACTCTTTAGTAACTTGGTGGTTTCCCGTCTAACACTACCCAATTGCTCTAAATTTACCCCATTTGGCTCGTGTAACCATTTCATTTTTGCTAGCTTTCTTTTCTTTACAATGTCGGCACATTCCTCATCAAACCATTTCTTGTTTTGCCTCTTTTTTTAAACAACCAATGCTTTCTGATGCTGACAATTTAATAGTATCTCTTATAGCCTCCCATTCTTTATTTATATCAGTTTCTTCTTCGTTTGCCACATTGTCATCTGAAGATTCCAGTACCTCAAATCTATTAGCAATTTTGATTTGGTATTCTTGCCGCATTTCATCATTTTTCAAGTTTTTTTAATTCATATTTTACAGAATCATCTTTAGCGTTTGTTCCTCTCATAAGCGATAGCCGTTGTCTGATTTTCACTCTGACCAGATGATGATCCGAATTGCAGTCTGTCCCTCTAACTGATCTAACATCAATGATGCTACTGTGCCAGCGTTTATCCATTAATACATGATCTATCTGGTTCCGAGTTTCTCCATCTGGATACGTCCAGGTGTATTTATGAATATCCTTATGCTGAAATGTTGTGCTCTTAACAATGAGATTCTTCGATGTGGCAAATGTGACTAATCTAACCCCATTGTCGTTACTATCTTCATGAAGACTGAATTTGCCTATTGTTGGTTTGAATATATCTTCCCGCCCCACTTTGCATTAAAATCTCCTAAGACAATTTTCATATGATATCGTGAAAGGCTATCAAATAAGCATTCTAATTCTTCATAGAACTCATCCTTGATCTTGTCATCTTTATCTTCTGTGGGGGCATGTACATTTACAATTATAAAATCATGTCGTTTACCCTTCAGAATTATGTATGATATCCTATCACTAACAAACTTAATATCTCGGATTGCGGATAGGATCCTCCTTCTGACTAAAAAACCCGTTCCAAATGCAGATCTTTCCGCACCCCCATAGTATAATGCAAAGCTTCCTGATTCCTGACTACCTACTCCTGGCCACCTAACTTCCTGTAAAGCGACTATATCCAAGGGCGATTTATCTAGTTCCCGCGTAAATATCTGTAGTGTCCCGCTATTGTATAAAGTGTTAACATTCCATGTTCCTAGGAACATGTTCCTATGTTTGAGCCTTTGGCATGGGTTCCCTGAAGTAGTCCCAGTCAGAGAATTGAATGGGGGACTATTTGACCTCCGGAAAATTTTACCCCAGATGAACCCATGTCCGCATTTTTTGACAGTTGTATTTTTACGGTGAAAGATCGTCACTCTTTCGCCCAAGGTACTTTTTCGTCTGGCTTATCACCTTCGACCAGTCCGGCATGGGTAACCCTATCGGCAGCAATGCTACCGCCGGCATAGCTCTCAGGATCGTTTAAGCACGCAAGCCACTCCACCACGACAAGGTAAAGATACCATGGAGGGGATTACTTTTTCTCTATTTATTTAAATTCATACTATGTCATTAATAATTTTTCTCGTTTTTTTATACAGGCTATCTTGTACATATTTACATTTAATTCGTTGAATCTAGAGTAAATCAAAATGCATTATAAATATTAATTGTATTGTATAACATGTAACCGTTTATGTGCATTGTAATTTAGATGTAAGACTATTTTTTTTTTGTATTTCTTAAAACCTGGTTGAGTGGCAGACAAGGGCTTAAGGCCTTAACTCTGCCAGGTAAAATAAAGCTATTATTATTATTATTATTATTATTATTATTATTATTATTATTATTATTATTATTATTATTATTATTACTAGCCCATGAGACTGGTCATTTTTAAGTATTAAAATAAATTCCTGATGAATCAGTCGCCCTTAACTAAATTAAACTTCTGTTTAAGAAACTTCAAGTGGTTAAAAACAATGAAATCCTTTCATATTTCATCTTCTGCATTCTATTTGGTACTGAAGTCGGTGTATACCTCGTAGTCTGGTTTAAAACTGATTTTGTATTTTCGACGTACATCTATGTATGTGTGTTCTCTGTAATAGGCCTATGACTAAAATTAATAAAGTTTTTACTTTGGGTTGCATTATGTTTACAACTAATGAATAAATACACGTAAGTAATGGAAATAGCCAATTCCTTTAAATCCAAAAAAAAAAAAAAAGTGTAAAAAATAAAAATAATTCACCCTTCTTATTTATTTCAAAATAATTTAAAATTAACTTCAAAAGTCTGGAAATTCAGTCAGCGAACAGTGCAAACTTTACAAAAGTGAGGTAGTTTAGTAGTCTGTAATAAATTTCCAATAATACTTTACTTTCTATACCGTTAAGCCTTTTTTAAAATTCGTGTTTTGGAATTAGTGTCCTTTTCTTATAGTTGGTTTGTGCGTTTCATTGTAGAAATTCGTTTCTAGAACTGGAATGGATTTTAATAATTTTTGGGCCTATTAAATTCTCAAATGGCTCATCAGTGTTAAATAGGACTGCAATACAACAGAACCTTGAGTTGGGGGAACCTGATAATAAAAAAAAATATTATAGCCTGACAATTTTTCATTATAAAATGTGGATCATATTTTAAAATAACATTTTGGATTGTATACATCTATATCACAATGTAAAAAATGTGAGAAAAAGTAGAAAAAATCATTTTTTAAAATTTAATTCGAATTTATAAATACGTCTAGAATGTCTTATTTATCAAATTAGCTATGTAACCTATTTGTATTATTGTCATGTGTTTTTTGAAAAATTCTGACTATAATTTTAATGCCATTATAAAATTGTGTGATATGAAATGGGTCTTGGTAACGAAATTGCAGCCTGAACAGTTCCAATAAATTGCTTTAACTGACAAGGGAACTCTTAACCATTGCATGCCGAATCTTACTTTGAAATTTCTCCCAGAGATGCGTTGTCATGTACTAAGGCCGTGTCCAAAAATTATCTGCCGCTTTAAGCTGCACGGCACTAAAATCCAGCTCCAAATCTCTCATTTAAACTAAAGGTAAGTAATTTATCTTGATGAGAATAGGAGGTAATACAACTTCAGACTTTGGTTGATTAGATAACCCTCACAATCTGACGCCCACGCCCGCCCCACCTCACTGCACTCCGCTCTAGTCAAGCAAGGAATCCATATGCTTTGCTTAGTGAGTTACCATTACATGTTTCTGGCTTCGATTTCTGTATCTGACGGTTAAAAGCGACATTTTTTTCCCCCGGCCTTGGTACATCACAACGCTCCTCTGAGAGAAATTTCAAGGTAGGTTTCGGCATGCAACGGTACATAGTTTCTTGTGAGTGAACCTAGGGGAAAACCTCAGTTAGATTGATCGGCCCTGGAATTTGAACAAACCTGCTCGGAACCTCCATAGTAAAATGAAAACTGGCAGCATATTACAGCATTCTGTAGAGAGACAGGACAACTTAGATTACAGATGCTGCCGGAGATATTTCTCAGGTCGGATCGAGGGAGAGTGGCGTGTTGGGATCTTTTAGGACGGATCAAGAGTGAATCAAAAACATGCAAATTTTTGGGCACAGTAAGGAAATTGAGATATAAAAAAATTGTAGATTAAGGATATATATGTATTATCAATAAGAATAATCTCAATATGGTCATTGTTTTCGATCTTTAATAATATTATATAATAAGTAGGTCTGATAAGTTGAATAGTCTGATAGTGCATTTGATGTCTGCAGGGCCGGAGGAGGGGGGTATGAGCGTGCGCGTTTGTATATGTGTGGGAGTGTGTGGGTGTTTGTGTGTGTGTGTGTGTTTTCTAATTTGTTTTCTAACATTTTTTTAAATATTAATATACGGAATATGGATGAGTGTAGATATGTATTATTGTGATGTAGACATAGATTTTACTTATATTTAGGCTGTTATTGTTTTTGATACAGGTGAATTTGTAGGTATTTGTTTATATTATGATTAGTTTTATTTTTTATTCATGCAAAAATAATGCACGTACGGCCAAGTAGACCCGTGCGCAATGTAAATGCATATGTATTTTCTTTCTTCTGAAAAAAAGGCAATAAATTCCATTATCTAACGACTATCCTTATAATGTAGGCATAATACATTTTAATTACAGCTGGTTAAAAAAAAAGAAAATAACGGGAAAAGATTGCTAGTATTTCCATATAAATCCTGACGTGATAACACAAGGGTTATTGAATGATTCGTGCGAGGATTGCACGTGGTTTGGCTTTACGTGTCTGTATGGAAGGGATTTTATCTTAAGGTGGCCCGGAGAGAAGGGAGCCTGTGGATCAATACGTTACTTCCCCTGCGTAATGCAGCCCGCTTCGCACGGTTCAACGATTGTACCTTCTGGCTCGCGAACCCCGTGTTTACAAAGCAGCAGTTACTTTTTTTGTGTGAAAAGAATGGCCGCATCTTTTGGTGCAATCCAGTCTGATTTGCTTTGGTCCCCTTAAGAATTCACATTGAACATAAAATTATACATAAATTTACCATAAATGAATAAATAAAACTAGATAGATAGATAGATCATGGGTTGATTAATGTCTTTGACATCGTCCGATTCCTAATAGCCAGTTTTGTCGGTCCATCCAATCTCCTGGTTGTAGATGTTTCTCCTTCATATACCGTATAAACATATTCCCTGACTCCAGGAGGTTTTAGGTCTTCCTCTGCTTCGTCTTCGCTCAGGTTTCCATTCCAAAACAGAATTTGGTAAAACTGAAAAAGTTAAACTGAAAATATATAAAAATATATAAAACTATTATTCTATCAGTTATATTATATAGATGCGAAACATGGACTCTTACTTTAAGGCAGGAAAGGAGATTACGACTAAATACTCTTAATTTTATTTTAATATCAAACTTCTTGTTTGGTTGACTTCTTTTTCTGACATAATAAACTCGTTTATAGCTCGAGACCAATATGGAAATTGCAGTTATATTTATAGATTTTAAGGTGACTCTGCTAAAACATGACGTTCTACACTTTCGGCAAAATTGAATACAGTTTTGTAAATTGCTATCATATTAGTTATTTTATTAATTATATATATATATATATATATATATATATATTATATATATATATATAGGGGGCTGAGACTAATTGGGATTTCCGGATTCTTGTTCTGGTCAAAAACCCTGATGGAACTGATATTTAACCTCTGGGGTGAATTTTGGTGAAGTCCGAAGGGTTTAACTTAGCCAAATCCACTCTCCTCACCTCCAAGTTGGGGCCCCTCGAGACCTTATTAAGATCTTTTAAGATTTTAAGATGTAAAAGAGAGAGTGTAGTGTGGAAAGAAACGGGAAGCTACCACACCTATATATCCCTAGTAAAGCTGCAAACATGACATGATGAGTATTTTCACGGTTAAGGAAAGAGAGGAGAATGCTGAGTTTGCAGTGAAAGACCTGCTCTTGAGCAGAACACTAAGAATGAATATATATATATATATATATATATATATATATATACACACACACACACACAAACATAGGCGTACATATGTTAATAACTACACCTCTGTGGTCTCGGAGTAGCGTGCTGCCTTGTCACGCAGCGGGCCTGGGTTCGATTCCCGGTTGGGACAAGCTCTTGGGTGAGGTTTTCGGGAGTTTTCTTCACCTGTAAGACACACGTCAAGATGCTTAGGGCCCAACAGTCCCCGAAAATCACCCGGCTATCATCATCATCCTTATCATTATCATCATCTTTCACCGATCTGGAAAGCAACTGGAAGCTACCACACCTATAATTCCCTAGTAAAGCCGAAAAGCATAGCGTGAAAATGCTATGATTGCAGTGAAAGTCCTGCCCTCGGGCAGAATTACTATGGATGGATTGGATGTTAATAACAGTATTATTACTAGAGCTAGGAAATTTAGGTGCAAAATTTTGGCGAAGAAGGTGCAAAAAAGGTGCTCTAATTTAGCAGAAAAAGGTGCAAGAAAGGTGCAATTTATTTAACGGGAAGGTGCAAATTTCCCATGTGAATTAGCATTAGAGAGTATGAAAACCAGTTACATCAAGTAACTCACGACACAAAATTCAGTCATGTTGTCATATATTAAAAAGTCTTGAGTAAGACAAGTCCCAGAACATTATGTTATTGAAATCACAAGTCCAGAAAACTGTTAAAGCAGATATTATTCAACATCTCAATTGTTTAGAACATATCTAAAAAAAGTTCAATATCTCAACTGTCTATCAGTGGTTTCGTCTAAAGTAAAATATACTGGTTTTCACCTTCTACTTGACTGATCTGTTTTAATTTTTCTACATACAGAGTTTGAAGGTATGATTTTCATCTGGGACAGACTTCCCGTATATTTCTCCAAATATGCTTTCATAATAGGGTTGTTAAATTTGGAAACAGGAATACCACATGCCATAAATGACTTTTCTGTATCATTAAAAAAATATTTATTAAACTTGAAGAAGGCAGTGCCTCGCCAATAAACTGTTGTCACAATACACATAAAACTGCTTTGTAGTTTCTCATTTTTGTGTTTTGCACTACCTACATGCTGCGTAACACGACTGTGTTGGTGTTTTTCGTCAATTGTTATTAAAATATCACAATGAATGCACCTCATAACAGATCTGTCACTCTGAATTCCATCTGGACTAAACTGTTTTACAAAATCATGTAGTTTGTAGGAGTTCATATTCGGTTTTGGCATACTGTGTACTGGTCACTCAGGAAAATAGCAGACAGCATAAGTCAAATGTTGTTTTGAACCGATTTATTTATGCACTCAACAATCTCCCTTGCCTAAACAATAGCTCTCGCATAACTGTAGTGCAAGAAGGTGCGAACTAATTTAAAAGGAATAGCCTAACGGGACTGCACTAAAGTGGAAGTAATGTGATGTGAACTGATACCACACATCGTTACCAACCCTTGAAAGCGTATTTGAAGAAATGTAAAAAAATATATATACACATTATTTTGGGAATACAATGCTGCTAAGAGACAAAAAAAAGGTTTAAAAAAGTGCAAAATGTGCTTGCATTGATAAAAATCTGCAAAAAAGTGCTAGCATTGAAAAAAGGTGCAACTAAAACACATTTAGGGGCATTTATTTAATGTTTTTTTGGAAGACAAGCTAATTTGAGCATTGTAGTAAGAAAATAAAATTAAGATGCAGCACCTAAAATTCCTAGCTCTAATTATTACTATCATATTATACAATATTTGTATGTTCATATATACTCATACATATTATTAATAAACCTTGTCAGTAAGTAATTTTATTTCGTTTATATGTGTAAGCTTTGATCACAATATCGAACCTTTTTCAGTCTTACTTAATCAGATCACAGGATATTTCACTATTCTCTTATCTATATTATAATCTACTTTTGTATTCCGGAACTCCTTATCACAAGAAATTAGGTTGTGCTAGATATTGAACTCCATACCGAAGAAGGCCCTTGAACTACCAGCTGGCTGCTGCTTCACGCCTACATTATATAAATTGCAAAGGTGAATTACCGTCCGTCAATATAGGAGTAACACGTGATCATCATTTCGGTCCTACCAGTCGTTATATTTGGTTTTCTCAACCTGGAGCTATCCAGATTCCTCGCGATGCTGAGTAGTCACGGTCCTGTAATCTCCGAATTTACGTGAGTAAATGTCTTCCCCGTTAGAACCCAAACCCGTACCTCAGTGCCAAGGCATAATTCCTAGACCGCTCCGCTCCGGACTGCTGAAATATATATATATATATATATATATATATATATATATATATAATATTTTGTAATTGATCTCTGTTAATATACTAAATTAATTTTAATTTAATTCTATAGGCCTAAATATATTGTGTATACTTACATTCTAATATTAATTGTTTACTTATCTTTTCTTGTAAGCCCATGTTTCCCTTAACAGAGATTTAGGCGCTCTCCCCCTACAGGGAAGAATTTGAACCATGCTAATTTAGTTTCACTTGTTTTCGTATAGATGTCATTTTGAGTGGTCCGTGGTCAGCGCTCCGCCTCATACTGACATCTAGGAAACCAAGGTAGTACTAGGACTGGAAAATTCGGTAAAATTTGCTTAGAGGCCTTTTCATTCAGGCTTAAGGATTTTTTACGAGCCTGAAAATCTTCAGACTCGGGACCCACAGCTTAAAAGTCCCTACCGGAGGACTTGCTCCTTGGAGTTTTCCATCATAAAAAAACCCATGACCCCGGCCGGGTTTGAACCCGCGACCCTCGGGACCAGAGGCAAGGAGCATAACCACTAGTCCACCGCGGACGATTAGTTGTTTACATATTGCGTTACTTTTTTTGTAAATATGTATTCACTCGAATGAATTAATGGCCTTAATCCTTGCATGTATAACAATATTTATAATAATAATGGTATTATTATTATTATTAATATATATATATATATATATATAATCACTGTCGCATATGGAGCTGACGTTTGGAAATTTAACAAAAACTTATGTCGATGAAAATGGATTGCTTGATGAGAACAGCAAGATGTTCAAACTTAGAAAAAAATAAGAAACACTGTCTTACGAAAAAAAAATGAATATTAGATATTCAATAGTAGATTATGTAAGGTATAAGCAATCGAATTGGTATGAACACGTACAACGAATGCGAGAAGAAAAGTTACCCAGGAAAACATTGGAATGGTGTCCACCTGGAAGAAGAAGAAGAGGAAAGGAAGATTTCGAAGCTCGTGGATGCAAGAAATAAGAACTGGAATGAGAACAAGAGGACTGTAGGACATGGAGGGGATGGACAGAGACGAGTGGAGAAGAAAAATAATACTTTAG
Source organism: Diploptera punctata (assembly GCA_030220185.1). Taxonomy (NCBI): domain Eukaryota; kingdom Metazoa; phylum Arthropoda; class Insecta; order Blattodea; family Blaberidae; genus Diploptera; species Diploptera punctata. The sequence continues at coordinate 1,585,189 of JASPKZ010009386.1, forward strand.
GCACAGAAAGATGTGTAAACATTAAAAATCTGTTTACAAATAAAAAATATTATTATTATTATTATTATTATTATTATTATTATTATTATTATTATTATTATTATTATTATTATTATTATTATTATTATTATTATTATTATTATTATTATTATTATAGAATGTCAACATTTTGATTGTGTCGGGCGAAAATAAACAAAGTAGATAAACAATAAAGTACATTAAGAACAGAATTAATAAAGATAGAACAGTAACTGCAATACTGAATGGTATCATGTAGAATAGCAAATAATCACAACACTGTATTGGTACAGTTTGGCGCTGGCATGTTGAAATTTAATAAAAAATTACATTTAAACTCCATGTCAATGGATATGGATTTTTCGAGGGGGTCGGAGAGATGTTCAAAATTGGGAAATATTGGAAACATTGAACTAGGGTAAAATGAATGTCAGGAATGTACTATTGAATTATTTAGTTATAAACAATTTAATTGGGATGGCACATAAGAATGCAACAAGAAATGTTACCTAGAAGGATGGTAGATTGGTGTACACATGGGAGAAGAAAGCACGGATAACCTAGATCTAAGAGATAACAGGAATGATAGAAAGAGTGCTAAATTACATGGACTGGATGGATACGGACGAGTGGAGAAGAAAAAAATAATACTTTAGGCATAAAAATACGTATAAACATTGGACATTTATTTATAAATGAGATTACTATTAATTTTGGTTAGGCTTTAATAACATCTAAAGTTTGAAATTGTTCAAGGCAGGTTCTTCGTAGAGCCTGCTGTGAGATTAATTTCATCTGTTTTATTCATCACTGATTTCTCTTAAGTTTTATTATACAATTGCATGCAAGTGAACTTTAGAACGTAATGATTATCACGTGTTAGAATTATCAGACTAAGTTGACAATTTGAGGTTATCGTTTATTTTAGTGTAACTTGTTACAAGGTGGACGGTATTACGCATCAACCGGCTAAGTGACATTAAAAAATGTTTTGGTGCCACCGTTGCACACATGTACGCACACTTTTAGCACCAAATCTTCCAATATAGCCTTATTAAATATCCTCAATTCATGTCCAACTCAGGATCGGATCGAGGAATGAGATGAAACTCCTATATTTATAGAGGTCTGTGAACGATAAGAGTACCGACTGACCAATCCTGACGCACCGTTATAGGGGCGGATGTATGAAAGGTAATGAAATGGATGAGATGAGTATGGAGAAATGTTGGAATGAAAATTGTGGCAGAAACCCCAAGAAAAACCTGCCCAAGCTCCGTTTTGTCTACACGAAACCCACATGGAGTGACCTAGACTCGAGCGTCTAACCGCTTGCGCCACGGAGCCACCTAAATATATCATTATTAAAGAAAAATATAACCACAAAAACTTCAATGATGAGGAAAATTCTCAAAATGAATTAATTATTATTTAAAGGAATATTTCTGTCATGGGACAAGTTTTTTCCAACCAAACGATGTCTTCTTTCCCATCTGATCTCGCCCTAGGCCAGACAAAATCATCTCGTTGCTCTAGGGAGTTGTCTTTAGTTCCTCTGCTCTCATAGGCAGTAGGCATTGAATAGACATAGGGCGAGCTTTATGTTATTATCATAATTTCGAGTATTTGAGAATAAAGTTCTTAGGATTTTTTTTTACCAAAGAGAGACGTTCACTAACATGTGTATGACAAATATTATATAACTGTTAGCTATATGATCTTTATGGGGAACCAAATGTAATACAAACAAATCTCATAGATTGCGTTGGATAGGACATGTACAGATGAGAAATGAAAGTGCCAGTAGGTAGACCAAGAACGAGGTTTATTTTGGTTCAGTGATAAAGGGATAAAATATTTATCGCGTATGCGTGCGGGCGTGTTTAAAATAAGTATATTTGTTGTAATGTGTAGCTCATACATTTTGACTTCATAAAATATTTTTGTGTTATCCTTGTGTCGTGACTTAAATGGCATCATTAGCTCCGTATCGTAGATATGCGGAATGTAAAATTACTTAAAGCTTCGAGTGAAATTTGTCATCCCTTTCAGTTAATGACCTGAGTTGAAGTGCATCATTAAATATACTACTTACACTTTTTTTATGGTTATACGTGAAAATAAAATTGTTCTATTATATGGGTGTGAAACATAGACTCTTACTTTTAAGGGAGGATAAAAGATTACTAGTATTTGAGAATTAAAGTTCTTAGGAAAATGTTTGGACTAAAAGAGAGAGGGACAGGTGAATGGAGAAGACTCCATAAGTGATTTACATGGTGTTTCTTAACCCTTAAATTGGCAAAGCACACATTTCTTCTGTTAGTTATTTGAATGTGGCAGACCGCAGTGAAAAAATGGAATTTTGTATAACTGTTATTATTAGGTATATTGTATAATTGGACACACATTTAAGTGGTTTATTTTTGTTCATTTTCTTCTGATTTATTTAAAATATTAAATTGACAACCAAACTGATGTATCCAAAAATATACATTTCGAATTTAAGGGTTAATAGGAAACTAGATATAATGAGAACAGTCTCGTAGACTGCGATTATTAGGACATGTGGCACGAATTGGGAATGAAAGAGGGATATGGAAACTTGTTGTGGAAAAACCAGAGGAAAAAACGCCAGGTTGGTAGACCAAGAAAATAAGTGGGAGAATAATATTAACTATGATTTGAAGGAAGTAGATTATACAGTGGATGTTTGGAAAATACTAGCTCAGAATAGGATGTATGGAGAGCTTATGTCCGCGAGGCCATGAATACGGATTCGATAGTGCAATGAGTTATATGTGATATCAGACCTGCTATGTAGAAGTCAACCCCGTTTCATAATTGGCAGATTTTTTTTAATATTGTTCCAATGGAGTTTGGAATTGATGGTAACTGGATTAATACACAGATAGGAAATAACAATGTTGAATTTTAAAGCAGAATATCATGGCTAGCTACATAGTGTGGATGGAATTAGGGCGTTTATGCCAGTATGTACCTATCTCCAGACAATCAATATGTACACCCCACTACACTTATTATTTATTGACGAACCTGTGCTTGTGATGCTTTTTTCCGCGTGTTTGCTTCACATTACGACATGACTGATTGCACTTTACGTTCTTGTTTCCAATCATAGCTCCCACAGTGATCATCGTTGTGGTATAGATTCAATATCGTCGCCTCACATGCCCAGATTCGACTCCCCATTGAATTGTATTTCTCCTGATAGATGTATTTGAGGAAATTGGGGTCACAACTTTTCTAAAAAGTAATTGATCTCCTATTTTTCACCAGTCACTTTCATATCAAATTATATATAAAAATGAGTGAGAGTCTGTTTGTCTGTTCTTTATTGACTCAAAACTACTTTACCGATTTCAATGAGGTTTTTACCATCATTTAGAGGATTTTTCTGAGACAATTGACGTATAGAACATTACCTTATGTACTATAGGGCCGGAGCTAAATAAAAAGAACGGCATCGATGCACTAAAAAAGTGGCTTTTTGGGCGCTTATATGGCTTATGCCGTCTAAACCATAACAAATACATAAAATTAATGTATACAGAATTGGATTTCTCAAAAACTCAACGAAAAGTATTTTACGGATAACTCGCAATAACCATTTTTATCTTTCAGTTCATTGATGCCAAAAAATATATTTTTTTGTCTAATGCCACCAGGTTGTCCTTTATGATATTTCTGGCTTTCTCCCCTGGCATTGGCGGAATTGTAATCCATTTCTTAGGTTGAGACACCTGGAAGGCGGAGTTACGTTACCCCGATGATATGATGGCAGTGAAGCACCAGGAGAGTTCTTAACCTGAACTTAACCTAAATTCCAGACCATGGACAACCACAGGAATAATTCCCTTTAAGAAAAAAATCCTATGTTCTGACCAGGAATCGAACCCGGGACCTCATGAACAGAAGTCAGTAACGCTGACCACTAGCTCATGAGGCTATGGATAAATAGATTCGATACGGATAAATAGATTCCCCGGCAACGTGTAATCAGCACGGGGTATCTAAAAATAATTACGATGTAAATGTATATTTTTTTTTCTTTTTCCTTATTCATCTAAACATGAAAACACCTTAAATTTATTTAGGCGTAGCAGCGCACGGCAGGTATTAGCTGGTATTAAATAAGTAAAAACTAGCAGGGCTGTCTAGTTCACAAGAGTAGAGCCATATAATTCCATCCAAGACCCAAGTTGGCGTCTTTCAACTGACAAGTTGAAATGTCCTACTCGGAGATGTAATACAGTTTTTACTATGAAATTATGTGCCGCGATATCTGGTAGAATTTTAATCTTATCATAAGTAATGCCACGAGTGATTTCCAAATTACCGATACATTCACGACTCACGAAGTGAGGAGTGAATTTATCTAGAGAATTTGGAAATCAAGAGTGGCATTTGTTAGGACTATTTAACGAATAAAATTAAGCTGTTTACTCACAAATCATTATTTAAATATAGTTGTTTTAAAATATTTATATATTTAATGTAAACGGCGATGTTTGAAAACAAATGAGAAACGATTGGTATGCTTTATTTTATTCTTTTTTCGTCTCTGCAACCAGATCATATTATTTATTGCCAAAGGAACGCAATATTGTAAAAATGCACTCTAGTGGAGAAAAAAGTGAAACACATCAAACTGTATATTAATTCATTTCTGATGTCCTATGATGTAAATATGACAATTATATTTTTCTGGGAAAAATACATTTAAGAAAGTGCAAACAGTGGTTCCTTTTTCTGGTAGTATAATCAATTGCTACAAATGTTTTTATATTAACTCCCGCATGCGGTATGTGTTGACATTCATGCACTATATATACAATCTGGTAGCCGTATTTCTTAGTGAGTCAGTCACTGCAAAATAATGCTATGACGTATTCAGAATGTTAAAAAGGAGTTGCTTTCTTTATTATGATACACTTTAGTTGGTAAATTCTTTGCGAAACACGACTGTGATTGGTAAATAAAAAATAATTGTAACGTGATTGGTCATTGACTCCCATTTGGGGCATGACTTAAATAGTCAGAGTAAATAGAACAATAATCATAACAAAAAATCGCGATATGGTCATTGTTAAAGCTACACTAAACAACTAAAAAATCCCACAAAAATAGTATAAAATCAGTTATGAAATGTTCTTTCCACGATTAATTCATATTTAATTTGTTTGCTGAACTAAAGTTACTCTCCTTGGTCTCTTGCTTCCCATCAGAAGTTCGGCTGCTGTTGATTGTTTGCTTACCAGCCAAAATTCGGCTGCTGATGTTTGCAGAATCTGAAATAGACGTCAATTTATGGCCCCGACTGCAGCGTGAGAGGGATAGAGAGAAAAAAAAAAACTTCAATATTCTTAAAAAATTTAATTGGTAATTTTCAACCTTTTTTATTTTCATTTTAATCTCAGACTCTTGAGTACTTCTGGTAATATCCTGTCTAGGCTCTTATTAAAAATTGAATTGATAAGTATGGATATAATCGCTCATTTCTTTTTATTTCTATGTTATTCCTCAGACGGTTGGGTAGGACTATTTATTTATTTAACCTGGTGGAGTTAAGGTCATGAGTAGAGTCCGGATGTTAGGCACTTAAAAAAACAAAATAGGCAGGCAAAAAGGCACTAAAATCATTATGATAGGCACTAAAAATTCAAAATAGGCCTTTACAAAAAATGGACCACAACATAATTTTTTACAGTCTTAACGTCAAGAATATAAATATATGCTATCAATAACATGCGAAGATATCACAGATACTTTTGGAATTTGTTTTGCCTTTTTACAAAGGGCAGAACCCTCTTTGTCATTCAGAAATGTTTGTATTGAAAAGAAGCAAAGAACTTTTCTCGAAACCTTTAAGCCTGAGCATTATACAATGGGACATAGCATAGCCATATGACTATTTCGCTTGACGGGAATGCATGAGGTGGAAAAATACAATATTTACCTACCGGTAGTTCATTGAGGAGGAAACCATCTACCTGCTAGGTTGTTGGGGTATTGCCATCCTTATCCTAAAATATTCTGAGGGAATTTATAAAAAAGAATACTTGAAAACTTCTATGAAATGATTCGTGCCATGAAGTTTGTCCATTTCAATTGAACTCATTGAAATACTGAGTTAATTTCGAGAAAAAATTGCAAATAGGCATTTATAGGCATTATAAGCGAAATAGGCATTTATAGGCAAAATTAATTTCATGGAAAACAACTCTAGGGTCGTTGTTATGAACTTATATGAAGTCACTTTTACAAAAAAATATATATATAATAAATAATGTAGGCATTTTCCCTAACATCCGGTCTCTTAGTCATGAGGCCCTCTCTTTCACTCGTCAGGACAAACATATTTATGTTATATTTAAATACAAAAACTCAATTATATTAGATACTAAACTATTATCTGGCCAAACTGAACAATAATAAAAGCAAGGTCTAATAACACAATAATGTTAAAGATAATTAAATTTAAAACTAACATCTATATTCTACTATACATAAAAAATACAAAGCATGTAATAAACCATTATGAATTAAACTATCGGTTGTATATAAGACATTAGGTAGAAATATTGATACATCGTAATGCTATTTTTGTGAAATAAAGGAAAACAAATTATTCATATGTTAAAAAAGTACTATTAGTGAGACGTTTCTGTCAATTAATAAAAAAAATAGTTTGTTTCTGAAAGAAGGTAAAGTTTGCCTATCTCTGACATAGGGTGGAAGAGAATTCCATATTCTAGCAAGAGAAACAGTAAAATATGTGGAATAATAGGTAGTGTGATGAGGAGGGATATAAAGGTCAATGTGCTGATAGGATCATATTCTTAATTTACGTGTATAGAGAGTCTAACGAAGTGGGGTGATAAATAATTCGGAAATGATACATATAATATTTTAAAATTAAAATATAAAATTATGGAATATTCACCTGAAAGGTCCGTCTCCTCAACTTAATTGGTTACTTAACTGTAGCGCTACAGTTAAATAACCAATTAAGTTGAAGAGATGGACCTTTCAGGTGAATATTCCATAATTTTATATTTTAATTTTGAATAATACCTCAACGAAACACATCATGAATCTTATAAAAGTTAATATTTTATAGAGAAGAGATACGGAATCGACGTTCTACGATCTTGTAGATGAAGCCATGACAATAATTGTTCCAGGGATGGTGTAACGTGATATCTAGCAGCTTTGTGTGTCGTTTGACTCCCTTTATTATTGTTATTATTAGTAAACTAACCCGTAGGTTCATGGGCCTTTGGCATGGGTTCCCTGAAGTAGTCTCCGCGAGAACCGAATGGAGGACTATTTGCTCCGGAAAATTTTACCCCAGTTAAACCCATGTCCGCATTTTTTTACGGTTGTATTTTTATGACCAAGGTATTTTTTTTTTCGTCTGGCTTATCACCTTCGACCAGTTCAGCCTGGGTAACCTTATCACCTTCGACCAGTCCGCATGGGTAACCCTATCGGCAGCAATGCTACCACCGGCATAGCTCTCGGGATCATTTAGATAGGTAGATAATGGTATTTGTCTTTTTTTTTCTCAGAAGAAAGAAAATACATATGCATTTACATTGCGCACGGGCCTGTGTGGCCGTACGTGCATTATTTTTCCATGAATAAAAAAATAAAACTAATCATAATATAAACAAATACCTACAAATACACATGTATCAAAAACAACAACAGGCTACATGTAAGTAAAATCTATGTTTACACTACATCACAATAATACATATCTACACTCATCCATGAAAAGACCATGTGTATAAATAAATAAAAAAAGTCCCATTCCGTACATTAATATTAAAAAAAATGCTAGAAAACAAATTAGAAAAAAAACACATACACACATACACCCACACACCCCCACACATATACACACCGCACGCTCATACCCCCCTCCCCCCGACCCTGCAGACATCAAATGCACTATCAGACTATTCAACTTATCAGACCTACTTATTATATAATATAATTAAAGATCGAAAACAAAGACCATATTGAGATTCTTCTTATTGATAATACATATATCCTTAATCTACAATTTTGTTATATCTCAATCTCCTTACTGTACCCAAAAATTTTCATGTTTTTAAGCACGCACGCCACTCCACCACGACAAGGTAAAGATACCATGGAGGGTTATTGTTGTTGTTATTATTATTATTATTATTATTATTATTATTATTATTATTATTCCTTGAGTGCCAGTCTCTTTGGAGCTATCGTGTTGCGGATTTATTTATTTTATTAGTTAACTACGAAAAGATCTTAATGTGAAATTAACCAACCCATAATTTGCCTTGAGGACTGAGGAAAACCACGAAAATGTCTCAATTGGCACTGGATTTAACTTAAGCCCTGCATAAGTCTAACCGTACCATCTACGTCAACTCCTTCGGAGCTAAGACATTGTAAAACTTAATAATGCGTATAAAAATATTTCACGTATAATGTATTTTGTCGTTAAGCGTGGTATTTTGTAATTTTCCGGTCTTGTAACTTCTAACAATCCGCAGATATAATGTAAGGTGTGTTGTTGTTTGCGATCGGGATGTTGGAATTCCTCGAACCGTGGACTGGAGGAGTGCTGCAGACAAATGGCCACATTTGTTCAGATGTGGACTTGGCGCACCATATATGGCGTCATCTTACAGAACCTGTTTTGTCAAATCCTATAACACCTACAGTATCTGCTTCCAGATTGCAGGTCCATCAACCTCGTCAACCATCGCCAATTGTTTCTCCGAAATGTTATCTATGGTTTCTATCATAATTAATTATATAAAACTGTTTATTTTTGTATTCATAACCTACATTAAGATTTACGAACTTGATGATTTGCTCATTTATTCCCTGTATATAGTGTAAACAGAACCGTTGAATCGAGCGAATTTGTTCAGTTGGTATAGTAGCTATTAAGATTTTACATTCGGAAAGTCTCAGGCCCAAAACCTGTGCCGACCAACTTTTTTTTTCTTCTCAGGGCAAAAGTTGGGTTGGAATTCATTATCAGGATCCATTTAATCGTAATCATCATTTAGCAGTATAATTAAAAAATTAGTTGCCACTAGTATTATTTAGTTTATATTTGGACCAAGTCATAAATGAACGGCAAGAACAAATTAATATAAATAGTGTATTGACAACTCTGCTTTTGCAGACGATCAAGTAATAATGACAGCATCAGAAAATGCTTTACAACAATTCTTTTATACTTTAACTATTTTTTTTATCCCACAACAGGCCTCAGGAGGTCCTTGGGGTAGTAGGAGGTTAAGGCTCCCACTTTTTCTAGACAATCGACACTTGATGTTAGCTGGGTTGTCAGCCCTGCGTGACGGCCGCCTTTACCCCAGAACAAGCATCTGGTACTCATTTTCGTTAGAGGCTGAGTCGACCCCAGGGCCATAGTGCAGCCAGAAGGTTTGTGTCAGTTTAAAAATCCTGACCCCAACGGGACTTGAACCCTTGGCCTTCCGGCTTGTAGCTCAGTACCTTAACCACTACGCTACATATCTCTCTAGAATACAATTTAAGAATATCTACATCTAAAACAAAAATATTAGCTCTGAAAGGAAAATGTGGAATAAGAACAAAAATGGTGATAAACAGTGTAATTATAGACCAAGTTCAGAATTTTAATTATTTGGGATGTCATTTAGGTAATGACAAAAATTTAGATAAACACTCTAAAATACGATTCAATTATCTATGTGGCACAGTTAAACGTACTTTATTGAATAAAACTAGAAAATAAACTATTTTATAATTTTACAAAGTATTGGCAGTTCCACCTCTTATCTTTGGATGTGAAACCTGGACATTAACAAAGGCAGAGAGTAAACAAATAGAGACTGCACAAATGAAGATGTTGAGAGCAATAGCAGGATACCCAGGGACCGATACAAAGAAAAACGAAGATGTAAGAACAGAACTTAATATATTTAATCACTGTGAAAGAATAAAATACTATCAAAATGCTTATATTCAGCACGTAGACATCTGTGATTGGTGGAGCGATGGTACTATTTTACGCGCCTTCTGATGTTTAATGATTCAACACGGCGGCCATGTTGCAATAACTGAATTTCCCTCTTCGTCAACTGACATGCGCAAAATGGTGTTGTATTTAAATTTATATAAATGTAGGCCCTATACTTACTGTTCACCTTTGCCATTTTTCATATGTGTTATATTGTGTTTTATTATTTTATTGTTATTTTTGCAGTAAATTGGTTCATACACAATAGTTATATAAAATGTAGATTGATCAGGGAACTACGTTTTCATCTACACCGCTGGACAACGATGTCATTACATTAATGTGGCCAATGAAATCATACTTAACCATGTACTTCTGTTTACATTACAAAATAAACTAAGGCCGAAACCAGTATATCCTTCTCTTCTTCTTCTTCTTTTTAAGCCCATGTTTCCCTTAACAGAGATTTAGGCGCTCTCCCCCTACAAGGAAGAATTTGAACCATACTAATTTAGTTACACTTGTTTCCATATAGATGTCCTTTGAGTGGTCTGTGGTCAGCGTTCCGCCTCATACTGACATCTAGGAAACCAAGGTAGTACTAGGACGGGACAATTCGGTAAATTTTGCTTAGAGGCCTTTCATTCAGGCTTAAGGATCTTTTACGAGCCTGAAAATCTTCAGACTCGGGACCCACGGCTTAAAGTCCCTACCGGAGGACTTGCTCCTTGGATTTCTCCATCCTAAAAATTCCATCGACCCCGGCCGGGTTTGAACCCGTGACCCTCGGGACCAGAGGCAAGGAGCATAACCACTAGTCCACCGCGGCCGATCTGTATAATATCCAAGCAAATAAATTTTTATTATTAGTGGTTTTGGTTTTTATAGTGTAGCGCATATGATCACGTGTGTTGAAGGGCAATAGCGTGGAGAAGTAAAAAATGTGTGATGAATTTGCAGAACATGACTATTCAGCTTGGAGTTTCTCGGAACTCTATTTTTAGCAGATGTGCATTTTCCTTATGTTAATAACTACTGTGCCTTGTATGGAAAGGTACCATATTTGAATAGCTAAACTCCCGCAAATATATTCCACCTAACTGATTTACTCAACTCGCATCATGTTGGCTTCACGACATGTAATCCATGATAATCAACACAATCTAAAAAATAATTGATTATATTAGCAATAGTTAATCTGCTCCCCCCCCGACTTAACATCCACATGCCATAAGCCATACAAATGCCATTCACACACATTTTGGAGTCCCGCGCCGTAGCCGTGTGCTTAAGGCAAGAAGTCTTGGCGCAGAGCTACGGGTCTCCATGGGGGAAGAAATTTCCTAATAGAATTTCGGCCAGTTTGGGACCAGTGTCCACCCAGCATCGTGAGGAATTTGGGTAGCTACAATAATTAGTGGCTCCAAGTTGAGAAACCCAGTTATAACGGCTGGGGGAACCGATATGTTGATCACATGTCACCCCTACATTGGCAGGATGAGCGTTAACACATACAGATGTGAGGCCAGCAGCTAGATGGTGGACCAAAGGCCTTCTAGGCCTGTCGCGTCATGAAGTAAAAAGTAAAAAACCTGTAGGAACATTTTATTTTTAGGCCTATTGTACAGCCTATACCTTTAAAAAAAGTGTAAAAAATTATACCTTTTGTAAATATATCTTACAATATTAATTTCTTCTTCTTCTTCGGCTTTACCTCACTTATAGGTTTGCCGTCTTAAGTTTCCATTTATTTCTATCATTCCAATCTCCTTCTTCCAAATTCCTATCATCCATTATAGTTCTGACATAAGTTTTCCATTTCCATCTTGGTCAGCCATGTTTATTTCTTCCAGGGGGTGGCCATTGTAGCCTATATATTTTTTGGCCATACCATGTAAGAGTTTGATTTTCAATCCTCTTAACAACAGATGTGGTGATATTCATTTCTCTCCAAAGGTGTTCATTTCTTTAATTTTTAGAATAAAAAAGAATTGTGACACTACAGCTCGAGAGCTGACCGAAAATGGTTGTTGTTGGAAAACTGGCATAATGTAGTAGGCCTGAGGGAAGTCACGTGGTTAGCTTAGTGTAGCTCCTCTACGTAAGTTTCAGTTTTATTTACCGGATATCGCTGCTTCTCATATGAAGAAGTTGTTCAGTTTTCATTAATGTTATTGGATCCAGTTCCAGATCCTGTTCTCAAAGAAAAAAAAATAAGAGTCAAACTCGTGATATCTGGAATTGCCTTGTCTACCATTCAGCCATGCCATATAAATTTACATTAAACTGTCCTCCGACATGCCGACTGGTCTAAGCATTATAGCTTGGTGCACGATTACGAACGAATATGTGCTATTTGGAGTCTCACGAGGGAGACATTTTTTCATGTAATTTTGGCAAATTTGGAAACAGTGTCCACCAGCATAAATAATTTTGGTACGTATGGTAACATCCATATAGGCCTAATATAACTGGGTGAATAAGTTTTATATATTTCTAGTTTGACACGTTTTTTGTTTTAGAGAAGTTGGGACAATAGTCCCTATGATGTGTAATATTATGCATTCCTGAATTGAGCCTATGTTTAATTTCTTTGTGTTCGCATTCCTATTTGTAATTATTGTTTCTAGGTATTTGAATTTAGCCATTTCTTCAAAATATCCCTCATTGTCATTAACTGTTCATTTCCATTATAGAAAGTATGCATTTCTACGTGTGAACATATACTATATTTAGTTTTATTGATATTTACTTCCAGTCCCAATTTTTTAGTGTTACTCAATAGTGTGTGCGTGTTGGCTCTTACTTACTCACTCGCACTATCGAAGCCGTAGGTTAATGGCCACGCGGACATAAGCTCTCCATACATTCCTATCCTGAGCTAGTGCTTTCCAATCATTCCCTGTATAATCTACTTCCCTCAAATCATAGTTAATGTTATTCTCCCACCTCATTCTTGTTTCTATCAACTGGGTGTTTTCCCTTTGTTTTTCCTACAAGACGCTTCCATGCACGTCTTTCATTCCCCGTACGTGCCACATGTCCTGCCCATCGCAGTATACGAGACTTAACTGTTCTTATTATATCTGGCTTCCTATAAAGATCATGTAGTTCGTCGTTATGTAGTCTTCTCCATTCACCATTCTCTTTGGTCCAAACATTTTCGTAAGAACTATTCTCAAATACTCGTAATCTCCTTTCCTCCATTAAAGTAAGACTCCATGTTTCGCATACATATAATGTAACTGGCATTATAATAGTTCTATATATTTTCAGTTTAAAGTTTTTTGAAAGTAGTTGGGACATCAAAAGTCTCTGTAATGCATAATAGCACGCATTCCCAGAATATTGAGCCTATGTTTAATTTCTTTGTGCATCTCATTCCTATTTGTGATTATTGTTCCTAGGTATATGACCTCAGCCCACTTCCGTGTTGGCTTTAGTTTATTATATATTTTAAAATTGCCTACTAAGTATTAACTTAATTTTATATCTGATATCTTAATATATAAAAAAATACGTGTCACGTTGTTTGTCCGCGATGGAATCCTAAACTACTGAACTGATTTTAATACAATTTTGCACACTGTGTGCAGTTTGATCCAACTTGAGACTAAGGGAAGTTTATAACTAAATTTATAGTCGCATTATTTTTATTGCAAATTAGTTGTTTATTATTTAACAAAGAGTTATAATTATCTGTGAATTCCATACGATTCTAACAGATGGCCGTGTAAGGTAATTGGTTTATTATTTAACCAGGTGGCTGTAGTTTTTGTTGCAACCGCGAATTTCAATTGGATTACAAATATTGATTATTTCATAATTTAAGTGGGTTTATGTTTATTTTATTTTCAAAATATTGATAATAATATTATTTTCGTGTGTAAGTATTAGTTTTAAGTAATCTGGCTGAAAGACAGCAACTTAATTTAAATTTAACTGGACCAAGAAGGGACATTGAACAATATGCCGAATCAGTTCTAGAGACCATGAATGATAAGATATCAAGTGAATTTCCGCAAATTGGTATAGGCCTATGTGACATAAATCTTACAATTAAGAAGAATGTCAATTTAAAAACATATGAAGGTCCTAAGGAACGGAATAACAGTAAGTCTGTTAGTTATAATAATATGCCTAATATTACAGAAACAATCTCCATGCCTCAATCAAATGAAAAACAAGAAGACTATAATATATCACAAGATGATATTACTATACAGAAAATTCCTGATGATGATGAGAATCCAAACTGGCAACAAGTTCGTAGAAAAAAACGAAAGCATAATAACATCAGCAAGCCTCCTCAAAATATTCCATCAATAAATTAATATAATCCTTATGATACGCTTATGGATGATACTGAGAATGCAGACAACATAAATTCATCTCAATCAACAAAACCACTTCCACATAAACCACCACACATATTTATACCGGGTGCAGTTAACGTACCAGAACTAAAAAAAATGTGTAAAACAAACTTTCTGATTTAGGTGTCTCACTTAGTTTACTACAACATAATTTAACGTATACCTTAGCCACAGCAACGCGTGGCCGGGACTTTATATATATATATATATATATATATATATATATATATTTCGAATCCCGTCCAGGCATTTATTTTTCTTATCATACCATATATATCCATCCATAGTAATTCTGCCCGAAGGCAGGTCCTTCACTGCAATCATAGCATTTTCATGTTATGCTTGCAGCTTTACTAGGGAATTGTGTAGGTGTGGTAGCTTCCCGTTACTTTCCACACCGGTGAAGGATGATGATGATGATGATGATAATGATAATATGGTAAGGATGATAATGATGATGGCCATATGATTTCGGGGACCGTTTGGGCCTTAAAGTTTTCCTGACATTTGTCTTACAGGTGAGGAAAAATCCCGATAAAAACCTCACCCAGAAAAACTGTCCCGACCGGGGATCGAACCCGGGCCCGCTGCGTGACAAGGCAGCACGCTACCTCGAGACCACAGCGGTGGATATATATATATATATATATATATATATATATATAACGAAGTCTGATTAGTTACACTATTTATAACTCAAGAACGGATGGACCGATTTTTATGATATTTGATTTCTTGGATTTGTTTCCGCCCCGAATAGCAGATAACTATTAAAACATCGGAAAAATTAACGTAAAAATATTTAAAGGCGATACGACGTTCGCCGGGCCAGCTAGTAAACTATATTTTCTTGTTCTTTATGTTAAATGGCCTATGGGCATCACTATAGGCGTATAAAATATACATCTGCATATAGGATTTCTTAAAAAGTATTTCCCATCATAGAGTAGTTATTAAATATTATTGACATTTTTATTATATACAACTTTCTTCATTAGAGGATTGCCTCAAGGACAAAGTGATACAGACAATTAATTTTCGAAATTGATGAAATACATTTCGCAAATACATTAGAAAAATTCAAATTTTAATAAGAAAGAACTATTAATAAAATGATAAATATTACAAATTTGCTTAATACTTATCTTACTTGATAGTAATGTGCCTTAATATTATCATCAGTTATTCATGACTGATTTTAGGGAATGAAAGAAATATCTAAGAAATGTAGAAATAAAAAGCCGTAAATCTGGTATATACTGTGTGGAATGTTTTTATTTATTTATTTTTTTCAAATGCCCCAGATTTGTCTTTCGATATTCCTGGTTTCTCTCCTGGCATGGCGTATTTGTAACCCACTTCTGAGGTCGGGGCACCTTGAGGGCGGGGTTACGTTGCCCTGATGATATGATGGGTGATGATGATGATGATGATAGTGGTGCGCCAGGAGAGTCCCTAATCCTAAGCTTAACCTAAGATGAATATGAATGATGATGATTGCGATGGCCATATGATTTCGGGGACCGTTTGGGCCTTAAATTTTTTCCTGACATTTGTCTTACAGGTGAGGAAAAACCCTGATAAAAACCTCACCCAGAAAAACTGTACCGAATCCGGGCCCGCTGCGTGACAAGGCAGCACGCTATCCCGAGACCACAGCGGTGGACATGGAATGTTTTTATTTAATCCATGGGGTTATTTTTGAATACCAATTAATTTTATCCTACATTAATTTATGGATTTGTGGAAGAATTTGCTATCGTAACTCAGATTAATAAGTATAGTCCGGAATGTTTACTACTTTCGGTGTGTCGTAATCTTTTGAGGTCAGGTCGCTTCCTTTAATAACTATGTTCAAATAATTCTAATTAACCCACATTCAATAATTTTCTGAGATGAAATATGGTTTAATGTGAATGGTCATGTTGCTTCCACAAAATAGTAGGATTGGAACACTTAAAATCCGCGATTAATTTACGAAATTCGTTTACATTAGAAAAATTGACGTATGGTAGGCTGTAACAGAGAATTCAACGCCGCATGTAAAAAGGTTATACTAATTATAAAAATAGAGTAACTCGAATAATTATAACTGTGCGCATTCATAAGTAATTCATTCATTCATTCATAGTGTTCTGCTCAAGAGCAGGTCTTTCACTGCAAACTCAGCATTCTCCACTCTTTCCTTAATTCAGCTTTCCTTTTTGTATCTGCATACAAACCATTTATTTTAATATTGTCTATCATCTGATGTATTTTTTTGCCTCTAACTTTCTTTCAGTTGACCATTCCTTCTAGAGCATCCTTCAGCAGGCAGTTTCTTCTTAGCCAGTGGACAATCCAATTTATTTTCCTCTTCTTTATGAGTTCCAGCATTGTTCTTCTTTCACCCACTCTGTCTAGCACATCTTTATTTCTTACTTTGTCTGTCTATTTTATATGTTCCATTCTTCTCCATATCCACATCTCAGAAGCTTCCAGTTGCTTTTTGTCATTCCGTCGTAATATCCAAGTCTCTGCACCATATAATGCTACACTCCACACAAAACACTTCACTAGCCTCTTCCTTAATTATTTTGCCATAGGTCCGCAGAAAATGCTTCTCTTCTTGTTGAAAGCTTCTTTTGCCATTGCTATCCTCTGCTTTACTTCTTGACCGCAGTTCATGTTACTACTGATAGTACAACCCAAGTATTTGAAGCTCTCCACTTACTTAATGGCCTCATCTTTAATCCTCATGTTTATCTTCCTTGGTTTCTTTCCTATAATCATGGCCTTCGTCTTATTTATATTCATCTTCATCTCATAATCCTCGCACTCATCATTTAGCTCCATCAGCATGTTCCTCAATGTCATTGCATCTTCTGCATAAGTAATACGTACGTAATGATATGAGTAATAAAAATAATAGTAATACGCGGAAGATAGGAATACACCGCTCGGAATACGTGTAGCGCCTATTGACTAGCCCAGCTGTGTGTGTAATATTATATAGTACCTCTACAATATGATTCTATCTATAATGGTTAGCCCAGTGTTGAACCACAGCCTTTCCTTTGTTAGGAGTTATTAGACCAAGTTAATTTAGTTACCTTATTTGCCTATAGATCTCTTAAATGGCATGCGGCCAACATATCAACTTCATGAGGCATCTATCAGGCAACTAAGGCATTACTAAGATGTTCGGGTCGGTAATTTTGCTTAGAAGCCCTTTTATTCAGACTTCAAGATCTTTTACGAGCCTGAAAATCTTCAGACTCGGGACCCATGGCTTAAAGGACTTGGTCCTTGGATTTTTCCATCGTAAAAAATCCATCCACCCCTGCCGGGTTTGAACCTGCGACCCTCGGGATCAGAGGCACAGACAATATGATTACCTATAGGAAATACGAGTATTTGTTGATGTGTCTAAGGGACAGAGTAGATGCTTTTCGGTGGTAGGTGCAGTTAGAAATGTGTTATTCTCGGATTAGTTTTAAAGAAAGTAGAGCACAGGAAAACCACTGTGAACTTAGATTATGTGCCTTCATCATTAATGTTGCATTATAAGGAAACTATGTTTCCATTAAGTGGATGTGAATCATAAATGTAAATATATTAACAACATGTAGAAGTCAGACGCCAGAATGACGGGTGTAGCCGTTATAATATCAACTTTTTTTTATCTCTTAAACGTGCCTTTGATGTACAATATAATGTGGAACTTGTATAGAATATTTTGTAGAAAAATTATTATATTGGCCTTGTTAGCTCAGACGGTTGTTTAAAACTAGTATTTGCCAGTTTGGGATCAAATTCTTTCCCAACCAACGTGACAGGATCTTTCCTGTTTTTCCTCAAACAATGTAAAATCTTGATTGGAAATCCATATCAGGATGCATTTCAAGACTTTCAAGAGTTAAAGGTAAAGTGATTACACTAGGCCTATATCCCTGTATAGGCCCTTGGGATCGTAGGGAATTAAGGCTGTCACCTTTCTAGGTAACCTGCAGCAGGATATCAGCCCTCTGTGATGACTGGTTTTAACCCTAGAAAATTAATCGGGCACTCATTTCAGGTGGAGGCTAAGTCGGCAAGCACTTAATAGATAGTATTTTGAGACGCTTCTAGGGCCGAATGCAAATACATTAGTCTCTACTCTAATTACTTCCAATCACTGGTGAGCTGACTTTCCTTGAGCAAGTGCAAATATCGAATTGGCGACCCACTAACTGGTCATGCATTAAAGTCGTTTTCGTAATATTGGCAAGAAATTACCCAGAATTCTCGGCGATAAAACCACTTCTGTTATTTTCATCTGCTAGAGGAACGCATTTACGCTTGCGTCCCGCAAATAATACCGTATACGATGCCGTCTGCGTCGCGCGATATTACGCCGATTCTCCTGTTCTTCCAGTTAAATTCTTTGGTAGACTCTATCAAATTCCTCTTCTCCGCGTATACCGAAAACATGATCGAAGTCATCTTGGATAAAGCAGCAAGGTACGCGGCAAGGTTTCAAACTACATCGGTTCCCATCGGATTGCTCACGATTCGTTCTCTGCAAAGTCACCTCGCCAGGTAGCTTAGGAATTTCGACAATTATTATCGCATGAACAGATTTTTGAGTACGCAAAAAGTCTTTGGATGCAACTTTCTCAGTAGCGAACGGACTTTCACGGTGTAGTTCGTTCATAGGTACGACCCTTAGTGTTGTAATTCAAATATGGGCGCGAAAGAACTGACTTTTTTCTTCAGAAGTTTCCTTTTTTAGTGTGCAGATTCTGACACTGACCCAGAGCCTTATTTCTCTTCCTAAGGGCTTCATGCTCAGAATTAAAAAATCCATTGACCCTGACCGAACTTGAACACGAGAATCTCGGAACCAGAGGTAAGTATGGTAACAACTAATCTGCTGGGACCGATCAAGTTAATATTTTATGGACATAAATTGGACGGCGTTATACATCAGCCAGCTATGCGCCATTATGTAAGTTTTGAGAAAAATACGTTTAAAGTTTTAAGTCAATCTTCACTATTTATTGTAGACCAAATTAACAATACTGGATATTGCAAGTTATTTTCCTTTTCTGGCAGTTATACATCAACAATCTAAGAGCGGGAACATTTGGCGCTTAGCTGCATGATGTAAAATTTAGATTAGATTTATGAAGACCTTTGTCTATGAAGCCGTTTGTTGTGAAATGTCTGATAGGACTGATGGTGTTTACATTTTTCTTTAATAATAAGGCTTTATTTAAATATTTGACGATGAAAGTGTGCATACACTTACTTAATGAGCGAGCGCAACAGATAGCATCTAAAATCTTATTTTAAGAGGCGCTTAGCCGGTTGATGCCAAATAAATGTTAAAAATACATATAAACTGTAAATTGTTATTTGAGGCAGGGAACAAATTGTCAAAAATTCACATTTCACACACTACATCTCGAACGTACTCTAAACTAAAAGAGGAAGATAAAGAACTGTTTGCTTACCAACTTTCGGGAGATCATGTTGGATCGTAATAAAAATACATCAATATCAACCCATAATCTTGTCAATGAAATATGCTTCGATGGGTACTGCATGGAGATATCGAAGGAGCATCAATTACATCTTATTATATGCCATACGTCCACCGCTGTGGTCTCGAGATAGCGTACTGTCTTGTCACGCAGCGGGCTCGGGTCGGGACAGGCTCCTGGGTGATGTTTTTTTTTTCGGGATTTTTTCTCACCTGTAAGACAAATGTCAGAAAGTTTAGGTTGAACGGTCCCTGAAAATCAACAGGCCATCTCCATAATCCTTATCATTATCATCATCCTTCATCGGTGTGGAAAGTTACCACACCTACAATTCCCTAGTAAAGCTGCAAAACATATCATTAAAATGATATGATTGCAGTGAAAGACCTGCCCTCGGGCAGAATTACTATTGTTGGTATGCTATACTAGTTATGGCGGCAAAATTATTTTGATCTGGAGTTCAGTTCTGTCATTGGTTTATCCAGTGCCTTGTTATACTGGTTTCATTTGAGTTCCAGTAAATAAGTACGATTGGTTGTCATATCAGTTTCTTTAAGTTAACGGTGTGTGCTTTCGAAAATAACTCTACACATTAACATCGAAAAAATTGTTCTGCTATTAACGACGATCACTTGATTAGAAGCAACGAGAAAATAAGTATGTTCAAAATGGTTATGGCAGATTTTACAAGTGGCTGAGTTAAAAACTATAGCAGGATTTTAATATAATAAATATGAAAGTTAAATTTAATAATTTTGTATTTTAAAATTCTTTATTTAAATATAACTTAAATAAAATAAAATAAAATATCTACATGGCCATTGGCTGCAAT
This sequence comes from Diploptera punctata, assembly GCA_030220185.1. Lineage (NCBI taxonomy): Eukaryota > Metazoa > Arthropoda > Insecta > Blattodea > Blaberidae > Diploptera > Diploptera punctata. Next base: position 1,605,958 of record JASPKZ010009386.1, read on the forward strand.
GATACCTATTATTATTAAATAAATAAAAACATCTAAATAATTCATTGTTGGTTATTGTTGAATAAAAATGTTTCAGTAACAATTAAAGAAATTGCATTACATAATGGTTTCTGTAAATAATGCTTTTAAAAATTGTTTTAAGTCATTGTTGTCAAAAATTATAAATCCTTCCATTATAACTGTAATAAGGACACCTGCTTAACTTCATATTCTTAAATGAAAGTAAACTAAACTCTGATTGGATGTTAAAACAATTAACTTTCGTATTTAACAAATCAATTTAAACCTTATATTTTGAAGGACTATTAACCAATAGAATTTAAAAATAACATCATGTGATGTAATAATGATCTTTAAAATTATAAAAGAATTACACTAGTTATTCTGCATACAACTTTCAACGAAGATAGAAGCAAGAAGAGATCTCCTGATAAAATGTAATATTTAATACAAGAAGAATAATTGATTCAAGAAAAGAAAATACTTTAATTTTAATTGACGGTGAAGAATAATACCACCTACATTTACTTAATCTGCTGGGAACTTCAAGAAGTGAATAAATGTGCAATTATTTCTACAAGAAACATTTTTTAGTAATTTTGAAGTGTTTTCCTATCCAGTGTACCAACTACCGACCCTAAGAATAGAATCCGGCTCTACCGAAAACTAAACCCAACCTGAACCAGTAATTCTTTTTGGGACACCAATCATTCTTCAAAAATGTTACTACAACATCGGACATGAAGATAATTACTTCTTCAAAACGTCACCACAACGTGGGACAAAGCAATTTACTTTTTCAAACATAAGCACAGTATAATATAGGTGAAAATAAGAGAGCATTTCACATTGATTGAGACGATATGCACGTTTGTCAACACGTTACCAGATAGCGATTAAATGGTAAGTGCACTGACTACATGTATGTTATTGTCAACGTCTGTTAAATCTGGTAACGTGTTGATAAATGGACATGTCTCTATCGGTGAGAAATGCTAATTTTTTCTTTTTACCTGTATTATACCATGCTTTTGTATCTCAACTTGGCCACTTGAATAATCTGTCGTAACCATTTTAAATACATTTGTATTTTCTCGTTGATTCCAATGCAGTGATAGTCGTTAAAGATAAAATGTTATCACCTGATTGACATATTCGTTTTCATCTGGCGATTTTCTTTTTATTCATAGTAGCAGAATAATATACTTCTGCAGTCTAAAAGTGAATTCGCTATACAATAATGAATTTCCTATTTTCGTATTCACGGATAAGACTCCACCTCTCACAAGTTCAAGATTTTAAGACATCTGATATATGCATTTCCTATCTGGAAATATTCTCTTCTTTTTAAAGTGTCGTATTTAACACTCCTAGCTACCGAGGCAATAAACGATATTTTTTTCGTCACAATAAATGCAGTTGGTGATAAGATAATCTGATAATTATACCTCTTCAAGCCGTGCTCCTGGAACACACACTCTCTCTCTCTCTCTCTCTCCTCTCTCTCTCTCTCTCCCTCTCTCCCTCTCCCCCCTCTCTCTCTCCCTCTCTCTCTCCCTCTCTCTCTCTCCCTCTCTCTCTCTCTCCCTCTCTCTCCCCCTCTCTCTCTCTGTGTGTCTCTCTCTCTCTCTGTGTCTCTCTCTCTCTCTGTCTCTCTCTCTCTTCTCTCTCTCTCTCTGTCTCTCTCTCTCTCTCTGTCTGTCTCTCTCTCTCTCTGTCTCTCTCTTCTCTCTCTCTCTCTCTCTCTCTCTCTATTATATAAATATATATATATATATATATATCCGAGATTCAGCACACTTGACAAGCTTATTCAATTAATTTTCTTCTCTCAAACATAATTTATTATGTCTTTATTAGTTTATTTTCACTTTTTTATTTTATCTCTTATTTGTAAAATTTGGAATAAATTAGTGATGCCGCATTTTGACTACTGTGACGTTCTACTAACTGACATAAGTGACGGATTGTCGGACAAACTGCAGCGTGTCCATAATATGTGTATCAGATTCATATTTAATGTTCGAAAATACGATCACTTTTCTCCATTATTCCACGAATTGTCATGGCTACATCTAAAAGAGAGAAGAAAATCGCACTGTCTAATTCTCCTATTTAAGATCCTACATACCTCGATTCCCAATTATTTATCATCCCGTTTCCAGTATCTATCCTCAAACCATAACTTAAACACAAGATCACAACATAGTCTCTTGCTTAATATACCGCAACATAGGACATCACATCACTCCATGTCATATACCATCTCCACTTCTCGCAACTGGAATTCCCTACCACAAGAAATAAGGGGCTGCCGGACATTGGCATCTTTTAAAAGAAATCTAAATGTATATTTGCTCTAAACTCGACTTCATTATTATCCAGTGTAAGGTATATATATTAATTGGTATTTCCCGTATAATGTATAATATTTATATTATTATTATTATTATTACCCTATAAAATGTTGTTTGTACATGACATTTACATTGCTACATTTATTGTATCTTTAACTGTTTATAATTAGTATAGTGTATATCTATATTTGTCAAATATTTATTTGTATTTGTGCTGGTTGAGTGAAAGAGAAGGCCTTATGGCCTTAACTCTGCCAGAATAAATAAAGTATTATTATTATTATTATATTATTATTATTATTATTATTATTATTATCGTCTCCTTCCTTCTAAAACCTCGTAACTAATTTAACATAATTTTCAGGAGAACAATAAAAACATTTTTCACGATGCTTACTATTTTGTAACTGTTTATAATGTCTTATTTTGTATACATTTTTTAATGTTTACAAAATAAGACACTACAAACATAGTTACAAAATAATAAGCAATGACAGAAATGTTTTATTGCTCTACTTAAAAGATTGTTAAATTAGAGTTACGAGGTTTTAGAAATAAGGTGATGATATTTTATATAGTATGCTATAACCTACTATATAATGATAATTTTACCGAAGTATAAAACTTAATTATGGGGCTAATTACATATTGTAAATGTATATTATTATTATTATTATTATTATTATTATTATTATTATTTTATTATTATTATTTCAAAAAAGCATATGATTCAATTAAGAGGGAGAAGTTATATAGTATCCTGTTGGATTCGGATTTCCTAAAAAGTGAGTTAGACTTATACTAATGTGTCTAAATGGCACAAAGAGTAGGGTGCGTGTAGGCAAACAGTTTTCAGACACTTTTGAAATCCAGAATGGGATGAAGCAAGGAGATGCATTATCTCCTCTACTATCTAATTTTGTACTAGAGCATGCCATTAAATCTTTAGAGAATGAGGAAGGCTTACAACTGAATGGTATTAATAAGCTGTTAGTTTATGCTAATGATGTAGTATTATTGACCGATAGCGAGGAGACACTAAAGGGCAACACACACATGCTATTGAGTAACACTAAGAAATTAGGACTGGAAGTAAATATCAATAAAACTAAATATATGGTCACATGTAGAAATTCACTATATAATGAAATGGACAGCTAATGGCAAATGGGAAATTTTGAGGAAGTGACTGAATTCAAATACCTAGGAACAATAATCACAAATAGGAATGATATGCACAAAGAAATTAAACATAGGATAAATTCTGGAAATGCGTGCTATTATGCATTGCAGAGACTCTTGATGTACCAACTCCTTTGAAAAAACGTTAAACTGAAAATATATAAAACTATTATTCTACCAGTTATATTATATGAATGCGAAACATGGACTCATACTTTAAGGGAGGAAAGGAGATTACAAGTATTTGAGAATAAAGTACTTAGGAAAATTTTTGGACCAAAGAGAGATGAACAAACAGGTGAATGGAGAAGACTACATAACAATGAACTACATGATCTTTATAGGAAGCCAGATATAATAAGAACAGTTAAGTCTCGTAGACTGCGATGGGCAGGACATGTTGCACGTATGTGGAATGAAAGACTTGCATGGAAGCTTCTTGTAGGAAAGCCAGAGGGAAAACGCCCAGTTAGTAGACCAAGAATGAGGTGGGAGAATAACTAACTATGATTTGAGGGAAGTAGATTATACAGAGAATGACTGGAAAACATTAGCTCAGGATAGGGATGTATGGAGAGCTTATGTCCGCGTGGTCATGAACCTACAGGTTCGATGGTGCCAGTGAGTATTATTATTATATTTATTATTATTATTATTATATTTATTATTATTGAAATCATATACCATCATTTTTATTCTTTAAATTTTGCACATTTAATCTCTGGGTGAAAACAATAAATATGTTATATAGGTTTCGGGTCGCAAAAGTACCGCTTGAAATGAACGAATGTGTGATAAGAAATCAATTCAACGTAGAAGCTAGAAAACAGTGGACTATATGTACGAGTAATCAATAAAATATTTTATTTACGGAAAACAACTTTGCATTGTACGGAACAAAGCGATGCAGATTGATTATTTAAGAACATGTGACGTATGCACCAGATGTTTAAACCTGTGTGTATGAGTGTGTAACCAGGTGTGTTGCATATGTGGGTGAGTGATGGTAGGTGTGTCACGAAGCCAAGTGGACGTTTCTTTCTATTTTAAGTCTCTACGCTCTTCCAAATTAAATAGCGTTTCCATTGCAGTGCAAAGATGGACAATTATACATTACGTATATTGACTTTTTATTTCCAAAATATTCGTTGGAATTCTAAAATAATCACCTGTTGGTATATGCTGATGATGTGGTATTATTAAGCAATATTGAGGAAATACTAAAAGATTGCACACACATCTATTAAATGACACTTAAGATACTGCATTGGAAGTGAATATCGATAATCTAAAATTTTTATTTATATATAATATATGGTCACACCTAGGGGGGGATGTGGAATTAAATGGGAAAGAACACGTAACAAAAGAAAATTTTGTAAAAGTGAATATAAATAAGTCTCAAATTTATATTTAATATATGGTTACACTTAGGGGGGGTATGCAAGTAAAAGAGAAAGAACACGTAACTAACTCGCTCACTAACTCACTGGCACTATCGAACCCGTAGGTTCATGGCCGCGCGGACATAAGCTCTCCATATATCCCTATCCTGAGCCAATGTTTTCCAATCATTCCCTGTATAATCTACTTCCCTCAAATCATAGTTAATGTTATTCTCCCACCTCATTCTTGGTCTACCAACTGGGCGTTTTCCCTCTGGTTTTCCTACAAGAATCTTCCATGGACGTCTTTCATTCCCCATTCGTGCCACATGTCCTGCCCATCGCAGTCTACGAGACTTAACTGTTCTCATTATATCTGGCTACCTATAAAGACCATGTAATTCACTGTTTTCAACAATAATAATAAGGGTATAAAAATATAAAAATAATAAAAATTATCGACACAGTCTTCTCCATTCACCTGTCTGTTCATCTCTCTTTGGTCCAAAATTTTTTCCTAAGAACTTTATTCTCAAATACTCGTATTCTCCTTTCGTCCCCTAAAGTAAGAGTCCATGTTTCTCATCCGGGAAAGAACACGTAACAAAAGGAAATTTTGAAGACGTAGCGGAATTAATTTACCTAGGAATAAACAAACTAGAATGAGGTGCATAAATCAATAAAAATAGGCTTAACTCTAGAAATAAACCCCGGGCTCGGTTGTGACAGTTATTTAGTGGGATAAAACCGAGCGAGTGTGGTATCGTTTAAAATGTACATCCTGGAGGTCTATAATTCCTCATTTTATTTTGTTTGATCTATCCCTCTCCTGTTTTCTTTTATTTTTTGAATTCCCTTCCACAAATACATCAATCATATTATCACACATCCAAACCTTGATGCAATTGACATTTCTCACCAGAGAATAATCCACGTATCCAGAACCGGGATTCGAACAATAGGCCCCTTATTCTGTATCTGGGAATCCTGGCAAGAAAACCAAAAGTTCGGTGATATTCAAATGTCTTCTTCTTTTTCTTCTCTTGATCCTAGGCTTACAGCCTGTTGGGGGAAATGAGTTTTTTTTTTCATCTTTGTTGTGGTCTTCCTGGGGATCTCCTGCCAGTAGAAATATTATCTGGTACGGCTTTTGATAAAATAGAAACTTAAAATATGTACTTTTTGGTAGGTGCCGTCGTCCTCAACTGTGTTAAAATCCATCCATCCATAGCAATTCTCCCCGAAGGCAGTTCCTTCATTGCAATCATAGCATTTTCATGCTATGCTTGCTGCTTTACTAGGGAATTGTAGATGTGGTAGCTTCCCGTTGCTTTCCACACCGGTGAAGGATGATGATGATAATGATAAGGGTGATGATGATGGTGGACATATGATTTCGGGGACCGTTTGGGCCTTAAAGTTTTCCTGACATTTGTCCTACAGGTGAGGAAAAACCCCGATAAAAACCTCACCGGGGATAGAACCCAGGCCCACTGCGTGACAAGGCAGCACGCTACCTCGAGACCACAGCAGTGGACTTTGTTAAAATATTATATTTAAAATGTTACTTGGGAGGCCTTTCGGAATTTAACTTCCATAATCAGCAGGATGAGTATATGCTACTAGTTGTTTATGACGATGTAGACTCAAAGTGTCTGTACAGTTGCTACAAAAATATTTGGGATGAGAAAAGAGCGAGTGTTTGAGATTAAAGTTTTTAGAATAACATTTTTGGGCCAAAAAGATGAACTGACAGATAATTGGAAAAACTATATAACAGTAAGGCACATGATCTTCATGGGAAACGGGATATGAGATAGTCTTGTAGACTGCAGTGGGCAGGGCATGGGGCACTAAGGGGAATAAAAGAGGAGTATGGAAAATTGTAGGAAAACCAGAGGTAAAACGCCTAATAGATGAGCCAAGAATAAAATGCATAAATATTAAACCAAGATTTAAGATGGTGAATAATACAGAACATTATTGGAAAATATTAGGTCATGATAGGAATGTATGGAGAGCTTGTATCCGCCTGGCCTTGAATCTCCGGGTTCGATAATGCCAGTGAGTTAATTTGTATATCATTCCAAGACAATTCCTTTGATAATTGGTTTATACGTGCTTATGGATTGTAAAATTTATTGGATACTTTGTTCTCTACTCTTTTGCCGAGCTATGCCTTGTCTTGGGTAACATTCCGTAAATTCAAGAAGGGTTATTATTATAACATTTTTGGCCGCCGACCATTATAATACGCTAATATAATATATGACCTAACCATATCTTAATAACTACATTAAAGTACTGGCATTCATTGAAGTGCAGCCAAATATCGATTTCCAATTAAGCATAATATCCGATATCGATTAAAATCATATGCCTAGCAGTCCACAAACCTTGAGAACAGCAATCCAAAAGTTTTGAAGTGGCAGTGAATATGAATCAAACACTATCATTTCCTAATTAAACTATGCAAACTGCACAAACAACAACGGACAATTAAAATAGAATGGATTCTGTCCATGTTATTTTTAACATTTTAATACATTGAATTCATTTACTGTGTTTTAATGTGTGTTGATTTGAAATTAAAATATCTAAAACGAAGCCTGGGGAACGGGCATAGTTGGTAAAGGTAATACGCTTGCAAGCCGTAAAAGGTCGTGGATTCAAGGTCGACGTGGTCAAGAATTTTTAAATTGGGCTAAATATTTTGGCGGCAAAGTGACCCTGTGGCAGACTCAGCCTCTAAATGAAATGATTACCAGACTATGTTCTGGGGAGAATGACCTGTCATGCAGAGCTGACGACCCACATCTCGTCCCGATTGTCTTGAAAGATGGGAGCCTTAAATTCCTATCCCAAGGGTCTCCTAAAGCCTGTAGTGAGATCACTTTACTTTACCTTAAAACAAATACCTGCAAATAACTTGTAGACAGGCTATCCTACTAAGGTATTTGCAAAAACTCAGAACTTGGTTAATTATAGTCGAATAGAAAATAGAAAAGATGTTCGTATGAAAAGTATGTAACTCACGCTTGTTTCGTAAACGTACACGATTCTTAATTACTAACTATTACAGGCTCGTTGCATAATAGAGGAAAGGTGCCTAATATGGGATAGTTCCCTAATATGCGATACTTCGATTCTGATCATAGTATGTGATGAACTCTACTGGAAGTTTTCTAAATTAGGTCCCTAGCAAGTTCAGGTATGATTTCATGAACGAAGGCACCAGTGCGAGATTAGTGGATAGCGTGGGTAGAGGTTGTTCAAAAAATTAAATTTCAAGTTTTTGTAGTTAAGGTGCTCCTTGAATATCTGTGCTTAAACGTGATTTGATACAGCTGTTCTGTTTAATTGTTCTTATTTATTATATAATTACCTATATTTAACGACAATTGGTTTTGTTTTTAACCGAAGGTGGTTCTCAAAATCGTTGATTTTTTTTTCAAGATGGCTAGCTCCTAATATGCGATAGTACCGCATATTAGAGTACCCTATCGCATATTGAGAAATTGTTTCCTCGCGTGTTTATTATAAATTATACATTAAATTATAACAATAGATGTATAATATTGCATAAAATTCCGTTAATTTACGTTTAAATGAGTGGCTCTACTGATACCTAACCTATATCGTCAAACTAAGGGGACGCCATGGAAAAACGATTTTATACTCTGAGATTTAAGGACATAAGGAGCATGGCATTTCAGCTAGCTAAGAAACTAAGAAAACAGCAGCAAAGAGATTATTCGAGAAGAAGTCAAAAAAATCTTCAAAAAGAAAATCAGAAGAATTTTCGAGTGACTCTGAGTCTGATGTTCATCTAGGTGATTCGAATTTGGACATTAATGACGAAGGTACTGAATGGCTTTTCTGCACTGGTCGTTTTTCTGGTGATAAGCACGGGGGAAAATGGGCACAGTGATCAGAATGTTATCGCTGGGCTCATGAAGACTGTGACGTCGAAGAAAATATTTTCTTATGTCCTGACTGTAGTAAATTTAGATGCAAATAGTGTGATGTGACAGTTAATTCATTAAATATATGAAGATGTAAAATTAAACTGTCTTGTTTCATGTTAATCAGACTTTAAAAAAATCTTTATTTACTATCCCATATTAGGATACCTTTTCCTCAACTCTAAGAAATGACATGTCATCAATTTTTAAGTAATTACGCCGTTTTAAATTTTTTTATTGCAAATTTGATAATTGCGCTGTAAAATGTAACTGTTATATAGTAATGATATTATTTAAATACTTTTCTGTCTATGTTCGATTGCACAACAAGCTTTTAAAAAACTGTCTCTCATATTAGACACCTTTCCTCTACACTATTAAGAATATTTTTCTCGGAATCATAACACTCTAAATAGCATTGTATTTTAGAGTGTGTTATCAAACTTAGCACTCGTGATATAATATATGTACTTCAGCTATGTTTAACTGCATGGGCATTTGCACCTTCCAGTAAGATAGATAAGATAATTGAATTTATTGCCTTTTTTTTCAGAAGAAAGAAAATACATATGCATTTACATAGCTCACGGGCCTGCTTGGCCGTACGTGCATTATTTTTCCATGAATAAAAAATAAAACTAATCATGATATAAACAAATACCTACAAATACACCTGTATAAAAAAACAATAATAGGCTACGTATAAGTACAATCTATATCTACACTACATTACAATAATACATATCTACACTCATCCATGAAAAGACCACGTGTATAAATAAATAAAAAAAGTCTCATTCTGTACATTAATATTAAAAAAAAATTGCTAGAAAAATTTGAAAAAAAAAACACACACCCACACACGCGCACGCTCATACCCCCCTCCCCCCGTCATTGCAGACATCAAATGCACTATCAGACTATTCAACTTATCAGACCTACTTATTATATAATTAATTAAAGATCCAAAACAAAGACCATATTGAGATTCTCCGATTGAGGGTCTTTCCACTTTTTTTCAGCGGTTGCCCTTTTACCAGCCGGCTGCTGGCCCTTCACATCCACATGTGTCAATCACAGAGGTAGATGATCAACAGCCAGTGTAGGGGTGACATGTGGTTAGCATGTCGAGTCGCCCAGCCGTTATAGCTGGTTCCTCAACCTGGAGCCGCTACTTATTGTAGCTACCCAATTGCCTCACGATGCTGGGTGGGCACTGGTCCCATACTGGCCGAAATACCATGAGAAAATTTCTTCCCCCATGGAGACTCGAACCAGCGCAAGTCCCGTAGCTCTGCGCCAAGGCTTCCTACCTTAACCGCTCGGCTACTTATTGATAATACATATATCCTTAATCTACAATTTTGCTATATCGCAATTTCCTTACTGTAGCCAAAAATTTGCATGTTTTTGATTCACTCTCGATCCGTCCTAAAGATCCCAACACGTCACTCTCCCACGATCTGACCTGAAAAATCTCTCCGGCAGCATCTGTAATCTAAGTTGTTCTGTCTCACACACACACGCGCACACATATGGTAATTCTGACCGAAGACAGGTCCTTCACTGCAATCATAGCATATTCATGGTATGCTTGCAGCTTTACTAGGGAATTGTATAGGTGTGGTAGCTTCCTGTTGCTTTCCAGACCGGTGAAGGATGATATTGATAAGGATGATGGTGATGATGACCATATGATTTCGGGGACCGTTTGGGCCTCAAAGTTTTCCTGACATTTGTCTTACAGGTGCGGAAAAACCCCGATAAAAATTTCACCCAGAAAAACTGCCCCGACCGGGGATCGAACCCGGGCCCGCTGCTTGACAAGGCAACACGCTACCTCGAGACCACAGCGGTGATATATATATATATTATATAATTAAATGTTTAACATTGAGCAATGCAAGCTTAATATGGTATGATAAGACAAATAATGTTCGAATCCCGTCCAGGCATTTATTTTTCTTATCATACCATATATATCTTATCATACCATATTAAGCTTGCATTGCTCAATGTTAAACATTTAATTATATAATATATATATTAAGCTTGCATTGCTCAATGTTAAACATTTAATTATATAATATATATATATATATATATATAATTAAATGTTTAACATTGAGCAGTGGTATATATATAATTAAATGTTTAACATTGAGCAATGCAAGCTTAATATGGTATGATAAGACAAATAATGTTCGAATCCCGTCCAGGCATTTATTTTTCTTATCATACCATATATATATATCTGCACCGGGAAGCGGAACGGGCCAACAGGCCCATACCTTGAAGAAGATATATATTAATCAATTAACTATTGCAGTGGTATTTTGTACAGCAACCCTAAACCTGGCAACCAGCCGGCACGCCAAGCGGTCAAAGCACCCCTTTTTCCCGGTCAGTGAAATATCGGGCGGGCGGCAAAGCAGGTACTATTCGAATTTTCTACCCCTATTTAGTGTTACTTGTGTAACTGTAAGGTACAGACGTGTATTCCGAAGCTATTTATTTATTTTAAATACTAATTTCTGAATTTGTGTTCAGTTTTGAAGTTGTGACTGTGGTGCTTTCAGTTTAACATGGTGTGTACCACTGAACAGAGGGTATTTTTACTTAAAATATTCGAACTGTGGACTCCAGTATTTCAAGGCAGGAATTTGTTAGCGTGTTGTAAAATCTTCACCGTTTTTAACGTTGTAATGAAGGTGAAGTAGATAATTTTGAAAATATTTGTCGTAAGGTAAGAATTTAACAGCACAAAAATCGATTTTATTCCATAGCTATTTGTAATAATTTTCACAGCTATACTTAGATTTATTTGGTGAGTTTACCATAGGAGATCCGTGCGACGATCGGTTGCCTGGCGCTTGGGATGCGTCTTAAAATGAAGACCCTGTATCGGTAAATGATATAATATGCGGTAAAAGAAAGGATATTGAAATTATTTGTCCAGGATTCTCTAGCAAAAAGTACAAGCAATTAAATTACAACTCAGTAGATCTTTGTTTTTGTTGCATACTGCGACAATTTATTTCATACATACATTTTCGCTTTATGTCGCAAATCATCACGGACACGAACGCAAGCACATATCAATTTATTTTTATTAGCATTTCTAACATCAACTGGATCTATTCATTGAACACTCGAAAATAACTTCCATTGCAGAGGTTTAATGTTACAGGTTGCAAACATGTAAAGAAATCACTTTTGTAGACTTACATGGAACCGGAGATAGTCCATATATTTATGTTACATCAAAATATTATTTCCTTCATTATACTATACATTTTTTGGAACGTGCTGTACTTATTATGATTCTTGTTAAAACAATATTTGGCGAATAACAAATTTCCAACGGCTAAAACTGTCTGTAGTTGACAGATCAGTAGATACGAAGTTGGTTCTAACTCAGCAATGGACGAAACGTTGAGTTCTACTAAATCGGCCATTTAGTCTGGAAGACGATTTCGTCAAGAATCAAGACAGCATCCGTGAAACCCCCTTAAACTTACATTCAGCAAAGTTTATTTGACTTAGAATAGTATTCAATTTGGACTTTGATTTTGTGTACAGTATGAGTGCAAGGACATTGCTAGATGGTGTGGGATTCAAATACAATTAGAAACGCTACAATAAATATGCAATTAAAATAATTCAATTTGTGCGGGTGCGCATGCATACAGTAAATGCTCCTTATTCGCGGGGATATGTCCCGCAAAATTTCCACGAATATGGAATGGCAGTTTGTATGGAAATAGGGGAAACGTTCCAAGATTACAAAATAAAATAAAAAATATCAAAATAAAATCAATTAATGATAGATTTTGAACAATTTCTATTAATTATTACTATCAGGTTTAGGCAAGGACTTAAAGAACTTAGTATTTTTTTCCTGTTTTACCTCTTTTAAAAAATATATTTCAGTTAGATTGTTATTCAGCTGTAAATTCTGCGATAGAATTTGTCTTCGGATTTCTTGATTCATTAACATTGAAAAACAGCGTGATTAGACGCAAACGACTCGCCAACGCGTAAACGGTCAAACATTTATAGTTTTACTTTAAGCGGCAACAATACTTTTTTCCACTTCGGAACTAATTTTCTTTCCTTTTACTCGATATTATAAATTAGCGTGTTATTCAAACAAAATTATTGCAACGAATGGCAAATTGAAACAATAATATACTGATCGTGGCGATAGAGGCATTTATCAAAGTACGTATCAGCACGTGAAATACAATTGTTTTAACAATGAACTTTAGGGTTAGCGACAATAAGGTTTGTTTTGATATCTATTTGTCCATTTGGTTTGTATCACTATTTGTAAAAGCCGCCTTGGCACCTGCCTGCAGTATAAAAAAAATGCCGATGGTTAATAAAGGACACTAATCCTTCTAATATACCGACTGGATCCGGGAATAAAGAAATGTTTTGTCGTGAATACAGGAACTGTGTCGCAATTTTTTAACCCCCGAATAAGGAGCTTTTAGATTAGATTAGATTTATTTAGCCTGGTGGAGTTAAGGCCATGTGGCCTTCTCTTCCACTCACCAGGAGAAACATAATACTTTATAATAATAATAATACTTTATTTATTCTGGCAGAGTTAAGGCCATAAGGCCCTCTCTTCCACTCAACCAGCACAAATACAAATAAATATTCGACAATTATAGATATACACTATACTAATTATAAACAGTTAAAGGTACAATAAATGTAGCAATGTAAATGTCATGTACAAACAACATTTCATAGGGTAATATCAATAATGATACGATAATAATAATAATAATAATAATAATAATAATATAAATATGATACATTATACGGGAAACACCAAATAATATATATATCTTACAACTGGATAATAATGAAGTCGAGTTTAGAGCAAATATAAATTTAGATTTCTTTTAAAAGATGCCAATGTCCGGCAGCCCCTTATTTCTTGTGGTAGGGAATTCCAGTTGCGAGAAGTGGAGATGGTATATGACATGGAGTGATGTGATGTCCTATGTTGCGGTATATTAAGTAAGAGACTATGTTGTGATCTTGTGTTTAAGTTATGGTTTGAGGATAGATACTGGAAACGGGATGATAAATAATTGGGAATCGAGGTATGTAGGATCTTAAATAGGAGAATTAGACAGTGCGATTTTCTTCTCTCTTTTAGATGTAGCCATGACAATTCGTGGAATAATGGAGAATGTGATCGTATTTTCGAACATATATTACATCAGAATATAACAATCTCAATTAACTCTAATATAAATACTAAATATAAATTTGATCAAAAAGATATCTATTATATTACGATCTATAATGCAACCAGTTATTGTTAGTTAAAATTAGGACAAAAACTAATAATAAAATGTATACAAGCAAGACATATTAAATGTCCCTGTCTAAAGTATATAAAAAACAAAGAAAAATAATGAGATATAGAAAACTAATTTAACGATTAAACAATATTTAAAAACAAAACAAATGAAAATATTTGTTAATCATAATATTTTTCATAAATAATTAAATTTATTAATTGTTAAAAGAATACTATCAGTGAGGTGTATAAGTTAGTTATTAAATAATTATTTAGTTTGTTTTTGAAAGATGTTATAGTTTTTACAGTCTCTGACATAGGGCGTAAGGGAATTCCATGTTTTGGTTTTACTGTACATTTAGAAATGCTACAATAAATATGCAATTAAAATAATTTAATTTGTGTGGGTGAGCATGCATACGTCGAAAATGACATTATAATAAAAACATGTTTTCAAATTTATTGTCACGCTCTTGTTATTAATTCTGAAGGCGAAATTGAGTAGGCGGCCCCTGGACACAGGAAAGCCGCAATAAAACTGACAATTACACGTTCTGCGTGCTGTTTCTACTCTAGTAAACTCGATGCAACCCGTTATCAGTCCGTAAAACTACACGAGGAAGTCTACACACACACAATTTCATGTATGGATAACTTTACTATGAAGCTTTCATTTGTGTTTCCTTCCTTTGACAAAACTTCTCGGTTGAAAGCGAAGATGAAATTGACTCCCGCCCTACCCTATTTTATTCTCATCAATTTCGTTCTTACTTATTCGGCCTCTGGGGCACGCCGTAGCGTAGTGGTTAAGGCACTGAGCTACAAGCCGGAGGGTCGAGGGTTCAAGTCCCATTGGGGTCAGGATTATTAAACTGACCCAAATCCTCTGGCGGCACTATGGCCCTGGGGTCGACTCAGCCTCTAACGGAAATGAGTAACAGACGCTTGTTCTGGGGTAAAGGCGGCCGTCACGCAGGGCTGACATAAAGTGTCGATTTTCTAGAAAAAGTGGGAACCTTAACCTCTTACTACCCCAAGGGCCTCCGGGCCTGTTGTGGGATCACTTTACTTGGCGCGCCATAGCGTAGTGTTTAAGGCACTGAGTTACAAGCCGGAGGGTCGAGGGTTCAAGTCCCGTTGGGGTCAGGATTTTTAAACTGACCCAAATCCTCTGGCGGCACTTGCCCTGGGGGCGCCTCAGCCTCTAACGGAAATGAGTAACAGACGCTTGTTCTGGGGTAAAGGCGGCCGTCACGCAGGGCTGACAACCCGGCTGACATAAAGTGTCGATTTTCTAGAAAAAGTGGGAACCTTAATCTCCTACTACCCCAAGGGCCTCCGGGCCTGTTGTGGGATCACTTTACTTGGGGCACGCCGTAGCGTAGTGGTTAAGGCACTGAGCTACAAGCCGGAGGGTCGAGGGTTCAAGTCCCATTGGGGCCAGGATTTTTAAACTGACCCAAATCCTCTGGCGGCACTATGGCCCTGGGGTCGACTCAGCCTCTAATGGAAATGAGTACCAGACGCTTGTTCTGGAGTAAAGGCGGCCGTCACGCAGGGCTGACAACCCGGCTAACATAAAGTGTCGATTGTGTAGAAAAAGTGGAAGCCTTAAACCTCTTACTACCCCAGTGGCCTCCGGGCCTGTTGTGGGATCACTTTACTTTACTTTTTTATTATTCGGCCTCTTTTAATCATTTTTTCAGTTTCACTTTTTATTAAATCGACCTTGGTGGTTTAGAGAATTACACTCACTTCGAACCTGTAGGCCGAAGATACGTTCGTGACCAAAGTCTAGGAATTTTACGCTTGAAGGAAGTTCCAGGTGTTTTGGAATCAAAAGAATGACAGAAAATTACTATTGGGAACTCCCACGATGTATTTATTGATTCGATTTTAACTTTAATTTACTTGTTTGTTAAATGTACTGTTTTATTTTTAATTACTGATAATTAACTATGTAAGGATGATATAATTTAAATTTCATATGAAGATTATCAATAATTATTTTTATGAAAAATTCCATAATTCAATTTATGTCTTTATATCGGATCTCCTGGTGCCCTTGAATAAGACTCGTGTTTCTTTGCGACGATCCCTTTATGGCTGTTAAATGGATAACCTTACCATACTTGCATGTGTACAACCAACAAGGTATTTATCTGGCTTAAAGTAGAAGCCTAATATCGAAACGCCTACATGGTCACGTTCAGACCACACGCATGACAGAACTGTTAGAGAAGTTGCCCCTCTACATCACAGGGCATGTGTAAAATTAGTATCATCAATCTCATAATACGTATTTAATAATTATTACGCATTGTTATTATTATTATTATTAATTATTATATCATTATATCACAAGAACTGCCAAATGACACACCCATCCATAGTAATTCTGCCCGAGGCTATTATAGCATTTCCATGCTATCCTTTGCAGCTTTACTAGGGAATTGTAGGTATGGTAGCTTCCCGTTCCTTTCCACACCGGTGAAGGATGATGATAATGATAACGATGATGATGATGGCCGGATAATTTTCGGGGACCGTTATACCTTAATAAAAACCTCATCCAGGAACCTGTCCCGACCGGGATTCGAACCCGGGCTCGCTGCGTGACAAGGCAGTATGCTACCTCAGTACGCTACCTCGATACCACAGCGGTGGACAAATGCACAATACGAGTATATCGAATAAAATTATCTGACTTTTTAAGAATAATTTTTATTCAACATTGATTGAAATATTTTAGTTAAATTTTATAAACTATGAAATTAAATTCCCTAGACTTTTAAGACTGGTTCATAATATCTATTAATAATAGCTCCGTTTAAGAATTTTGTAGAGTTTATGGGTGATGGGAAGGTTTTCGTTAGCAATCTTCTTTTAAAATATCAATTTCTTCCAAATTATTAGATTGTTTTTGTATTCTTTATGCATTATTCAAAGTTTCTTATTACTTGCACATTTTTTAAATCCAACCTGGTTGTCTTTTATGACTTTTCTGGCCTTATCCCCTGGTATTGGCTGAATTGTAATCCATTTCTTAGGTTGGGACACCTGGAAGGCGAAGTTACGTAACACCGGTGATATATATATATATATATATATAATATATATATATATATATATATATATACAGCGAAAACTCTATGTATTTTATTATAAAAGACCTAAACCTGTGACTCGAACTTATCATTCCTTGATAATGGCATGTGGGATCATGCCGAAACGTCGGAATCAGTGGCCAGAGGCCAAACTTGAATTCAAGACGCGGAAAAACCCAACAAAACTTTCATATTCATACGTATATCCGCGAAAATCTGCAATATACTATATACATATATATACTAATTCTCCCCGAGGGCAGGTGTTTCATTGCAATCATAGAATTTTCATGCTATGCTTTGCAGCTTTACTAAGGAATTATAGTTGTGGTAGCTTTTCATTGCTTTCCACAGCGGTGAGGGATGATAAGGATTATAATGATGGCCGGATGATTTTCGGAGACCGTTGGGCCCTAAGCTTCCTGACATTTGTCTTATAGGCGAGGAAAAACCCCGAAAAAAACCTCACCCAAGAGCCTGTCCCGACCGGGAATCGAACTCGGCCCCGCTGTGTGACAAGCAGCACGCTACCTCGAGACCACAGCTGTGGAATATATATATGCGTCATATGGATATAATTAATGCACTGTGAGGAAGTTTACCAGTAGATTTCGTTTCCATTCTCTACATATAGTTTACTTACTTTTTAAGGCTAGTAACTTTTTAGTGGTTATCCTTTATTCCCTTTTACAATAATTCCAAGTCAATCCTTTCATCCCCTATAAAACTTTGGTGCCTCATCATTCGATTATACTTCCTTACATGTCGCTCCCTCCACGTTTCAAACATTTTGAGCCATCCACCATTATTTATTCTTCCAACGTGAAGAGGCGTTCTTTCAATTCTTACACTTGCTCATCAATATTCACCATCTATCTTATTTTATCCCTTCCCCTTTATATTCTGGATATTAGTAAAGTAAAAGTAAAGTGATCCCACAACAGGCCCGGAGGCCCTTGGGGTAGTAGGAAGTTAAGGCTCCCACTTTTTCTAGACAATCGGCACTTTACGTCAGCCGGGTTGTCAGCCCTGCGTGACGGCCGCCTCTACCCCCAGAACAAGCGTCTGGTACTCATTTCCGTTAGAGGCTGAGTCGACCCCAGGGCCATAGTGCCGCCAGAGGGTTTGGGTTAGTTTAAAAATCCTGACCCCAACGGGACTTGAACCCTCGACCCTCCGGCTTGTAGCTCAGTGCCTTAACCACTACGCTACGGCGTGCCCCCTGTACTCTGGATATTAAAGGATAAATAGGAAAATGTATCTTAGGCGGGGCGACATCTAGTTTTAAACTGCAAAGCCCGGCTTAAGGCCCGAGGAGCGGAGGGTTGGAGATTTTTCTTCGCATATTTGTTCTCACGTGTCCCTGCGACCCGCTTAATCTACTATAAAATGAATATTTATAACTTCAACTGAGTTAATAGCTAGCCAGCCAAAATGTAAGAGTTATGGATCCTTTTGTGTATGCGTTCTATGGGTCATCATGGCTTGCTTGATGGGGTGCGCTTACTTTAAAGATCCGTAGAAAGACACCTCCGAAGGACTAACGCTAACTGAAGTAGTTGCCAATGATTAGCAGCAATGGGATTGAAAGCGACGCTTTAGTCCTTAGTGGCGCAATTCCTCAACCCTAAGTTATCTGGATTTTGCTACTTATCATATCACGAAATCTTAGTCGCATACAAGTGCTGAATGAATCGGATTCTACATCCTATATCAAAATAA
This sequence comes from Diploptera punctata, assembly GCA_030220185.1. NCBI lineage: Eukaryota > Metazoa > Arthropoda > Insecta > Blattodea > Blaberidae > Diploptera > Diploptera punctata. The sequence continues at coordinate 1,625,002 of JASPKZ010009386.1, forward strand.
ATAATTCTACATCCAGGAATCGAACCCGGCTTTCTTTGAAATCACATTAACTGTTGCTTCGCACAGTCTACCTTTTATATTATAAGATAAATGCCATAAATTTCTGCTTTCATACATTAAATCAATTTGCTATAATTTGATGTAAATATACTGTGTGTGTTATGCTAATTGGTTTGTTTGTTGGTTTTGTAGGAGGCTTGTCAAGAATTATCAGCCAAAGAAGAAAGACGAAGAAGACTATCAGTAAGTAACATTTTATTTAAAATTTACTTCTGTCCATTATCATAAGTAATGCCACGAGTGATTTCCAATTTATCTAGAGAATTTGGAAATCAAGAGTGGCATTTATTAGTGCTATTTAACGAATAAAATTAAGCTGTGTACCCACAAATCATTATTTAACTATAGTTATTTTAAAATATTTATATATTTAATGTAAACGGCGATGTTTGAAAACAAATGAGAAACGATTGGTACGCTTCATTTCCTTCCTTTGTTCATCACTGTACCCAGATCATAATATTCTTTATTGCCAAAAGATCGCAATATTGTAAGAATGCACCCTAGTGGAGAAATTTATAACCAACGTTATAGGTATTAATTAATTTGATGTCCTATGATGTAAATATGTCAATTATATTTTTCTGCAACGTCATTTCCTGGAAAATAATTCGTTTAAGAAAGTGTGAACAGTGTTTTCTATTTTTTTCTTATTTTTTGTTGTATAATCAATTGTTACAAATGTTTTTATGTTATCTATCGCATGCGCTTTCTGCTGACATTCATGCACTATATAGCCGTATTTCTTAGAGGGTCAATCACTGCAAAATAATGCTATGACCTATTCAGAATGTTAAAAAAGAAGTTCTTCCTTTATTATGATAAATTTTAGTTGGTAAATTTTAGGCGAAACACGACTGTGATTGGTTGTAAATATAAAATCATTGAAATGTGATTGGTCATGGACTCCCATTTGGGGCATGAGTTAAATAGTCAAGTTAAATATTTCACGTTAATTATCATGATAAAAAAAGGTCAAAACGTTCGGGTCGAATTCTTCATGTGTAAATACTGTAAGATGTTCTTTGAAATGCTAATATTTTTATTTATAGGATTTCAAGCTAATATGTTTTTCTTCTTCTTGTAAGCCCTTGTTTCTCTCAACGATAGACGCTCTTCTCCTACGGGGGAGAAAATCAATCATACACTGTCCACCGCTGTGGTCTCGAGGTAGCGTGCTGCCTTGTCACGCAGCGGGCCCGGATTCGATCCCCGATCGGGACAGTTTCCTGGGTGAGGAAATGTCAGGAAACTTTTAAGGCCCAAGCGGTCCCCGAACATCGTATGGCCATCGCAATCATCATTCTTATTCATCTTAGATTAAGCTTAAGATTAAGGACTCTTCTGGCGCACCACTATCATCACCATCATATAATCGGGGCAACGTTACCCCGCTTTCCAGGCGTCCCAACCTCAGAAGTAGGTTACAATTACGCCAATGCCAGGAGAGAAGATCAGAAATGTCCAAAAAGGACAAACCTGGAGCATTGAAAAGAAAGTTCAGTTACATTTGTTTTCGGATAGATGTTATTGAGTGGCATCTAGTGACATCTAGGAAACCAAGGTAGTACTAGGATGGGAAAAATTTGGCAAATTTTGCTTAGAGGCCTTTTTATCCAGGCTTAAGTATATTTTACGAGCCTGAAAATCTTTGTTCCTTGGATTTTTCCATCCTAAAAAAATCCATCTACTCCGGCCGGGTTTAAACTCGCGATCCTCGGGGTCAGAGGCAAGGAGCCTAACCACTAGTCCATTGGGCCCGGTTAATATGTTATTTGTATTCTTTAAGTTGAAATATTATATGTAACTTATGTATACAGTACCATATTGACTAGAAAATAAGCCGTTCCTGGGTATAAGCTGCACCCTTAAATTCCTGGGAGAGAATAGAAAAAAGTTTTCAACGAAAATAAGCCGACAACCGGAATAAGGGAATAAAAATTATCTTCAACATTTATTCTAATAAAAATTACCTTCATTTATTTTCGTGTACTTACCTCTTCGTTCCCGTATCTTGCTCGTTGGAGAGAACACTAACTTCAAGTTCTTGATAAAAACTAGAGAAATCCCAATTCAAGTGTTAGAAGGCCCTAGAGATTGTGGTTACCATCTTTATAATCTAGACAATCGCCACTATCTGTCAGGCGGATTGTCAGCCCTCGACGAATACCGCCTTTACCCCCAGAGCATAAGTCTGGTACATATTTTCCGTTAGAGGCTGTGTCGACCCCAGGGCTGTTGTGACTCCAGAAAGGTTAGGACAGTTTGAAAATCTTGACTGTACCGATGACTCGAATCCTTGGCATCAGCTTGTATCGCATTGACTTAACCAATTACGCTACTGCATGCCCCTCAAATTCTGGATGTTTCGTCTTATTTCGGTCCCTTGAACGATTTTCTCGTTGATATTGATTTTTCATTTTTTTCTGCAGTAACCCAACCTAGCAGTTTTGTTTGCTTAGTCCTACTTTTTTGGGCCTCTGTGTTGGTTATGGTTTTGACATAATTCACAACTGCAAGTCGTGTCAAATTCCTAGGCTTAAAGTTATCCGCACTAAATGATCATTCATATGGACATAAACACCTTTCTTATCACTAACTTTTTATGGAAACAACTGAATTAAAAACGAAACGGTATACACCTGCCGCTAAAGGTTTGCCTGTTGCATGATAAAATTCCGCCATTTTCGGTCAGTCCCTAGCTGATTTCTTGCAAATTTATTATCAGCAAATGCATGTAAAAATTCAAGGTAGCTAATATAAGTCGAAACCTGACTTTTTACGGTCGAAGTTTAGACCAAATGAATGGCTTGTTTTGTACCGTGTGTGTAGTTTTGAAGGCCTATTGTTCAATTTTTTCTTTCATTTTAATTGAATGCAAGGTATATATAAAAACGTAACAAATATCTCCGCATAAAATTAATAGAATCCAGTTAATGCTAACTTGGATAGCTTACATACAGTACTGTTTGTCCAAACGATAAGACGGATCGCAAGGAGGACTTTACATGCTTTGTTTAGATCCTGCTATACATACGGTTTGTTACAAATGCACATAATGTTCTGTGAAATTCATCAACTCGCCAGGCACTCTGTCTCATCGCTTGGATACACAGTAGCCTATATAATACTGAGAGAAACACGATTCGTGTGAATCATTCAGTGCATGTGTGTTTAGATGCCTACTAAATATTTTATTTAAAATTTTTAAAGCTTTATCTTTTACTAAAAAGTTCTAAATGTAATATCCTAAGTACTTGGCAAATTACGCCATCTTAAGATTGATAGTTAAAAAATATATATATAACTATGAAATCCTTTTCATGGATTAATATTTTATCTATTTATTAAATAAAGCTTTCAAAGTTTTGTCTAATAAATAAACAATATGGTTTTTCGTCAAGTAAACACCGAATTAATTGATTACTTAATAGTTTATCAGCTTTCAGATGTGTATTTTTTTCTTGTTTTCCATTTACGTAAAAGTGAGTACGGTATTTGCGTCATAGGTATCCGGTATATGTGGTGTTGACTTACTATGTTCCCCCTTCATAATTGTGCGTATTTAGGATAAACAGAGTGGATGAAACATGCAAGTTTATTGAAAATAGTCACGGATATTATAAATATAATGCATATGCCTCTAACTAAATTAACTCACTGACACTATTCGTGGGTTCATGGCCGCGCAGGCGTAAGCTCTCCGCTCATCCCTATTCTGAGCTAATGTTTTCCATCCCTGTATAATCTACTTCCCTCAATACGTGGTTAATCCTATTCTCCCACCTCATTTTTGGTCTACATCTGGGCGTTTTCCCTCTTGTTTCCCTCAAGAAGCTTCCATGCCCCTCATGTATTCCCCATACGTGCCATATTCTGCCAATCGCAGCTTATGGAACTTAACTGAATTTTATTTGCCAATACATTTCAGCAACACCACTAAAACTACAGTTGCTGCCGCCGCGCCTTCGAGACTATGTTGAAATGTGTAACTCATTTAGATTAAATATTGTTGGGCGACATATTTTTATACTTATTCTTCTTCTACATCACGGTTTAGGCTTATTTACTAGCCTGTTCCGGATCCAAATTGCTGCTGTTTCCATCTTTTCTTTAGTCTTCCCAAACTTCTTCCTCGTGATGAATAGTTGTATGCTACTTTTTATATTCTATTGTCAGTCATCCTTTGCTAAGTGTTCTTTCCAGTTTGTTCTGTATTTCACTATTGTTGTGTTTAATTCCTCTACTTTTAGTTGTCTTAGTTCTGTGTTGTGTTTTTTGTCTGTTCTTTCATATCCTAATATTGGTCTCAGGAATTTTATTTATTTTCATACTTAAGAATTATAAATAAATGGTTTTTCGAGAGGTTCTAGCATTGGGGAATGCTGTGTCACGATATTACATAAAAGAACACAAGAAGTTGCAGCGACGGACCTTCAAGCCTGGCTGAACACCAGATGTGAAAACAGGAATCTGCTTCCGATTAGAAAACTTTACGTTCCACATTTAACTTTCATCACCACGCAACCAGGTTCGCAATATGTGGTCCACGTTACTAACATATCAGTTATTTTCTACAGAGTATCTCAGATGGCAGAGAAGTGTGTATCAAGTATTTTATAGGGGACCAATTGTGAGAAATGCTTATTTGAGGTACTTTGGTATCTTATGATTACACCAGTAAAGCATAATTTGTGAACAACGCACAAGCAAAATTGTGGATAAACAAAACTACAGGGAATCCATTTTAAGAGGAAACCTCGCATCATTCTGCCGCCGCCGCTGTGATCAGTATGATGATCGCAGCGTAGGAGACAAGTTGTACACAACATCCCAGCGGTTAGCTGCAGTGTGTTGTAGTAGGACGCATATCGCTTGTTGTGTGTTACACAAGAAAGTAATCGAAAATGAAGTACACGGTTGAACAGCGAATTTATTTGGCGGAATGTTACTTATTGAGAAATAACCACAGAAGGCGCGTTCGGAGATTTTCTAAAAAATATCCTAACTGTACGATTTCTACAAAATTACCGAAATAATCCTCATACCTTAGAAGAACTTAATGTCGAAATTACACATGCAGTGCAGTCTATTACCGAAGAGGAATTACAGAAAGTGGCAGATAATTTGTTTAAACGATATAAGGCATGTCTTACTGCGGACGGGGGTCATTTTCAACAGTATCTCATGGTGCTTAATAAAGCCTCTGGCCTATTTTTATAATAATATAAATTAGTTGAATTATTTGAATTTTGTTGCTTCTATCTTCATTTGCCGGTAGTAACGGAACACGCTCCCCGCCGGTGCAAGCACAATAGCGGGAAAAGTGAAAGCTGCTGCAACGCTGTAAAAAGGTTTCCGCTTAAAATGTATTCCATGTATTGATAGAATAGAATATTTCGTTGTTATCATTTGTTGCTGCTGCTTGCATTCGTGGTAGATAATTGTGTAATAATTACTACTCTCTTAGTAATCTCCACATAGTACCTAGAATTAAGACATATCGGAAAACTTTAAGACCCAAATGGTTGCCGAACAGCTTTTAAAAAGGTACAAAAAATAAATAATAAAATGAAGTGATCCCCCATAGGTCTCAGGAAGCCCTAGGGGTAGTAGGGATTTAAGGCTTCCACTTTCCTAGACAATCGGCACGAGATGTCAGCCCTGCGTGACGGCCGCCTTTACTCCAGAACAAGCGTATGGTATGCATTTTAGTTAGAAACTGAGACGATTCTAGGATCATCGTGCCGTCTGAAGGTAGAGGTCAGTTTAAAAATCCTGATCCCCGGACTTATTTGATAAATTCCAGGTGAAACACGACTGTGATAGATTGTAAATCAAAATTCATTGCGATTGGCCATTGATTCCCATTTGGGGCATGAGTCAACTGAATTATGTTTTGATTCGATAAGTTATATATTATTATGAATTTCCTTATTCCATTATTGATGACAAATAACGTACTGCTTCAATATTATGGACGTTTTCTTAGCAGAGTGGGCGAAATTTAAGAAAAATGGCCAAATATCTTTGCTAATTTTAATATATTTATTTAGATGGATGATTTCCAATACGAGTTAAATAACATTTACATGCATATCTTATTCTGCACGGTTCTGTTACTTATTTTCCGAATGTATCCTGAAGTATTTTAACCTAAGTTGTAATTGCAATATCTTTAGATATTCGTAGACATCACGTTAGCCCAGGATGGGAGCTGTTCAGTTTAATCTAGACATAAACTACTCTATAGTGAGTGCTATAGTTAAAGGATGAAGGCGGGCTATGTGCGTGCTATTTCTTCAGGAAAGAACCACTTTAATTTTTTTGGGTCATTTACATACCAGACATCACCCCATTGATGATTTTTGGTAAGAAAATATACAAGAAATCCATGGAAGTTGTTAGTTCCTGAAGCAATATCTTCAACATAGCTGTTCTTTCATGTAGCAATCACTATAACAGTTAAAGGTACTTAGTTTAAAACATTCCAATATTAAATTAAACCGGAGATCCTATGCTAGGTCATCATTAGCAACATCGCGGATTAGACCTTAAACTCTGTTCGGACCTGTTGTTATAATTGGTATGTCCATCTTTTACTGGTCTTCCTACATTTCTTCGACCTAGTGGTCTGCAGTGAATAACCTGTTTCGGAATTCTGTTGTTATCCGTTCTATTAATGTGTCTCTGCATTGTGCAATCCTATCTTATAGCATGCATATACAGGGTGAACATTATTTAAACCGACAAACTCTGGGAGGCTGTAGGGGACACCAAAACAAATATTTTTCATTAATGTCATTTTTTCCTATGAGGATTATTTTAAACCGGTAGAGGAAGATTTCTCTGGCGGCAAATTAATTAAACCAACAAACATTTTTCCAATTTTTATTACCAAGAGACAACACATTAATACAACGCAATTACTTAAATTACAGTAGAGGTTAAAAAATGTCTCCATTGACATGTAAACTAAGGTTACACCGGCGGATCATGTTCTGTCTAACACGGGCAAAAACTCCAGGAGTATCGTTAATTGCTCCTGCTGCTACTATATCCGGGCAACCAGATCCTTTTCTGATGCAACAGGAGTTGTGTAAACAAGTTTGCGCATCTCTCTCCACACAAAAAAGTCCAAAGGGGTCATATCTGGGGATCGAGCAGGCCATGGTACAGGACCACCTCTACCAATCAACTTCTCTGAAAACCGTTGGTTCAAGAATCGACGCACACGACGACTGAAATGTGCCGGCGCCCCATGATGTTGGAACCACATGCGTTGTCTTGTAGGGAGCGGGACGTCTTCCAGCAATTCTGGCAATGCTCTGGCGAGAAAATTGTAATAGTTCCTGCCATTTAAATGGTCTAGGTAGGAGATATGTCCCAATTAAACAGTCCCAACAACATCGGCCCACACATATCAGTGTACTCACTCCAGGTGTATCACTCCATTAGTAAACAGATACAATTCACTACTACACTGGTAAACAAAACAATTCCTACCATCAACAGCAGTTGCAGTCATGACAACTGAAGAGCATAATACACCCTCTACCGGTTTAAATAATCATCATTGGAAAAAATGGCATTAGGGAAAAATATTTGTTTTGGCGTCCCCTACAATCTCCCAGAGTTTGTCGGTTTAAATAATTTTCACTCTGTATTTAGTTATCATCTTCGTATATCTTCATTTCTTTTCCGATATGCTATTGTATAGCCAGCCACACCCCTCATATTTTAAGACCCACTGCTCTGATCCTTGTAGTAATGTTGGGATCGCCATTGTTTTATAAAATTACAAAAGTATCTCCTTTCTAGTTCCCTTCAGGTTTCGTTTATGGTGCTACACATATAATTAAATTTATATATTTCGTTTACAATGTCTTCCCTTTTTCCGTTTGATACTTTGTATCCCAGATAATCCTAATACTAGATTTGGTGCAAAACTGTTATATTAATATTAATCAAGAAAATGAACTTTTTAACGCATGCATAAAGCTTTAGGACCTATCACCAAATCACTTTATTTAAATATTTTAATTCGTATACTTATTTTGAAGTAATATTTAATTTGAAACTTTCTCTCAGCATTTCTTACATTAAATTTGAAGAGAAAAAATATGCCTAAATTGAGATTTGAACCCAATATCTCTGGTTCTGTACACCAGTGCTTTAACGATTTAAGCTATTAGGCATCATGATTTAATCATATATTTTTCTAATAACTTAAATCGTTAAAGCAGTGGTGTGCAGAACGAGAGATATTGGGTTCAAATCCAGATTTAGGCATATATTTTTCTCTTCAAATTTAGTTTGTCATTGAATGAGAAGTGATACATTTGATATTTCTGTAGATCTATCAGTTTTTAGTTTCTTAAACGTATCAACTTTAAATAGTAGGCATACGCCTATAATTTAATATTGCAATCTAATATTATAGGAGAAATGTAAGGTGGCGTTAATTATAAATGTTACAACGTTGATAAGAAGAGGGATTCGTATTCCTAGTTCAGCAGTTAAACATATGGAATAACTGTAAGTTACGTTACAGATTGTAATTTCGATAAACGCTGTGTTTACGATGCGTTAAATATGTTTATATCTGGAAAACATGTCGGTTAGTAGTGGAGACATCATTCACTGTGTTTACCATCATAATAAGGCATGACTGCAAAACAAATTTATTCTCCTCCCGTATCTTCATCTCCTTCTTCTTATGCTTTTTTTCTTCTCCACCCTTTTCTTCTAATTTCATCCACTTCTCCATTCTCTTCGTGCTAATTTTCTCCGGTTATTTATACAATTTTTCCATCTCTTTCATCCCATTTGATAATGCCTGTTTATCTGTAAATATAGTTAAACAAAATAATTGTTTTAATTACACAAACATACAGTTCGTTATATTTTTGCTTGTATTAATAACATTAACCTATATTTGAGGAAGGAGAATTTTACAACGCAAATTTTACAGGTAAAAGTAAGTAAAGTAAAGTATTCCCACTACAGGCCTCAGGAGACCCTTGGGGTAGTGGGAGGTTAAGGCTCCCAATATTTCTAGACAATCGGCACTTGATATTAGCCGGGTTGTCAGCCCTGCGTGACGGCCGCCTTTACCCCAGAACAAGCGTCTGGTACTCATTTCCGTTAGAGGCTGAGTCAAGGTTTGGGTCAGTTTAAAAATCCTGACCCCACCGGGACTTGAACCCTCGACCTTCCGGCTTGTAGCGCAGTGCCTTAACCACTACGCTACGGCGTGCCCCAAATGATGGAAAATCATTAGTTGAGGATAAGGTTGTATGGAGAGATTATGTCCACGCAAGCATGAATCTCCAGGTTCAGTATTGTCAGTGAGTTAGTAGTAGTAGGACGTCATTATACTAAAAAGTAAGATACAGACAATGTTATTTACAAATATGGAGCGCACGGATAAGCAATCCGGCACGTGCTGTTGACAGTCCGTTTTAATAAATTAATGTCTATTTAATAGTAATGTTATAAATAAACACAATAGATAACAATAAAATTGCATTATACATTCGTTGGACGGCGTTATGCATCAACCGGCTAAGTGCCATTAAAAATAATATTTATATACCATTTGTTGCACTGGCTCATGAAGTAAGTATACGCACACTTATAGCTCCAAAACTTTAATAAAGAATAATGTAAACGTCATCAGTCCTATCAGAGATTCTGTGTTTTGCAACAAAAGGCTATGAAACTAGATCTTCATAAATGCAGGGCATGTGGCACGAATGGCGAATGCAAGAAGGACATGGATTCTTGTAAGAAACCCAGATGGAAAGCGTCCAGTAGATAGGCCAAGAATGAGGTGGCAGAAATAGCATTAAGCATGATTTGAAGTAAGTAGATTATACAGGGGATGATTGGAGAGCACCATAGAGAAACTTCGAATAGAGGGGAAACTGAGTACAGTGACATCTAAAAAATTTCGGTCGTTTACGATGAACTACAATGAGCAAACTACAATGGTAGCGCGTGTTTCGTAGTAACAGAATATGTAACTAAATAAAACAAATGCAAGGCACACGGCGTCGTTCAAGGCGTGTTTAACGGTGTTCATTCGGGATTATGGGAAGTTAGCCATTTTGTAAATTTAAATTTTTAACTGCTATCCTTTCGTTCTATGTAGACGGTACTGTAAATTATCGAAAGTTAAAATCATTACTTAGATTTTATTTTACTCTAATCTGTAAGTAAATTCAAGCTTGTTTACATTTTTAATGTGAATCTATTTTCAAAGATAAACCTATTAGAAGTGATAAAATTCTAAGATTTGTTAGGTTAGGAAGAGTGATGTTAGTGTACAGCCATTTCTAATAAACATTTTAAAAATGTGACTTTATAATGGACTTCAGATGTACGACATGGCTAAGGTTATTTAATAAATATTGTATAAAATATGTATGTGAGAATAAGGGGGGAGGTCAATTGTACATATTTATTAAAAGAGCTCATAATGCACGTTTTAAAATTTTAATAAACGAAAATAAATTAACATGTTTTATTTATTTCCATTCTTCCTTTCTGTTAAAATTAAAGAAAATCTGTAGGTCTGAGAGACTGGGTATACATAATTCCACAATTTAAGATTAATTAATACGTTATTATTAATCCTATAAAAGTTAAATTCCATGATTATTCACCAGATGGCGTTATATAATTATAATTCATAATTTTACCACCAGGCGGTGCTGAATTTCATATTAGTACCAAAAAAAGAACCGAAAAAATTTAGGTGTCGTTAGTTGTATTACACTAGCGCCGCCTGTGGCATGTACGCGCAACTTGCCTACTTTCTTCTCTGGTACTCTGTGGGAGAGCACTAGCTCGGGATAGCTTATCTCCGCGCAGCCATTTTAACCTAAGGGTTAGATAGTGCCAGTGAGTTGGTTTTAAGATGTGTGATGAGGAATCGAGATCAGGAGAACTGAAGTATTTAATATATATTGTTTCTAATTTGTGTGGTGTATCAAAACACAGTGTATTCAAAATAAGAAAGGGTGGTAGAGGACATGATATAATGTGCTGAGTGTTAAATACATCCTGCTTTCATACACTTCATCTGTGGACTGTACAACCAACTTTGTTCCTCATTGGATCTCTTACAGAACGCATTTTGAATTTTTTAAGAGATCCGTATTTTCATTTTTCATCCTCTCAACAAAAGCTTACGATTTATTTTAATAACCGCACCCATATAGGGTCTCTCAGAAATACCAAAATATACTTGACAAACAGAAATAAAACTAAAAAAAAATGTTATATAGAGACAAAAGATCAAATATGTATAAAACAATACACAACTACAGTGTGGTTGAAATGGTAATTCTAAGTGAGGGGAAAGCCAAATATAAACATTTGGAAATTGCCAGCACGCCGTAGCGTAGTGGTTAAGGCACTGCTGTACAAGCCGGAAGGTCGAGGGTTCGAGTCCCTGTGGGGTTAGGATTTTTAAACCGACCCAAACTTTCTGGCAGCAACTATGGCCCCTGGGGTCGACTCAGCCTCTGGAAATGAGAACAAGACGCTTGTTCTGGGGGGTTAAATGCGGCCATCACGCAGGGTTGATAACCCGGCTGACATCAAGTGTCGATTGTCTAGAAAATGGGGAGCCTTAACATCCTACTACCCCAAGGTCCTCCTGAGGCCTGTAGTGGGTCGCTTACTTCACTTTACACGTGGATGGGTTCTCGAGAAGAAAATAGAGCCCTTCAGCATGGTTGTTACTACTTGTGCTATGAGATCTTTGCTAGTTCCTAGTTGCTTCAGGAATGTATATTTTTTTAGGTACTGTACTTCTAGCGCCCATGAGAATTTGAATTGTAATTTATCAGAATTGCATTAGGGTGCGAGAATTTATGGTGATGTGCATATGATGTTTAATTCTTGTAAAAAGAGATAGCGGGCTCGTTTTGTACCCATTTTAAGGTATATAAACTTGTGCTAAAAAGGGTTGAGAAATGGAACTCCAGTAAAAGATGGAGAGTCATGCCTTTGGCACGCTGCGGTCCGGAAGATGAAACTGGATACAGGAGCAGTCTGACAGATGGCTGATGGTTATGTACTTGGCATTGCATCTGCTGCTTGCTTTATGAATGAACTCCCCCACGTACTCCTAGTAGGTTGCCCGACCTCTGCTCCCATTCAACCACAAAATATATTATTCAAGATTACTCATTTAGTGTACAACTTAAACAAATGTTCTTTGATTGTAATTATTATAGTGTGTAGCGATAGTTTGTTACCAAGCTGGTTTCAAGACATGAACTTATTGCCAATAATAGGTGTCATGTCAACTCCACGTGGAGTGTAACTTCTTCTTCTTCACGGTTTAGGCTTATTACTAGCCTGTTCCGGCTCCAAATTGCTGCTCTTTCCATCTTTTCTTGGTCTTCCCAAACTACTTTTTCCTCGTGGTGAATAGTTGTATGCTGCTTTTGGTATTCTATTTTCAGTCATCCGTGCCAAGTGTTCTTTCCAGTTTGTTCTGTATTTCTCTATTGTTGAGTTTAATTCCTCTATTTTTAGTTGTTGTTCTTATTTCTGTGTTATGTTTTTTGTCTGTTCTTTGATATCCTGCTATTGGTCTGAGGAATCTCATTTCAGCAGCTTGTATCCTGGCAGATTGCTGTGTTGTCACTGTCCATGTTTCGGATACATAAGTAATAATAGGCACTGCCATTGTCTTGTATAATTTCGTTATAGAGTCTTAGAGTGTAACATATATGTAAAATTAAGGCCGTGAACCTACTTTCACCCTTCGTCGACGCCAATCTGGTTTGAATCGGTAAACCTAGGGAGCATGGAAATCATTAGATCAGTGGTGCACTTGATTCATTAGTCATACAGATGTTATGGCAAATATATTTGGATGTGTTGCATACAAAATCAAAAAATTAAAACATATATTTTAATGAAAGCAACGGGGAGCTATTAGTCATTCAAAATATCTCTGCAGGCGGAAGAATTACGAAGCTATGTTTGTTGCTACACGTGACGTCATATAAGACAGTGTACACTGTCAGCGTCCCACGTCCCATTCCCCTTTGCACTCATATATATAGCAGTGTCACGTGCTCTATTCCTGCATAAACACGACTGCAGTGCCCTCCGTCAACAACTGCGCTTACTCCTTAAACGGGTAATACCACATATAATTCCCTAGTATAGCTGCAAATCATGCATCGAAATGCTATGATTGCAGCGAAAGACCTGCCGTCGGACAGAATTACTATGGATGGATGGAATATTCATAAATTATTGTTTTCGGAGAAATTAAACTAAACTTAAAAACTCAATGGCGCGACAGGTATAGAAAGCCTTGGCCTACCTTCCTACTGCTGACCTCATATCCACACGTGCTGATAACCGTTATAGCTGGTTTTCTCAATCTGGAGCCGCTACTTTTTTAGCTACCCAAATTCCTCACGATGATGGATGGGCACCGGTCCCATACTGGCCAAAATTCCATGAGAAAATTTCTTCCTCATGGAGACTCGAACCAGCGCAAGTTCCGTAGCTTTGCCCCAAGACGTCTTGCTTTAACTACTCGGCTACGGTGCGGGACAGGAGAAATATAAACCTAGATAAAATAAAATAAAATTGTATACGGACTTTTCAGTTTTTTTGTATGTTGATACCGCATTTCACGAGGGAATGGTAAAAGATACACCAATTTGAAATGTCATTAAGGATAAATTTCACCAACAGAGGTAACTGTATTACGCCAGTTTTCCCCGTGTATAATGCATAGCTTAAACTGGCGTAATACAGTTACCTGTGTTGGTGAAACCGACCTAATATTTGAAAGAAACGAATCAGATGGTCTTCACCATCGAAAAGAATACTTGTAATCAAAATAAATAGCGGTATGTTATTAGCAGCATTGGGTTTTTTGGTGCAATTTTCATGAAAAGGAAGGGAGGAAGGTACAAAAAAAATTGAACAGAAAGGGGATAAAACGGTGCTCTTTCTTTTATAGCGCATAACTGTTATATATTAGGCAAGACAAATTAGAGCTTTCTGAAAGAAACAAAGAGTGATATGTTGCCTGAAATTGAGAGTGCTGGCAATCTTTCCTCCTGTAGACATTTTGTCCTGTTCTGTGCAAAACCCCCTTCCCTCACTTTTGTGATTTTTTTTTGTTATTTTTTAATGTTTTATATAGCGAATTTTGTTACTTTAATTTACTTTACATTGTCCACTATATATTAATTAGTATTTATCATAAATAATGCCAGGAGTGATTTCCAATTTATCTAGAGGATTTGGAAATCAAGAGTGGCATTTGTTAGGACTATTTAACGAATAAAATTAAGCTTTTTACTCAAAATTCATTATTTAAATATAGTTACCGGTATTTTACAGTATTTATATATGTAATGTAAACGGCGATGTTTGTAAAATCAGAAATGTGAGGTTATGTGTATTCACTGCAACTTGATCATATTATTTATTGACAAATAAGGTCGCAATATTGTAAGAATGCACCCTAATGGAGAAATAATGAAACACACCAAACTGTGTATCATAATCAACATTATAGGTTATTAATTTATTTTTCTAGTAAACAACTCGGTAAAATCAAGAAATCTGTTAATTATTTGCTGTATTCAATGTATTTGTTGAAGAAAAATAATGCTCTGACCTGTTCAGAATATTAAAAAGGAGGAGGTTTCTTTATCACAAAAGGAGGAACTGATAAAGAGAAATCGATAAAGAGCTAGGTGAAACACGACTGTGATTGATTGTAAAACAAAGTTCATTGAAACGTGATTGGTCATTGACTACCATTTGGGGCAAGTGTTAAATAGTCAATATTAAATTAACTTCCCGTCAGCTTGCCATGGACAAGGGAATGATAAACGTGTTTCTTGCAGTGTACACTAGATTGAACAAAATTTAAATACAAAACACATGAGTAGCAATGGAAAACTTTATTTTTTTAAAACTGGAATCAGTAAAAGTGGATATACGCAGTCTAATGGCTGAGAAGTCAGGGTAGAATTTTATTTCAGTAATGAGTGCAAAAGGATTTACCAACTTACAAAGCTCTCATCTTGCTCAGTAAATGAACAATCCTACTTTATTAATATATTATCGCCGCAATGCAATGTTAACGACCGTTTAAATTCATTCGGAAGAGTTATCATGTTCGCCTATGAATTCAGATTTGTTACCTATTAATAACAGATGATCCCTTCAGGGTTGATTAAACATTCATTTGTTATTTATAGGTAATGCATATTACATTATTAATGCAGTAGAAGTTGTAGTTAGTGGTTAAAATTAATGCCTTTAGAGATGCCTGGTAGATCAGGAATTACATTTGTTCGTATTAAATTTTAATATTTACCCACCGAACCAACATCATGGTCTTGTGTTCAGTCCTTCTGACTACGATTTATGAGGTTTCTGGTTCGGTTCCCGGACAGGACATACGAATTTTTTCTTTAGTGAAAATTAAATCTATGGCCTCCAATGGTCTGGGATTTTGACTAAGTTTACGTATAAGGACTCTCTTGGTGCTCATTTATCATGAACCATATCGGGATAACGTAACTCTGTCTTTTAGGAATCCCAGCCTCAGATGTGGATTACAGTTCCACCAGTGTCAGGAGAGAATACCAGAAATGTGGCATTGAAAAAAATTACCAACAGAATTATCTCTTACAAAATATTGGCCGGCTTAATATCAGGTTTTTTTGGGAACTTAATTAAGTTTTGATATTACCCAATTCATAATTATACCACTTATTTAAGGATATAGTTTTAACATTTTCAGACCACAAATGTACAGTTTTATGCTTGGGTGAGGAGTTATACATCATGGTTACTAAACAAATAGTTATTAAAAAAATAGCGGAGTTAGAACAACTGGTTCTAAGCAGAGGATAAGCTTATGTATTCTTTCTGTTTAATATATATGATTAATTATATTATGTCCACCGCTGTGGTCTCGAGGTAGCGTGCTGCCTTGTCACGCAGCGGGCCCGGGTTCGATCTCCGCTCGGGACAGTTTTACTAGCCGAGGTTTTTATCGGGGTTTTTCCTCACCTATAAGACAAATGTCAGGAAAACTTTACGACCCAAACGGTCCCCGAAATCATATGGCCATCGCAATCATCATTCGTATTCATCTTATCATCATCATCATCATCCTTCGTCTGTGTGGAAAGCAACGGGAAGCTACCACGCCTATAATTCCCTAATAAAGCTGCAAAGCATAGGATGAATATGCTATGATTGCAATGAAAGACCTGCCTTCGGGCAGAATTACTATGGATGGATGGAAGGAATTATATTATCATTTCTGTGTGTAGCTATTAAACGTTCGTGACACGTATGCAAACAGCATGTTATGAAACGATATTGGATGTTTGGAGCATTGACCATAAAGTACACCAGGTCGATTAATTAAGAATCAAGTTTTATTTAATCGATGTAAACACGTTGATTATCCTATGAATGGATAATATGCATTATAAAGACTTCTACCGTTAAATGAATTAAAAATGCTTTACAGTAAAAGCTCCTTATCCCTTATTCGCGGGGATGTGTTCCGTAAATATGCCGCGAATACAGAAACCGTGATTGTGGAATGGTAATTTGTATTTGTATATAAGAGATCAAGGTTCCAAAATATAATAAAAATTATCATAAGTAATGCCACGAGTGATTTCCAAATTATCGATAAATTCACGACTCACGAAGTGAGGAGTGAATTTATCTAGAGAATTTGGAAATCAAGAGTGCATTTGTTAGGACTATTTAACGAATAAAATTAAGCTGTTTACTCACAAATCATATTTAACTGTAGTTATTTCAAAATATTTATATATTTAATGCAAACGGCGATGTTTGAAAACAAATGAGAAACGATAGGTACGCTTCTACTGCTTCTTTTGTTTATCACTGCAACCAGATCATACTATTTATTGCCAAAGGAACGCAATATTGTAAGAATGCTCTCTAGTGGAGAAAAAATGAAACATCAATCTGTATATTAATTCATTTCTGATTCGTATGATGTAAATATTACAATTATATTTTTCTGGATTATTACCTGGGAAAAAATACATTTAAGAAAGTCAAACAGTGGTTTCTTTTTTTGGTGGTATAATAAATTGCTACAAATGTTGACATGTATGCACTATATATACAATCTGGTAGCCGTATTTCTTATAGGCTCAGTCACTGCAAAATAACGGTCAGACCTGTTCAGAATATTAAAAAGGAGGAGCTTTGTTTAATATATGGTAATTATAACACTGATAAATATTTCGTGAAACACGACTCAGATTGGTTGTAAAACAGAAATCATTGAAACGTGATTGGTCATTGACTCCCATTTGGGGCATGAGTTAAATAGTCAACATAAAGTCAGTTTAATGAGAGATTTTGATCAATTTCTATTAATAATTATTATCTGGTGTACTCAAGGGCTTAAAGAACTTGTAAATTTTCCCTGTTTTGCCGTTTTTAAAAGGTCTTTCAATTCAATTTCATATTCAGCTGTGAAATTAGCGATAGAATTCCTTATTTTGTCTTCGGATTTCTTGATGAATCGTACAGTTGATTCGTTACATTGAAACAGCATCATATATATGCAAACGACATCGCCAACGCATAAAAACGGTCAATCGTATCTCTTTTACTTTAAGCGCCAACACTATTCTCTCTGTCTCTCTCTCTCTCTCTCTCTATATATATATATATATATATATATATATATATTATATAATATCTGTCTATATATCTGTCTCCTCTATCTCTTTTCACTCTCTCTCTCTCTATCTCTCTCTTCTCTCTCTCTCTCTCTCTCTCTCTATATATATATATATATATATACCTGCTCTCTCTATCTCTTTTCTCTCTCTCTCTCTCTCTCTCTCTCTTTTTTTTCTTCGGACCTTTTTTTTTTTCCTTTTATCGACATGATAAATTGGGAAGAATGCAGAAGAGACCACGTGTTATTCAATCAGAATTATTGAATAACAAGTTGAAACAATAAAACACCGATCGTAGCGAGGGCGGCATTTATCAACGGACATAGCGGCACGCGAAATACGACGGCGGATTTTAACAACGAACTTTAGGCTTATTGACAATAAGGTTTGTTTTACTTTGATATTTGTCAATTTGGTTTGAATCACTCTTTCTAAAAGTCGTCTCGGCACATGCCTGCAGTAAAAAAAAAAAAAGTCCGATGAGTTAATAAAGGATACCCAATCTTCCTAGATCCGCGAATATGGGAACAGTGTCGCATTTTTTAACCTGCGAATAACTGAACCTTGAATACGGAGCTTTTAATGTATACAAAAATAGCATCGTATCTTACTGCAGAAGTAATCATTGAAAAGGAAATCTTCGATTTTTGATGACGAGAAAGAAGTGTCCAAAATATCCTTTTAAAATAATAATTTTATGCTCGGTTAAAATCTAATATTTTAGTATTATTGATACTGTAAACTGATACCTTTGTTAATGTATGATACAATAAGTATGTGTTTATAGCTGTATTGCCTGTCCAATGGATCTGTGCCCCCGTTAAATATGCGAACTAAAGTCTCCTTCCTTTTCTGCACCGGCAAATAATTTCCTTCCCTGCATTTCTATATCTCTCTCTCTTCTATCACTCTTTTGCTCTTGCACTTCAGTGTTGTCAAATTGACTCCAACCTTGCATTATTTAATATTCAAGAGCCATGGCACTGGGGGAAGTTTGGCAACACCCTACTCGATTGCTGTTGTTTGACGTAGTGGGAGGGGAGTGCGGTGAAGTGGTGTGAGTATTGACATGTACTTTTCTAAGATCGATGACGGCGCTATAGGGGCACAGATCCGTTGGTCCGAGTATTAAAACCTCCTCCTCAACTCGTGTCCGACACACAGGGCCTGGTCGAGGGATGAGATGCGATGAAGGCCTGTGAATAATGAGGATGCGGGCCGATCACGCCTGACACACTATCACAGGTGCAGATGAAATGAAGTGTGAATAGATTTAACTCCATGGCGCGACAGGCCTAGAAGGCCCTTGGCCTACCACCAGGCTTCGGACTTACATCCATATATGCTAATCAAATAGGTAAACAGCCTATTAGGGTTGACATGTGGTCAGCATGACTATTCCCCCAGCCATTATAATTAGTATTCTCTACTTGGAGCCGGTATTTATTGTAGCTACCCAAATGCCTCGCGATGCTGGGTGGGCATCGGTCCCATACTGGTTGAAATTCCATGAGAAAATTTGTTCTCCCATGGAGACTCGAACCAGCGCAAGTCCCGTAGCTCTATGCCAAGGCCTCTTGCTTTAACCACTCAACTATGGCGCGGGATTGAGTGTGCATAAATAGTGGAATGAAATTTGTGATAAGGAAAACGTGAGAAACCCTAGAAAAATGTATCCAGATACGTTTCATCCACCACGAAACCCATATGGAGTGACAGAGACGCTAAATCGGGCCCCCAGCGCAGCGGTGAGATGCGAGCGTGTAACCGCTTGCGCCACGGAGCCGCAGTATCTACAGGGTGCGGCAGCATAACTTCCTTTTTTTAAAACTTAATAAAATGCATTGTATGAATCAGAAAATTTTTATTCGTTTTTTATAATATAGGCACATACATAAAGTTTTGTTTTACTCAGTTTTGAAGATCAAATCAGGTAGGTGACGTCCCCCATTCTCCATACACTGAGTAAACCGATTTCTGGCGTTTGTCATGACTCCTGCCAGCATAGCAGGCGTTATGTTGGCAATTTCTTCCTGGATGTTGGTCTTCAAATCTTGTAGGGTCCTTGGACGGTTCACATATAAACACGGGATTTCAAATAACCCCATAGAAAAAAAATCACAAGGGGTCAAATCGGGAGAGCGGGCCGGCCACTTCAAATCGCCCCTAATTGAGATAAGGCGCTCTGGAAGTGTTCCCTCAAAACAGTCATCGATGCTCTTGAAGTGTGTGCCGTTGCACCGTCTTGTTGGAACCAAGTGTCCCCTAAGTCCAACTCATCTAGCCGTGGGAAAAAAAATCCTGTAACATGTTTACATACCGGTCCGAATTCACTGTCACTGTGACTTCATTTTCCTCAAAGAACCAGGGACCAATAATTCCACTTGAGGAAATTCACACCACACTGTGACTTTAGGTGAATGCAAAGGCCTTTGATGCAATTGTCGAGGATTGGTGTCAGCCCAGTAGCGCATGTTTTGTTTGTTGACGGATCCACACAAATGAAAATGGGCTTCATCACAAAAAAACATAGCGTCCTCAGGAACGACTTCCAGAAGAACCTCCACACGCGTTCCTCCGAGAATTGAAGTCACGTTCAGAAAGTTCCTGCACAATTGCCATCTTGTATGGATGGAAATGAAGATCATCATGAAGTATTCTCCTTACAGAACGATCGGAAAGTCCAAGGGCAGACGCATGTTTGCGCGCAGAACGCCGTGGTGATCGCAACATTGAAGCTCTCACTACCTCAATGTTCTCAGGTGATCTAATCGGCCGAGGGACTCCAGTTCTTCGTCTTGTCGCACTTGCAGTTTGTCTGAACGTAGTGACCCACGTAACAATTGATTTCCGGTCCGGGACAGGGGCCAACGGGGCTAATTTAAAGCGATTCCGAAAGGCGCGCCGGGTTGCGATCACAGAACATCCGTCGAAAAGTAGGCCTCAATGGCAAACGCACGCTCCTCACTGTTCCAACGCATGATGGCGACTGAACTGTGTCAGGACAAAACTTTATAGTCCCCCTCTCGAACGAGACCACTAGCGCTCCGCTACGGCATCAACCGACTAAATGGCGCACATTTTAAAAAAGGAAGTTATGCTGCCGCACCCGGTACATGAAAATGAAGTTCAAAATAATCAGATAATCGCATTTGACGTTTCGGATGATTGACATTCCAATAATTGTTCCACTGTAAAATTGTTTGTTTGCGAATTAATTTAATTTATGAATGTAAATGATAAGTAATCTTATCTGATTACAGGTAAGTCACATTTACGATGTAATTGTTTGTATTCGTAGCTGAGTCATTATTGTGACCTTGAAAATTCTGTCATGCCTTATCGATTCATGTCTGACTGAAGTTGACACCATGATTCACGCAGTATTGAATTTAAATATAAATGACGCTGCACTGTTAAAAACAGTTGGTAATCTACCTTGAATGACAGAGGCTCCAACCGCCAGTTAATTTAAACTAGTCAAACAAACCGTCACTTAACTATATATGAATTGAATTGTTTCCGTATCATACTCAGTGCCGTGGATACCAGTATCAATGACTGTACTTATCAATTATCTACGTCGAAATATATGTATTTTTAGGGTGTAAACATTCTGGAATATGGATTCTTTTGGAAAGGACGAAAATCTTTGAGTCTCTTTTGTACATTTATGCCTAAAATAAGAGAAAAAAATTTGTCGGCTCTTTCACGCCCAAATTTGAATTGCGACACGGAAGTAATAAGCAGATGAAGTGCATCATTAAATAAAACACTGACATTAGGTTTGAGATTCAATAGTAAGGTAGCTAACTCAATATTATAATTATGAAAATGAGGCGGTGACTTGAAGGTACATAAACAGGAATTAAAATTTGGAATATTGATCTCAAAAGTTTTATTTGTAGAAGAATAAATGTTTACTGATATTTATAATATCCATCCATAGTAATTCTGCTCGAAGGCAGGTCCTTCACTGCAATCATAGCATTTTCATGCTATGCTTGCAGCTTTACTAGGGAATTGTAAGTGTGGTAGCTTCCCGTTTCTTTCCACACCGGTGGATGATAATGATAAGGATGATTATGATGATGGCCATATGATTTCGGGGATCGGTTGGGCCTTAATGTTTTCCTGACATTTGTCTACAGGTGAGGAAAAACCCCAATAAAAACCTCACCCAAAAAAACTGCCCCGACCGGGGATCGAACCCGGGCCCGCTGCGTGACTAGGCAGCACGCTACCTCGAGACCACAGCGGTGGACATTTATATATAATCATCATTATTATCTTCATGGTAGGCCCTCGGCCTGTTACGCTCTCAGAATTCATCTTCCCATCGTCTTCTAGGACGTCCCATATTTTTATAGCCTTGAGGTTGGTACAACAATGCTTGTTTTATTAGCCTAGAAGAGTCCATTCTTAAAATATGTTCATGCCATTTTTGTTTATAGTTGTATTTTTTTCATTTAGATTAAAATTTTTTAGTCCTTGCCTTATTGTTTCACTAGGAATGTGGTCTCTTAGAGTATATCGTGCAACGTATCTGACGAACTTCATTATTATTATTTTATTATTATTATCATTATTATTATTATTATTATTATTATTATTATTATTGTTTATTTATTTTCTTTAACAGGTTTCACAACACCTTTCTGCGCCAGTTAATCTAATGGCATTCTCCTCCACATCTGTCCATCATTCCATTCTCCATCGTCGAATCGTTTCTCCATTATGATGCTCAGAACACCTCCAATCACGTTATTTTTGGTCGTCTTCTTCCACCAAGTATCACCCATTGTAGTATTCTTCTTGGGAATCTGTCTTCCATCATGCTTTTTTACATTACCATGACATATTTTTATGAAATTCGCATATCGAAGTTTGAAAATTCATATTTTGTTTAATTACGCTGACTATTTAACTCATGCCCCAAATGGGAGTCAATGACCAATCACGTTTCAATGATTTCTGTTTTACAACCAATCAGAGTCGTGTTTCACGAAATATTTATCAGTGTTATAATTGCCATATATTAAACAAAGCTCCTCCTTTTTAATATTCTGAACAGGTCTGACCGTTATTTGCAGTGACTGAGCCTATAAGAAATACGGCTACCAGATTGTATATATATAGGTGCATACATGTCAACATTTGTAGCAATTTATTATACCACCACAAAAAAGAAACCACTGTTTGACTTTCTTAAATGTATTTTTCCCAGGTAATAATCCGAAAAATATAATTGTAATATTTACATCATACGACATCAGAAATGAATTAATATACAGATTGATGTTTCATTTTTTCTCCACTAGAGAGCATTCTTACAATATTGCGTTCCTTTGGCAATAAATAGTATGATCTGGTTGCAGTGATAAACAAAAGAAGCAGTAGAAGCGTACCTATCGTTTCTCATTGTTTTCAAACATCGCCGTTTGCATTAAATATATAAATATTTTGAAATAACTACAGTTAAAATAATGATTGTGAGTAAACAGCTTAATTTTATTCGTTAAATAGTCCTAACAAATGCCACTCTTGATTTCCAAATTCTCTAGATAAATTCACTCCTCACTTCGCTGGAGTCGTGAATTTATCGATAATTGGAAATCACTCGTGGCATTACTTATGACTATTTAACTCATGCCCCAAATGGGAGTCAACGACCAATCACGTTTCAATGATTTCTGTTTTACAACCAATCAGAGTCGTGTTTCACCAAATATTTATCAGTGTTATAATTACCATATTTAAAGAAAGCTCCTCCTTACAATATTGCGTTCCTTTGGCAATAAATAGTATGATCTGGTTGCAGTGATAAAACAAATGAAGCAGTAGAAGCGTAACCTATCGTCTTTTCTCATTTGTTTTCAAACATCGCCGTTTACATTAAATATATAAATATTTTAAAATAACTATAGTTAAATAATGATTTGTGAGTAAACAGCTTAATTTATATTCGTTAAATAGTCCTAACAAATGCCATTCTTGATTTCCAAATTCTCTAGATAAATTCAGTCCTCACTTCGTGAGTCGTGAATTTATCGATAATTTGGAAATCACTCGTGGCATTACTTATGATTATCTCTTCTAGTAATTCTAGCTGAACGTCTCCAAAAATTAATTTTTTGCAGAATTAATTTACTTATGCTCTAGATTTTAATTCCCATATATCTGCACCGTATGCCATTACACTCCTAGTTATCTTATTGATTTCTTACATCTCAATGATGGATAAATCATATTTGAAGAGAAAAATTATACGCTCAGACCGGGACTTGAACCCGGGACCCTTGGTTCTCTAGACCAAGTGCTCTACCAACTGAGCTACCTGAGCAAGTACCGATCTAACGCAAATCTTTCTCTATATACATTGTAATTCCCATGGCTTCACACATTTGGTGGATGGGAATTACAATGTATATAGAGAAAGATTTGCGTTTAGATCGGTACTTGCTCAGGTAGCTCAGTTGGTAGAGCACTTGGTCTAGAGAACCAAGGGTCCCGGGTTCAAGTCCCGGTCTGAGCGTATAATTTTTCTCTTCAAATATGATTTATCCTAGTTATCGTTTTTTTTTGTATGTATATTCTGATCCCATAAAGCACCATTCAATTTTGATATTCATCCTCTCGTTAATTTAAGCACCATGCCATATGCACTAATTTTTGTCCCCAAATATGCATATTCGTCACATGCTTTTATTTTCCCATGTCCGTCTTCTAAAACCTGTTACCATATACGTACTTCGTTTTGTCCAAAATTAATTTTCAATCGACATTTTTCGTATTCCTTTTCAATTTTCTTGTCATGCACTCTAAATCTTTGAAAATTCTGCTATCGTTACCTGATGGTTAGCAAATTGCAAAATAAACTGTATCTTCTACCTTTATTCCCATAGGTGAACATTTGATTTTCCACTGTGTTAAGACGTAGTGTAGATTTGTTTTGAATAAGGTCGAGATAAAACAACATTTTTGTCTTATACCTTTAGTAACTCCAATGTATTAGTTTTACCAATTTTTACTCTAGATGTAGATTTTCATCATATAGCCAAACTTTTTTATTGCCTGGTAATATTTTTTTTATTGCACGTAAAACTTGTAAATATCAATAAAACTAAATATATGGTCACGCATAGAACTACTTATATAATGGAAATTGGCAGCTAATGACAAATCATAAAATGTTTGAGGATGTGGCTGAATTCAACGCCGTAGCGTAGTGGTTAAGGCACTGAGCTACAAGCCGGAGGGTCGAGGGTTCAAGTCCCGTTGGGGTCAGGATTTTTTAAACTGACCCAAACCCTCTGGCGGCACTATGGCCCTGGGGTCGACTCAGCCTCTAACGGAAATGAGTACCAGACGCTTGTTCTGGGGGTAAAGGCGGCCGTCACGCAGGGTTGACAACCCGGCTGACAAAAAAGTGCCGATTGTCTAGAAAAAGTGGGAGCCTTAACCCCCTAACTACCCCAAGGACCTCCGGGCCTGTTGTGGGATCACTTCTTTTTTTTTTTTTAGGATAGGAATGAGATGCACAAAGAGATTAAACAGGCTCAATTCTAGAAATGCATGCTATTATGCATGACAGGGACTCCTTCAAAAAACGTTAAACTGAAAATATATAAAACTGTTATTCTACCAGTTATATGGATGCGAAATATGGACTCTTACTTTAAGGGAGAAAAGGAGATTTTCGAGTATTTGAGAATAAAGTTCTTAGGAAAAATTTTTGGACCAAAGAGAGATGGACAGGTGAATGGAGAAGACTAAAAACAGTGAACTACATGGTCTTTATAGGAAAGCCATATATATAACACTTAAGTCTCGTAGACTGCGATGGGCAGGACATGTTGCACGTATGGGGGAATGAAAGACGGGGATGGAAGCTTCTTGTAGGAAAGCCAGAGGGAAAACGCCTGGTTGGTAGACCAAGAATGAGGTGGGAGAATAATATCATCCATGATTTGAGGGAAATAGATTATACAGGGGATGATTGGAAAACTGGATTACGACAAGGATGTAGTTTATCACCCACTTTGTTTAATATATATATAGACGATATTTTTAATAAATGGAAAGTTTTAGTAAATCCAGGAATAAGAATGGATAATAAAATGTGCATAAATAATCTTTTATTTGCTGACGATGTAATCATAATACAGAAAAATGAAGACGACTTACAGAAATCAATGCATGCATAAATGAAATATGTAAATTATACGATCTAAAAATTTCTGTAAGGAAAACGAAGACCATGGCTTTTAGAGGAAGAGATCCAGTGAGAACCAAAATTATTTTAGAAAATCAAAGTATAGAACAGGTGTCTAGTTTCAGATATTTGGGCTGTGATGTGGCTACAATGTGGAAAGAGATATTGACTCCAAAATAAATAAATTTCAGACGGTGTGTGGAACAATACAGAGAACATTCAAAAATAAAATTAGAAAAGAAACCAAGATAAAAATGTATAATGTTATGGCGGTTCCCACAATATTGTATGGATGTGAAACTTGGGCTCCAGTGAAAAAGACAGAAGGATAGAATACAGACGGCAGAGATGCGGTTCCTAAGACAAGTAAAAGGATGTACAAGACTTGATAGAATAAGAAATGAGGATATAAGAGAAGAATTGAAAGACAGCTTTATTGGATAAAGTCACGAATTACAGACAGAAATGGATTGATCACATGGATGGAATGAGCAAGGAGAGATATCCATTTTAAGCCAGAAATTATCAAGCAAGAGGAAGGCGGTGATGTTGGAAGACCTAGAAGACGTTGGGCTGATGCAATATGAAGTCGGAACGGGCAATTGCCTAATCCCTGGAGTGATGATGATGATGATGATGATTGGAAAACATTAGCTCAGGGTAGGAATGTATGGAGAGCTTATGTCCGCGCGGCCATGAACCTATGGGTTCGATAGTATCAGAGAGTTAGTTAGTTAGTTAAAACTTACCATAATTTCACATTGTTGTAAGCTTTCTCAAAATCCAATAAATAGTAGGTGAATTGGTTGTTGGAAGGTGGATTTTTCTCAATATTGTTTCTTTTAAACTAAAGATGCAATCAATGGGGGATCCACCTTTTCTGAAACCTGCCTGTTTTCTTTTTTCCACTCTACTATAGTCTTGTTCCACATATTATTTTAATATTTTTCCAAATATTCCGTTGAAGGCGTTTCACAGTGATTACTCTTTAATTCTCATATACGTATTTCTTTTTCTTCTTGTATATAACTTACATTAGTCCTATCTTCCAATCATTTGGGATATCTTCTCCATATATACATCTTCCATAAAGAATTCTTAATAATTCGAACATTTGCTAATGCCTCATTTAATAAGTCCGCCGGAATTCCTCCGACTCCACGTGTCTTATTTTTTAAAAATATCTAATAACTATTATAATTTCAGAGCCTATAGTAATTTGTTCTTCTAATTTTTCTGTCATGTTTACCAAAAAAATTCTTTCCCGTGCTCAGTTGAAAAGTTTATTGAAATAAGCTTCCCATCTTTGAAGTGAAATACAGTCTATAAACTATTTTTCATTGCTATTTTTCTTCAAGTCAGCGATTTTCCATGCTTCACTACTTATTGCACCTCCAACAGTAGAACATGCCTTCTTCCAGGTCTCATTTTTTTTCTGTAACTTTTCTCCAAATATTTGCTTTTGTTTTCTTCTATTATATTTTATCTTCTAGTTTGTTTGAATTCAACCAGTTTTGTACACTTCATTTTTAATTTGAATTTCTTGTTTTATTTCTTCTCTCCAATAATATAATTTATGTTCCATTTTAAATTTCCGTTCGACGCTTCTTTAGCTGCCGCATGAATAGTTCTATTAACGTGTTGATATAAATTATATGTAGTGTCAAACACTTGTGTTTCCTGTAGTTTTCCATCCAATCTTCGTTTATATAAATATATTGTACTGTTATCCTCTAAACTATTAAGGTTATATGTTGTTTCCTCAGTGTTAATATTATCTTCATTTGTTTCAACTTGTACGTTAATATTGTCATTTACAAGTAGAAACAATATTTTTGAATTTACTATATTATAGTGGTTACTTCTTCCATAATTTAATCCTACATAAATCATTACATATTTAAGTTATTACTATATTATTATTTTTTTTTATTGCGAATGAGCCCTTGTAGGACTACGCAAAGTACTTAGAGGCGTTTCCTTTGAGCGCAAATTTCTTTCATTCTTTTTGCTATGAGCTTGTTTTCTGTCATCTGTCCATGTTGTTCCAGTTTTTTCTTCGATTTGTCCTCTTGGTCAACTTGCCACTTATTCACCTAACATATTCAGTACCAGGCACTGAGCAGGGCATTTAAACCCACAGGCCAGCCATTTAAATACCCCAGCTACTATTTTCGTGGCACTTCAGAAAATGGACCATTATTCACAAACTATTAGTCCTAGAAAATTCAAATTTTGTACATACCTAAAGGAGATATCTTAGTAGGATTTGATGGTTAAATAAATTGGGTGATTGACATCACGTGGTATCGGCGTATCAATTTCAGGAAGTGGAAGTTCATCTTCACTTTCACTTTGTGAATCTTCTAATTCAGGAATCAGTTCATTACCTGAATCATCATTATACAGAATGTTCACTAATTCTTCTTCAGTGAGATATTTTTCTTTCGCCATGGTTTCACTCACGCACAAACAACAACGCGATAACGAGAAACATATACGACTGCATTGGAGCTTGGAGGCAAGGCTGGGTGAACGAATTCCATATGTTGTTTCTTTTAAAAATAAAATGGGATTCACCAAGGTTAAACGTGTTAAACGGGAATAGAAAATGTACATTTACATGCCATCTATGATCTCAAAGCCTTACTAAGCCAACACTATATTT
Organism: Diploptera punctata; assembly: GCA_030220185.1. Classification (NCBI taxonomy): domain Eukaryota; kingdom Metazoa; phylum Arthropoda; class Insecta; order Blattodea; family Blaberidae; genus Diploptera; species Diploptera punctata. The sequence goes on from JASPKZ010009386.1 coordinate 1,653,701, forward strand.
AGGCGCCGAATATAAACGCGGTTTGTTCGCGCCCGCTCTAAAACGAGTTAACTGACCGACGGCCGCATACACGATAGTCTCTTTAAACGCCTTAACTGGTTTACGGTACTGAATGTGACACGTTCTAAAACATATCTCTGTTTGGGATATCTTCTTTAGTAATTCCTGCCAATTTTAAGTCCTTTTTGACTTCATCAATCCACTTCATAGTATCCACTGGAGCTTTACTTCTTTTTCATAGAATTCCATTATCTGTTTTGTAAGCCTATTTGAGTTCATTCGTTTAATATGGCCATAAAATTTTAACCTTCGTTTTCTAATATCAATATGAATGTCTGTATATATTTTTATTTCATTTTTACTTCTGAGTCTAAATGCTTCACCTATGACTTGTGGACCTAAAACTTTTCTTATAATTTTGCATTATTTTTTCACTATATTTTCGATATTTTTTTTTCTGTTCAAAATTAATGTTTCTGCTCCATAGAGGCACTCTGGTTTAATTACAGTGTTTTAGTGTCGTAATTTTGTATGTAAAGATATGCATTTGTTGTTATAAGTGTTGTGAGTAAGCCGAAATACTGTTTCCATTTTTTTGGCATCTACTTTTATTGGCTATAGTTTCAATTCCATTTTCCTGAATTATTTCACCAAATTATTTTTATTATTGTTGGATATAAATACATTTATTTTTATCTCTCTGCAGATAAATCAAAACTTTGAATTTATATAACGTGAAATAAGGTTCTGCTTATGTTTCCCTTTTTCCAACTGCTATACCGCCTATGTCTTAATGGAAATACATATAGATATAACTAACTCACGCCTCGAGGTTGATGGTTGCGCGGATGTAAGTTCATCCATATCCTGAGCTAACATTTTCTAATAATTCCTATGTAAAATTTACTTCTCTAAAACTTGAATGATATTCTCCCACTTGATTCTTGACCTATCTATTGGACTCTTTGCTTCTGATTTTCAATGGAAATTTATATTTAAAATAAAAAATATATAGCCTAAATTTGTTGTCGGAAATAATGATGGTTCCCTCTCTCAAAGTAGTCCATATTCCGTTCACCTCTGTAGATTTGGATCGAGAATGTCTGGAACAGACTATATACGGCATTTAAATGCTTGTCTATTAGTGTACCCAAGCATAAGGTGGCGATATGTAGCTTACCTGAACAATAGGGTTACCAGTGTGCTTGTGCATTATTATTAACACGGTGTTTGCACCTTTATTCTCGTGTCACCATGTTCCGCATGCCTGTGCAACATTTTGTCTAAATTTTCCTCTCGTGCTTGTCAGATCTATATGATGGAATCCGCAGTTTGGAGCAGACACATTAAATCAACATTTAATGATGACGGATGGATTTTTGTTAATCATGCGTTGACCCCTAGCGATTCATTATAATAAAATATGTGATTAAAAAACGGTGGATTTAAGCATAATGAGATAATTATGATATAGTCTCTTCAGTTTCATTTTGGTTCCTGAAAGACTAAACTTTGAAATAACACCTATCTTACTATCATTTAATTAAAAATCTGTTTGAAATCTACCGTTGAATTGTTAAAAAAACCTTTATTAATTTATGAATCAATACTAATAACATTCATTGTTAAAACCGTTGAGGTGGAAAGTCATAAAATAAAATAAGTTAAAATATACCTTCTTAGGTAAGATCCGTCGTCCCCAACTTATAAAATATGTATTCCTTATGCCTGTAGGCCTTTCAGAACATCCGTTCCATCTTCAGCAGGTCCTTCTTCGCTACAATATGTAATATGATGGTTGATGCTGCTGGTCCTAATGTGGTTTTGTCGTGACTAAAGCTTCTTCCTGACGATATCGTATAGTGGGTTGTTTAGTCTGGGAGTGCTTTCATTTATTAAAAGCTTGTTGTCTATTTCCTTGATAATTTCCAGGTCTTCTAATATGTTGATTTTTGTTGGATTTCCCTCTTTGTGTACTATTGAGTTAATTCTATGAATATATTCAATAGAAGACACCCTTACAATAGTACACAAAGAGGGAAATCCAACAAAAATCAACATATTGGAAGACCTGGAAATTATCAAGGAAATAGACAAAAAGCTTTTAATAAATGCAAGCACTCCCAGACTAAACAACCCACTATACGATATCGTCAGGAACAAGCTTTAGTCACAACACCACATTAGGACCAGCAGCATCAACCATCATATTAGATATTGTAGCGAAGAAGGACCTGCTGAAGATGGAACGGATATTCTGAAAGGCCTACATGTATAAAGAATACATATTTTATAAGTTGAGGACTAGGGATCTTAACTAAGAAGGTATATTTTAACTTATTTTATTTTATAATTTATGAAACTGAAACAGGGATAGAGAAAATATATACGTTAAATTCAAGGAAAAAGTTGATGGTTTTAAGAAGTATGCTTGAAAAAAAAAACACAAAGGGATAGAATACAGAGCATGTGAAATAAGAGAAATTTTGAAATTTGATAAAATATAAGATGAGATGGAATATAGTAAAATAAGATGGTATAGCCACGATAAAAGAATGAATACCAAAATGATTCCAAGACTAGCATCAGAATTTAGTTTAGGCAGTGACAATCATGGGACATTGTTATTATATGTATAATTTTAGTGCATTGCAGTTAAAAGCGACATATAGTCTATATTTTGTTGCGACACGGCATTGGTGTATCACAACGCTTCTCTGGGAGAAATTTCAAGGTAGGTTTCGGAATGCAATTGTTGGCAGTTCCCTTGTATTATCCTATCGAAATCCAATTAGAATTTGAAGAAGAGGGAAAGGAAGTGGGGAGCTTGAATACGGGAAGGAGGGGAGACATTAGAACTGTTAGGCGGTTCTGTTGGAGAGAGGATAAGACACAGGAACTAGGCCTACTTAACAAACTAGAGTCTTCGACACCGGAGGTATTAGGCGATGTGGAGGAAGAGGTGAAAAAATTAAGATTACTAATGTGGGAAGGGGGGAAAAATATGCAGATTAGAGGAAAATCAGGGCAAAAACGATATGAAGGCTGGTACGATAATGCATGTAGGGAAGGAAAAAGACGAGCGGAGAGGGCTTTAGTGAGGTTCAGAAAGGAGGGTGGCGACTTCAATCGGCGGGTGTAACATAGAGATGAGGAGACGATATAAAGAGATAACGGCTAGAACCAGGGAGAATTGGGAGGGAAAAATCTTGGAGAGAATTAATCAGGCTATGAAGGAACGGGATGTTACCAAAATCTGGAAAGTAATTAGGGAAATTAAATATCGTAAAGAAGTAAATAAAATTTCGCCAGAAACTTGGGTACTTCATTTCGAAAGGGTGTTTACAGGAGGGGGGAATTGGGAGGGACCGCGGCTATTATTAGTTGGTCAAGACGTACCAATGCTAGACTCGGAGATAACAAAACTAGAGGTGAGGGATGCGATTCGATCCATGAAAAATGGAAAAGCTCCTGGTCTAGACGGTATACCAGCCGAGTTCTATAAAGAAGCCTTGAAAATTGATAAATGGACAGGATACATAGTAGGTATTTTTAACAAAATCTATGAAAAAGGAAGCTATCCAGATGAATGGTCCACATCAATACTGCAATACTGCATCCTATTTACAAGGGTAAGGGTGGAGTTAACAATCCGGACAATTACCGCGGTGTCTCTCTTCTGCCGGTGTTTGGAAAAATTTATTGCACAGTGCTATATAACAGGCTAAAAAATTGGATAAATCAAAATAATAAAATTTCACGATACCAAGCCGGGTTCAGGGAAGGCTTCAGGACGGCGGACAATCTATTTGTCCTGAGAACAGCAATTAACAGATGTTTGAGTGTCAAACGAGGCAGGTTACACTGTACTTTTATAGATCTGAAAAAAGCATTTGACTCTGTTGAACGCAATGCCCTATGGCAGAAATTATGGCAACTAGGAGTATCGGGAACTATGATTAGGGCGCTAATGGGAATTTATAAAAAAGTGGAGTTCTGTGTTAAATATGGGAGGGACCAAGTTTCAGAAAATATAAAGGCAGTTAAGGGTGTAAAACAGGGATGCGTATTGTCACCACTGTTATTTAACTTATTTATAGACGATGTAGCTTTGATGCTGGAAGTAGAGGGGATCGATGCTCCAACGGTGGGTGAGCGAAGTATTCCTGTTCTAATGTATGCAGATGACTTATGCCTCTTTTCCACAAAAATAGATGGCATGCAGAAGGGTTTAGATTTACTATCGACATACTGTACGACTTGGGGACTTACTGTTAACGTTAGCAAAACGAAAGCCATGACTTTTAAAAACGGGTCGGTATACAGCGGGAGGGAAAGGTGGACATACCGTGGTGAGAACTTAGAAAATGTTAAAAACTTTGTCTACTTGGGGATGACTTTGACAATGAATGGAAAATGGACGAGACACATCGAAAATGCAACAATGAGAGCTAGGTGCCGGACAAGCGAAATGCTTAATAATATGTCAAAATTGCGAAACATACCGATGCGTACACTAGAACAGGTTTATTCTTCGACTGTGAGAGCGACCATGCTGTATGGCTCAGAATTATGGGGTTGGGAACGAACGGGGACACTAGATAAAATTCAACCTATGTTTCTTAAGAAAGCGATGAGATTAGCAACGGGGACTTCAAATTGTGGCATACTGAAGGAATTCGGTACATTTTCGGACACAATAAGGGGCAAAATTATGGCTATTAAGTATTGGTTGGACATAATAAACGGGAATCAGGACTCGCTTAGAGCAGAGTGTTACAATGAACAGAAAAGGCAGTGTGTTTCGGGAGATTGGGTAATCGGTGTAGAAAGGGGATTGAAGGGCATAGGGATGGGTTGGGTATGGGAGAGGAGTACGCGGAATAATAGAAATGTTTGGAGGACAGTTAAGAAGAGACTAATCGATATAGACAGACAGTATATAGAAGCAGAGTGTAGCCAGAAAATATCGCTCACCCTGCAGACGGAACTGAAACTTTCGTGGGGAAGGGAGAAATATATTGACTCTTTGGATGGGGATGATAAAAGTGCTATTGCATGGTTTCATTTGGGGGGATGGATGGCCCATAATTTAACAAATGAGGAAGGCATTAAACTATGCCCACTATGCGATGACCATGAAAACTGGCAGCATATTATAGCATTCTGTAGAGAGACAGAACAACTTAGATTACAGATGCTGCCGGAGAGATTTCTCAGGTCGGATCGAGGGAGAGTGGCGTGTTGGGATCTTTTAGGACGGATCGAGAGTGAATCAAAAACATGCAAATTTTTGGGTACAGTAAGAAAATTGAGATATAACAAAATTGTAGCTTAAGGATATATGTATTAACAATAAGAAGAATCTCAATATGGTCTTTGTTTTCGATCTTTAATCATGTTATATAATAAGTAGGTCTGATAAGTTGAATAGTCTGATAGTGCACTTAATGTCTGCAGGGACGGGGGGAGGGGGGTATGAGCGTGCGGTGTGTATATGTGTGGGGGTGTGTGGGTGTGTGTGTGTGCTTTTTTTTCTAATTTGTTTTCTAGCATTTTTTTTTTAATATTAATGTACGGAATGTGGATGAATGTAGATATGTATTATTTTGATTTAGTGCAGACATAGATTTTACTTATATGTAGCCTGTTATTGTTTTTTGATACAGGTGTATTTGTAGGTATTTGTTTATATTATTAGTTTTATTTTTTTATTCATGGAAAAATAATGCACGTACGGCCAAGCAGGCCCGTGCGCAATGTAAATGCATATGTATTTTCTTTATTCTGAAAAAAGGCAATAAATTCCATATTCTAATCTATTTCCTCTTCATGTTGACATACGTATAATTTAGGTTCAGGTATAATTATAAGTTCGTTTTCTAAATATCATGGAAAAGTGATAGTTAAACTAATGAGGGACTAAATTAAATATTTCAATCTTTGAAATCAAAGATTCGGAATTAGGTTTTAGTACTCAAGGAGAGGATATTGATTTAAAAAAGAGGAAAATAAAAATGAATTATGAGTTAAAGGATTTATGTATTGTTCTACGGATATTTATTGGTAATTACTAGAAAGCAAGAAATGTTTTCACGTAATATTGACAGGAAAAACATTTTTATAGTTATATTTTCTCCGGGCAGTTGATGAAAGTATGACTTTCACACGCGAACGTTTGTTGGCAAGCTCCACGGGTTGGCAACCGTCTACAAGAGACATCAACGTGCTGAAATTCTAAGAATCTTTGTCCAGTTTTTACAGTTATAATGAACCAGCAATACTTCTTGTATCAAGACATACCCTATTCTTACTGATCATAACATATCTTCATTACATAACATTTTCTTTTTTACGACTTACACTTCCTTTAATACTGATTGGGAGGAAAACTTACTCGAACCTATAATCCAGTGGTACTCACTAGAAATTACAAGAGAGCCAAATATAAGAAACCATATATGTTCGAGAGCCGCACCAAATTTCACAGTTCTCAGTCTTGCTAACACGCAGCTTTTTTTTTACATTTATGGACAAAACACGATTACTGTAATTTATTTTTTGTTAATAATTAACTGTATATTATTTTATTATATTATTATTATTATTATTATTATTATTATTATTATTATTATTATTATTATATTATTATTATTAACGGTACTGTACATACTTTTAAGGCAACTTACAGTTGTGTAGATTACTGCTGTGAAGTTGATGGTCGAACTCTGCTACTCGCCTGCACAATTTTGTCAATACGAGCTGGTTGATTTGCACACATATCCGCAGCAGGTTTTCCAAGTTCACATTGGTGAGACGAGATCTATGTTTACCCTTGATGAACTTTATCTTACTGAAAGTCATTTCACAAACATACGTTGTTCCAAAAAAGACACAGAATTTTATATGCACACGACAGCAAGTTTTCGAACTGTTTTTCTGGAACTGTATTCCAAAACTCTAAAATTGAATTCGTTTTTCGTTTCTCTTGAAAAATACCTTCCAGTTCTGAATCCTGCTGGAGATCAATACGTTCATTTTTTAGATTTCTAATCTCAGGTCCAAACATTGACAACCCAGTTACATCTGTTGTCGTTATTGACCAGGGATTTTCAACTTAATCGAAATGGGTTTCGAAACTTTCTAAAATCATTAAATCTCGCGCTGAAATCATGGTGTAGTACAGTGAGCAATTCTATGAAGGGTTGCAAGTTTATTTCTTCCTCTGAATATTCTTCAATAAGATGTTGGAAACATGGGAAACTAGTGAAATTATTACTAAGTTCTTCTGTATACATTTTTAATTTTTCTTCTAAAGAAAAAATTGCACTTGTGAGCTGAGTAATAAATTTATTTGTACCTTACATTTTAATTTAGACATCATTCAGTATTCCTGATATGTCAGCCAGGAAGCCAACTTTTAACCACCATGAAGAAGAGTCTAGTTCAGGGTATTCTTTATCTCGTTCACTTAAAAATAGTTTTATTTCATGGTGAAGATTAAAAAATCGTTCCAAAAGTCTTCCTTTACTCAGCCACCTGACCTCACTGTGATAAATAACATCATCATACTGTGAATTAAGCTATTTGAGAAATTCTATGAATTGCCTATGATTTAGTTCACGTGATCTAATGAAATTAACAATGTTAATTACTTTCTTCATCACAGATCTGAAAGTTTCGTCAAATTTAGCAACAAGATTTTCTTGATGTAAAATGCAATAGTATGTTAATAAATGCTCTCTATTTAAATGTTTTTTAACAGAGAAATGAATCCTGTATGACAACCTACCATTGAGGACAACCGTCAGTGCACACTGATAAAAGTTTGTTTAGGTCAATTTTGTATTTGTCAAAAAAAATATTTAACTGCTTCAAGAAAATCTATTCCCCGTGTCTGACCTGTCATAGGTATTACAGTTAAAAATTCTTCCTTTATAATTCCTATCTTATAACGATATTTAACAAATAAAAACAACTGAGAGGTGAAACTAATATCTGTGGACGAATCCAGAGTAAGGCTGAAATAGTCACATTCACGAATTTCATCGAGAGTACAAAGGAGCATGTCTACAGACATTTCATTCTCTCTCCTAACACAAGTAGAATAGGAAAGTTGTAACTTTTGTATGTCAATTTTTATCTGTTTTGCATTTGGGAATTTAGAAAATAATGTCACAAACGATTAGAAAACACTCCTTTAAAAATATCTGCATCGGCAAACGGTTTCATTTTGCGTGCTAAAATTTCTGCTACTTCATATGGTGCTTTTGTTATCAATTTATTTTCACTTACGGTATCCAACATCATTTTCCGTTCAGACACTATTGACATTTTTAATGTTTTTAGTTTTTTCTGCTCTCAATTTTCTAATCTTTAGGATATTTGCACTCAAATATATGAATGCACCGTTTTATAATTCCTGTTAAGATTAAATCGTTTATAACCTTGAACTATGTCTCGACATAATAAACACATCGCACTGCCTTCTTTTTAGCAGGTATGAAGAAAAATTCATGCTCCCAAGTATCTTGAAAAACTCTTCCTTCATCTTCGCGTTTTCTCTTTTTCCCTTTCGAAAAAACACCAGCCATTATTAAACACTGAAATTCACTTCACTTCAACTGATTAGGTAACACACAGTATCCAGTCGCTTATTCATAGAAACTAAATTGTATAATATTTCATTGTGAAAGATTCGGACAATGTAGAAGTTTAAACGGTTTTAAAAACAAACGTAAACATATTCAAAACCAATAACACTAGCCAGGACATTGCATTGTTGAACACGTGCGGTACTGTACTGCTCGGAATGACACAGGGATGTCCAAAGTTTTGTAGAATTTCAGTAAAGATAATATTATTCTATACTTAGAATTTAAAATTTAAATGTAATGTAATTAAGGTAAAATTATTCCAAGAGCCTTAATAAATATCTTAAAGAGCCGCGGGCCGCGTAATGAATACCGCTGCTCTAATACCATCAGAGTCGAAAAAACAAGAATTAGCCAAGAGAGGCTATATACAGAAAAGATAAAAGTAAGGAGCAAAACACAAGTAAGGGGAAGTAATGTTTTGCTCAGCTTGGGGCACCTTGTGGTCTCCATCCACATATCCCCTAGATGGGGACTCCTGAGGAGAAATTGAAATTGTATATTTCTTGGCTACATCCACTACTGTGATCTTGAGGTAGTGTGCTTCCTTGTTATGTAGTGGGCCTGTGTTCAATCTCATGTGAGGACAAGTTTCCTGGGTGTGGTTTTATTGGAGTTTTCTCCCCCTGTAAGACAAATGTCAGGAAAATTTAAGGTCCAAACTGTCCTCGAACACCATATGACCATCATTATCATTAATTAAGTTTAGTTTAATGCCTCTCCAGGCACAGCATTACCATCATCGTCATCTTTCATATCATTGGTCTTTTTAACGATATATTTAGGTCTTTTATAGGCAATGTCAGAGCCTCTTCCGAGACAACACGACATAAGAAAAACAAGATGAGAGGTTACACTGCGTTAATGAAGTGGAAGGAATAAAATGACAGCGAGGATCTGGAATATTTGTATCGTTGATATTAAGGATGCATATTTTCCCTTTATTTATTCAATGAATTCGTTAAAAAATTTCAAGAGGTATTTAACCGATCCTTATGTTCAATGTATCACAGGAGTTTTCTATAACTTGTAGGGAAGTTCGGGTAATGTGGACCCTTCTGTTTGAGCAGACCCTGTTAATATATTCTTTAATTTATTGATACTGCCCTCGAGCAGAAAATATTTTAATTTCTCCTTTGACGGGTTCAAGGCCAGTTTCTTTTATTCTTTGTGCGAAAAAGGGGTTATTTGTGATATTTATGAAAATGAACACTTCAAAAGTTTTTCAAGCTAAGCATCAATTCTTAATTTCTGCTATTGAATATTGCAAATGTTCAAAAAACTCCTAAATGCATTATGTAGATGCTGTTTTAATATACTGACGGGTTTGGTTTGATGTTATGTGACATGGTGGCTGTATAAAATAATTAAACATAACAAAGGAATTCGGTTAAAGTAGACCCTCCACAAGGACGTGGATCCACTTTACACGAATACATATATTTTATCAATGAAGATGCTATCTGTAAAAACCATTTACTTAATTAATTTTATTTAATATCCTTGTACTTTTACTAAACCCAAAGACCGTCGCTTTCTGCAGTTGAATGACGTGTGAATGTTATAATCAACAATAATTTTTCGTCAACCGCTGTGGTCTCGGGGTAGCGTGCTGCCTTGTCACGCAGCGGGCCCGGGTTCGATCCCCGGTTGGGACAGTTTTCTGGGTGAGGTTTTTATCGGGGTTTTCCTCACCTGTAAGACAAACGTCAGGAAAACTTTAAGGCCCAAACGGTCCCCGAATAAATATGGCCAACGCATTCATCATCATTCATATTCATCTTAGGTTAAGCTTAGGATTAGGGACTCTCCTGGCGCACCATTATCATCATCATCACCCATCATATCATCGGGGCAACGTAACCCGCCTTCCAGGCGCCCCAACCTCAGAAGTGGGTTACAAGTACGCCATGCCAGGAGAGAAACCAGGAATGTCGAAAGAAAACCTGGGGCTTTTGAAAAATAAAATAATCTTTCAAAACATTAAATACATATAACGCTTTTTAATTATGATCAGTCATAAATATTTTCAGAATAATGTGTGCCTGTCTGTATAAATTAATAAACTTAAAAATAGACCAAAAGCTAAGGTGGACTCTGGGGTCCATTTACCGGAATATGGAGGTTAAAGTGGACCTTTCTTGAATATAATAACAATGCTATTTCATAGTTACAACACTACGATAAACACTGTAATTAAACAAAATTCAAATCCCTTAATTAAATGAAGAAAAACAACAAATTCAAAACAGGGGTCCAAATTACCCGAAGTTCCTCTATAAACGTAGTATGTTAAAACGACTCTGAAATATATTTATAAACATGAAAATCCAATAAAAACAGTATTCGTATCTTGTTAACAAACAACGCTAGAAAATGCATTAATTATTATTTCCCCCACATAATTTGACAACTTTTCTACAAAACAATTTTACATTTTGCACTTCAATACAAATATATTTCGGGTAGTCAAAATAAATTGGATTCATATATATTACTCCGTGAAGTTAAATATTTACGCGGAATATGTGCTAGAAATGTGCTGTCGATTCTCTTCCTTTTTTTACTATGTTTGCCACTTCTTTTCACCTATGTGTGTTATTTGACTGGGAGGGAACCTCTGGTAAATAATACGCTTTTTAAATGATCCGACATCTTCAGTAGTTGTTCACCCGAATTAATAACCAGCAACCATGTTACTACTGGGGAGTGAGCTATCCCTTCTTTGCCTTCCTCATTAAACTTATAGGCGCGAGAGGCATAGAAGGTACTTTCCCTTCAAGCCAGCTGCTGGCCTCATATCCACATATATTAATTACTATGGTGAACAATCATACACTAGTATATATGTGATATGTGGTCAAAATGACGGTTCTCCAGACTATACAACTGGTTTTCTCAACTTGAAGCCGCTACTTATTGCAGCTATCCAAACTACTCATGATGTTGGGTTTGGACTGTCCGAAACTCCATAAGAAAACTTCTTCCCCAACAAAGATCGACCCAGATAAACTCCCGTAGCACCATGTCGTTAACCGTTCAGTTGCCTCAAAGTAATAAATACAGTGGGGATTTATCATAAAATGAAACACAGATTAATCTTATAATATTCATATATTAAAGAAGTTATACAATCTACATTAACTACATAATTAAATCTAACTACTTACAAGTTACTATTTACAATTATTAACGTTAAGTTTAAGTACAGACAATACTAACAGTCACCTACAGAAGATCTCTTTACATTTTACTAAGACGTTGCTTAAAATTATTCACGGACTTAATGATAGTGCTAACTGTGATACTGAAATGAACTGATTTCAATGTAACTGTTACACAGATATATGTATAATGTTGACACATAAAAACGTTAGGAAAATAAGTCAGAAGATGTGCTGCTGATATGGAAGTATCAACATTATTGAAAAGGCGTTTTTGACAAAATATATAACTTCTCGTTCACGGAAATCCAGAATTATTTAGGCACAACGGTCGTGTGTGGGATAAAATACTGTGATAATGCTATGACCTCTCTCCCGATGGAGAATCCCAGTATTATTCAACGTTTTCTCTCTGGAGTCGGGAAAACGAAGTGGGATGTTTTCACATCTTCTCCCACTGGAGGATCCCGATATTTCTTGGAGTATTACCCTCGGGAGTCGGGGAAATTTGTGGGACGTTTTCTCCTCTTCTCCCACTGGAGGATCCCGATATTTGTTCGAGTATTGCCCTCGGGAGTCGGGGCAGAGTTGTGGGACGTTTTTTCCTCTTCTCCCACTGGAGGATCCCGATATTTCTTGGAGTATTTCCCTCGGGAGTCGGGGAAATTTGTGGGACGTTTTCTCCTCTTCTCCCACTGGAGGATCCCGATATTTTTTGGAGTATTACCCTCGGGAGTCGGGGAAATTTGTGGGACGTTTTCTCCTCTTCTCCCACTGGAGGATCCCGATATTTCTTGGAGTATTTCCCTCGGGAGTCGGGGAAATTTGTGGGACGTTTTCTCCTCTTCTCCCACTGGAGGATCCCGATATTTCTTGGAATATTTCCCTCGGGAGTAGGGGAAATTTGTGGGACTTTTCTCCTCTTCTCCCACTGGAGGATCCCGATATTTGTTCGAGTATTGCCCTCGGGAGTCGGGGCAAAGTTGTGGGACGTTTTCTCCTCTTCTCCCACTGGAGAATCCCGATATTTCTTGGAGTATTTCCCTCGGGAGTCGGGGAAATTTGTGGGACGTTTTCTCCTCTTCTCCCACTGGAGGATCCCGATATTTGTTCGAGTATTGCCCTCGGGAGTCGGGGCAGAGTTGTGGGACGTTTTCTCCTCTTCTCCCACTGGAGGATCCCGATATTTCTTGGAGTATTTCCCTCGGGAGTCGGGGGAAATTTGTGGGACGTTTTTCTCCTCTTCTCCCACTGGAGGATCCCGATATTTCTTGGAGTATTTCCCTCGGGAGTCGGGGAAATTTGTGGGACGTTTTCTCCTCTTCTCCCACTGGAGGATCCCGATATTTGTTCGAGTATTGCCCTCGGGAGTCGAGGCAGAGATGTGGGACGTTTTCTCCTCTTCTCCCACTGGAGGATCCCGATATTTGTTCGAGTATTGCCCTCGGGAGTCGGGGCAGAGTTGTGGGACGTTTTCTCCTCTTCTCCCACTGGAGGATCCCGATATTTGTTCGAGTATTGCCCTCGGGAGTCGGGGCAGAGTTGTGGGACGTTTTTTCCTCTTCTCCCACTGGAGGATCCCGATATTTGTTGGAGTATTTCCCTCGGGAGTCGGGGAAATTTGTGGGACGTTTTCTCCTCTTCTCCCACTGGAGGATCCCGATATTTGTTCGAGTATTGCCCTCGGGAGTCGGGGCAGAGTTGTGGGACGTTTTCTCCTCTTCTCCCACTGGAGGATCCCGATATTTGTTCGAGTATTGCCCTCGGGAGTCGGGGCAGAGTTGTGGGACGTTTTTTCCTCTTCTCCCACTGGAGGATCCCGATATTTCTTGGAGTATTTCCCTCGGGAGTCGGGGAAATTTGTGGGACGTTTTCTCCTCTTCTCCAACTGGAGGATCCCGATATTTCTTGGAGTATTTCCCTCGGGAGTCGGGGAAATTTGTGGGACGTTTTCTCCTCTTCTCCCGCTGGAGGATCCCGATATTTGTTCGAGTATTGCCCTCGGGAGTCGGGTCAGAGTTGTGGGACGTTTCCTCCTCTTCTCCCACTGGAGGATCCCGATATTTTTTCTAGATTTTACTCGGGATTCAAGGAAAACTTTGTGGGATTACAGGGATATCGTTGTAGTTCTAGCTGCTCCCTATGAAGTCGGAGATAATTTTTTATGACTTATTAGACTTATAATATTGCCCAAATTACTATTTTTTTTGGATTAATTACAATTGCTTTTCAGTGATTCTCTTGATGTCTTTTCTATACTTTGCGTTTTTATATGTGTTGCTTTAATTATAATTTAGAGATGCATTTTTGGCCAAATATTTGTTTTTGTTGTTTTTTAATTTAATATTTCTATCTTAATTAGTTTTTTTGCTATACGAATACAAACTTTTCCTTTATGATTTTTTAGTTGATATGTAGCTTACAGGAATTTGTTTTCATTGTCCACAGGTTGAAATTCATTTGTTTGTTACAGTAATTTACACACTCCATTCATAAAGTAAATAGACATTACTTACTGTATGTTCAGTTATTGTAATAAATGATTTATAACTTAAAAGGGTTGACTTTGTCCAATTAATTCCTCATGATTTTTTATCATTCCTTTTTTTCTCTAGTTGAAAATATCCAGTTTTTACGTACCTTACTGCAATTTGTTTTTATTTCATTGTCCACAGTTTGCATAGATTGATTTATTGTGTGATGTAACAATGTCGGTTCATGGAGTTAATAATATGTATTAAGCTGTTTTCTTAAGCTCAATTATTGTAAAATAATCTTTAACTCAAGACTGTAGAATATGTCCATTTAATTCCTTGTGATTTAATTTTCTAACACAGAATTTAGAGAGTATTTGCAACCGATAGAATTTATTTTATATTTAAGACACAGTTTCATAGCAACTGAATTACAATAAGATTCATATAAACTTAACAGTTAGTATTGGGATCAGAATACAATTGATTTCCTGTCGCGTGGTTTCTAATATTGTAACTTAGGAACAAAAATTATGTCAATAATATATGCACAGTGTCCACCGCTATGGTCTCAAGGTAGCGTGCTGCCTTGTCACGCAGCGGGCCCGGGTTCGATACCCGCTCGGGACAAGATTCCTGGGTGAGGTTTTTCGGGGTTTTTCCTCATCTGTAAGACAAATGTCAGGATACTTTAAGGCCCAAACGTCCCCGAACATCATCTGGCCATCATTATCATCAATATCATATTCACCTCATTAGATTAAGTTTAGGTTTAAGGTCTCTCCTGGCGCATCATTACCCATCATATCATCGTGGCAGCGTAACCCCGCCTTCCAGACGCCCCAACCTCAGAAGTGGGTTACAATACGCCAATGCCAGGAGAGAATACCTGAAATGTCGAATGACAAATAGGTGGCATTGAACAAAAAAAATATATATATATATTCCTAAGTACCATGCATGTATAAATAAATAAATAAATAAATATATATATATATATATATATATATATATATATATATATATGTATGTATGCATGGTACTCAGGAATAACGTACAGCGCTGTGGTCTCGAGGTAATGTGCTGCCTTGTCACGCAGCGGGCACGGGTTCGATTCCCGGTCGGGACAAGGTTCCTGAGTGGGTTTGTTTTGTTTTCTCACCTATAAGGCAAATTTCAGGGGAAACTTTTAGACCCAAACGGTCCCCAAACATCATCATTATCATCATGATCATTATAATCCACGGTGTGGAAAGCAACGGGAAGCTACCACACTTATAATTCATTAGTAAACTGCATGAAAATGCTATGATTACAATGAAGGACCTGCCCTAGGCAGAATACTGTAAATAAAAAACAGGAATAACGATCAAGGCCAATTTATAAAATTTTTGAGAAAAACGCATTTTACAGTTTCTTCTTCTTCCTTCCAAGTATTAAGCCAAGGCCTGTTACGATCCTATAGAAAATTTTCCCTCCAGCATTTCATAGGACGGCCCAGAGATATTTGTCCTCTTGGTATATAATTATAAACAGCCTTGGAGATCCGATTTGAACTCATTCTCTCAAGATGGTGTTTCCAATTTAGTTTGTACTGTTTAATATATTCCAAAATTGGCGTAGTCTTCAATTCTTTTAAGATATCGGTGTTTCTTTTCCGATCCCATCTAGTGTAACCCGCCGTTCTGCGCATGAATCTCATTTCACAAGCTGTTATTCTGCTTTCATGTTTTCTTTTTAGTGTCCATGCTTCACACTTTTCATGCTTTGATCCTTCTGGTAAATTCTCGTATAAGACTTGAAAGCATAATAATAGTCCCTTCGATTAGTTGCTGGCCAAAGGAAGGCAAGACCAGTGATGGGGCTGCCATCTTATAGCCTCTGGTCAGGCTTTTCTGGAGAAGAAAAGAAAATAAAGGAAGAGAAGAAATGGAAGGAAGGAAGGACCCCCTAGCCCTCGGATGCTCTAATAGCGTCGGGGTAATTAAGTACTTAAAGTTTAAGTACTCAATACTTTATTGCACGTGTATTTTATGGATATTGATAAAGTGCACAATGCAAAAACCAATTTTTTTCTTAAAAATTAAACAGTATTTTTAGTTTTTGAAGTTGAACATCAAGAATGGAAAAATCAATACAGTCAAACAATGCCTAAATTTCCGCACTAAGAACGATCAAGGTCCAATTGAGTAGCAAACAATATAAGATACTGTGTGAATTTAACATATTCAATTGTAAATCGTGAACTGTTTCTCATTGTTAGAGTCTATAGCAGTGGTACTCACTAGAAATAATAAGAGAGCCAAATACAAGAAACCATATCTATTCGAGAGCCGCACCAAATTTCACAGTTCTCAGCCTTGGTAACACGCAGCTTTTTTTTTACATTTATGGACAAAACACAATTACTGATTACTGTAATTTAATTTTTGTTAATAATTAACTGTATATTATTTTATTATTATTATTATTATTATTATTATTATTATTATTACGGTACTGTACATAATTTTAAGGCAACTTACAGTTGTGTAGATTACTGCTGTGAAGTTGATTGTCGAACTCTGGTACTCTCCTGCACAATTTTGTCAATACGAGCTGGTTGATTTGCACACATATCCGCAGCAGGTTTTCCAAGTTCACATTGGTGAGACGAGATCTATGTTTACCCTTGATGAACTTTATCTTACTGAAAGTAATTTCACAAACATACGTTGTACCAAAAAAGACACAGAATTTTATATGCACACGACAGCAAGTTTTCGAACTGTTTTTCTGGAACTGTATTCCAAAACTCTAAAATTGAATTCGTTTTTCGTTTCTCTTGAAAAATACCTTCCAGTTCTGAATCCTGCTGGAGATCAATACGTTCATTTTTTAGATTTCTAATCTCAGGACCAAAAATTGACAACCCAGTTACATCTGTTGTCGTTATTGACCAGGGATTTTCAACTAATCGAAATGGGTTTCGAAACTTTCTAAAATCATTAAATCTCGCGCTGAAATCATGGTGTAGTACAGTGAGCAATTCTATGAAGGGTTGCAAGTTTATTTCTTCCTCTGAATATTCTTCAATAAGATGTTGGAAACATGGGAAACTAGTGAAATTATTACTAAGTTCTTCTGTATACATTTTTAATTTTTCTTCTAAAGAAAAAATTGCACTTGTGAGCTGAGTAATAAGTTTATTTGTACCTTGCATTTTAATATAGACATCATTCAGTATTCCTGTTGTCAGCCAGGAAGCCAACTTTTAACCACCATGAAGAAGAGTCTAGTTCAGGGTATTCTTTATCTCGTTCACTTAAAAATAGTTTTATTTCATGGTGAAGATTAAAAAATCGTTCCAAAAGTCTTCCTTTACTCAGCCACCTGACCTCACTGTGATAAATAACATCACCATACTGTGAATTAAGCTCTTTGAGAAATTCTATGAATTGCCTATGATTTAGTTCACGTGATCTAATGAAATTAACAATGTTAATTACTTTCTTCATCACAGATCTGAAAGTTTCGTCAAATTTAGCAACAAGATTTTCTTGATGTAAAATGCAATAGTATGTTAATAAGTGCTCTCTATTTAAATGTTTTTTTTTAACAGAGAAATGAATCCTGTGTGACAACCTACCATTGAGGGCAACCGTCAATGCACACTGATAAAAGTTTGTTTAGGTCAATTTTGTATTTGTCAAAAAAAAAAACTGCTTCACAAAAATCTATTCCCCGTGTCTGACCTGTCATAGGTATTACAGTTAAAAATTCTTCCTTTATAATTCCTATCTTATTACGATATTTAACAAATAAAAGCAACTGAGAGGTGGAACTAATATCTGTGGACGAATCCAGAACAAGGCTGAAATAGTCACATTCACGAATTTCATCGAGAGTACAAAGGAGCATGTCTACAGACATTTCGTTAACTCTCCTAACAGAAGTAGAATAGGAAAGTTGTAACTTTTGTATGTCACTTTTTATCTGTTTTGCATTTGGGAATTTAGAAAATAATGTGTCACAAACGACTAGAAAACACTCCTTAATAATCTCTGCATCGACAAACGGTTTCATTTTGCGTGCTAAAATGTCTGCTACTACTTCATATGATGCTTATGTATCAATTTATTTTCACTTACGGTATCCAACATCATTTTCCGTTCAGACACTATTGACATTTTTAATGTTTTTAGTTTTTCTGCTCCCAATTTAGAATCTTTAGGATATTTGCACTCAAAATTTGAATGCACCGTTTTATAATGCCTATTAAGATTAAATCGTTTATAACCTTGAACTACGTCTCGACATAATAAACACATCGCACTGCCTTCCTTTTTAGCAGGTATGAAGAAAAATTCATGCTCCCAAGTATCTTGAAAAACTCTTCCTTCATCTTCGAGTTTTCTCTTTTTCCCCTTGAAAAAACACCAGCCATTATTAAACACTGAAATTCACTTCACTTCACTTCAACTGATTAGGTAACACACAGTATCCAGTCGCTTGTTCATAGAAACTAAATTGTATAATATTTCATTGTGAAAGATTCGGACGACAATGTAGAAGTTTAAACGGTTTTAAAAACAAACGTACACATATTCAAAACCAATAACACTAGCCAGGACATTGCATTGCATTGTTGAACACGTGCGGTACTGTAGACCTACTGCTCGGAATGACACAGGGATATCCAAAGTTTTGTAGAATTTCAATAAAGATAATATTATTTTATACTTAGAATTAAAAATTTTAATAAAGGTAAAATTATTCCAAGAGCCTTAATAAATATCTTCAAGAGCCGCATGCGGCCCGCGGGCCATGTAATGAAACCGCTGCTATAACCTCTTTCTGAAACAAATGTGACGGAGTGAGAAGTTAATAGTGTAAATTCAAAATGTTTGTGCCGATCACCGTATATTAATGATTTTAAGTACTTTGACCGGTACTTTGATTATATATATGAATAGAATAATAAACGAATGTAGGAAAACACAACGGGGATATATACCCATCAATAGGAACCTCAAACTCGATGTTATTCTTTTTGCAGACGATTTAGCGCTTCTGGCACTTTCCCAAAATGATTTGCAACGATTAATTTATAATTTACAAAAAAAAACTGGCAAATTTAATATGGAAATATCAATTAACAAAACTAAAATTATGGCATTTCATGGGAAGGACCCCATACAAAGTAAAATCTGTCTCCAGAATAACATTTTAGAGAGATCTAATCAATTTAAATATCTTGGATATTATCTCTCTATCTGGGATGAAAAGGATATCCCTGAAAAAATGACTAGTTATAATAAAAGTTTGGGAATTATTAATCAAGTTATGAAACCATCCCTTGTACAAAAAAAAACCAGATTACGTTTATATAACACTTTGGCTAATTCAGTGTTGACCTATGGTAAATTCAGTGTTGACCTATGGTAGTGAAGCATGGACACTAAAAAGACAACATGAATGCAGAATAACGGCTTGTGAAATGAGATTCATGCGCAGAACAGCGGGTTACACCATATGGGATCGGAAAAAGGAACACCAATATCTTAAAAGAATTGAAGGCTACGCCAATTTTGGAATATATTAAACAGTATCAACTAAATTGGAAACACCATCTTGAAAGAATGAGTTCAAATCGGATTCCCAAAGCTGTTTATAATTATTTACCAAGAGGACGAAGATCTCTGGGCCGTCCTATGAAACGCTGGAGGGAAAATTTTCTATAGGATCGTAACAGGCCTTGGCCTAATACTTGGAAGGAAGAAAAAGAGAAGTACGTAAAAATCTTGTGTATGGCTTATTTCGGAAGGGAAGCAAAGCTTTGGATTTCATGTCGTAGTTATACAGCACGTAAACGAACAAGTCCTCTGAACAAAATTTGTCGGCTCTTTCATGCTCTGATTTGAATTACGACGTTGACAATTCTAGCTGTTAAATAACATCTTAAAATAAAATACTATTTCAAGAGATTAAATCTGAAATATTCATCTCACCTTATACCGGGCTTCCAATATAAACCCGGACCGGCCTCATGGGATTTCACCCGTCAGGCAGCGCTCTCTCCTAGTCCGCATTTCACTCTGCCAGCCGCTTCGTCCTTGAACTAGTCATCCTTTTACTATCGTTCGAAACAAGATGAAACCTCATGCTGACACTAGAGCACTTCCGCATTTATGTGTTTGTAACATGTTATAAATACGAATCAGCTCGTCGCGTTCCGCGAGCGATTCTATTCGGAACTTCCCTGGACAATTACCTCCTTCCAGATCGACAATCCACGATCTTGTGACTAAATTTGAGATCACTGGTTCAGTACAAAATAAGAAACACACGCGAAGGCGCACGGTTCTCACCGAAGAAAAATTAGACGAAATTGGCGAAAATTTGGAACGTTCACCACAAAATCATTACCGAAATTAGCACAACAAGTTGGGATTTCAGTATCTTCTGCACATACAGCAACAAAATTGTTAAAACTCAAACCTTACAAGTGTACACGTGTTCATTGTCTAAACCAAGGTGATCCCATAGCACGTGTGCGGGAGGACAACATTTCCAGCATTTTCTATAAGATAAACAGTTTAAGGACGGGTGGCAGGCAGGGTGAATTGCGGGAGGAAGAGACAGGACTGCGTGCCGGGTGAAACTCCGTGAGGCCGGTCCGGTTTTATATTGTAAGCCCGTTATTATACGTTTCTCCTGGACTGGTTTCAGAAACCATTATCTCCATCCTTAACTACGAAATATGTACAGATAAAGAACATATAAGGTGAGGTGATCACTTCTAATGTATCTTGATATTACCTCATAGTGTTACTTCCTGAATATCTAAAATATTCACCGTGATAACTGAGGAAAGCCACGAATACAATTTTTTTTCGATATTTTAGTCCCTTGTAAAAACGAGTCTTACATCCCATGGGATTTACAAGTCATTCCCTAGGTTTGTATGTGGGTACCAAAACATAGATAGCATTATGTTAACTGCCAAAGACAGCATAGGGCATTAAAAGGCTAATTCAGTGATAAAATAGCGGCGTGTGCGTATTTTTTTAATATACTGTTTCAAATAAAGTTCTTTCCATTTAAATTGCAGTTATGTGTTTCGTATAATGTATATTAACATTACCTTTTGGGGATATTTTTTTGTATATACATTGTATGTTTAGAGGGCAGTGGTTTTACTTCCCACACGTGGTTTGTAATATTACAGTATAGTTATTTATGTTGGCAACCCCGAAATGTAGGAAGTTGAACTGTAAATCATGGTCGCCATTACTGTAAGTACGACAAAATGCATTATCGCGCAAAACATAATTAACTACGATATATATGATACGAAAAGAAAAATTAATGCTTGCGTCGGGATTTGAACCCGAGTCTCTAAACTCTGTACGTTTAGCGCTCTAACCAACTGAGCTACTCAAGAATTCCAACACAAACATACATTTTTCTTATATATGTAGTATTCTCAATTCACACAAGAGGTAGTGGGAATTCGTTCCAACACCATCTAGTGGCCAACATAACAGTTTTTAAAGAGAATATTTACTTTATAGCAGTAACGCTTGTATATTTAGATGTTATAACTATATTTTTGACATTTGGCAATGAAGGCAAATATGATATGAAAAGAAAAATGAATGCTTGAGTCGGGATTTGAACCCGAGTCTCTAAACTCTGTACGTTTAGCGCTCTAACCAACTGAGCTACTCAAGAATTCCAACACAAACATACATTTTTCTTATATATGTAGTATTCTCATTTCACACAAGATATATATATATATATATATATATATATATATATATATATATATATATATATACATATATAAGATTAAAATAGGATTTACAAAATCATTGAAAGTAATAATTGAATTTTACGTATTAATTTTTTTAATACTCGGCTATCGATTACACTAATTGCTCTAAAGTATAAATATACATTTTCTTAAGTAAGTTATATAAATTATTTTTTTGTTCTACATTATAAAAAATAAATTTTAAATAAAATTATGGAAATAATAAAAGTTTTCTCTCGTTGTCTACAGAAACCGAAATACGTGTCGGTAAAATACTCCATTCCTTACAATCATTGTAATAAGGTAATAATAGGCTTATAGAGTTAGAGTGAGTGAAAAACATTAAAAATAAAACTAATGATTGGAATCTTAATGATTGTGACAATTACTGCCATTGATTTTAAGGGTGCTGTAAAGAGGGATTTTGCTTTATTTTTTTATCTATACATTTTTTTTTTAATCTTGTTCTTATTCGACAAAGAATGGACACTTTCTTTATAACTTTCAAGGTCTTTATCAGGACAGCAAGATTGAATAAACAGGAAGGCATGTTATCGGTGTTCGTGGGACGATGAGGGTCGTTTAGGTTCGTGGGAGGAAGATTTAATAGAATACTTGCTGTATAATATACAATCTAATTGATAATTTAACTGTCACACTTGTAAGTCAATTTATGTATTAAATATCAACAAGGACGTTCAGTAATTTGAGCCTTAAAATGTTTAAATATTAATATAAGTACCGAATAGTATGTAAACATTTTAATACATAACCTCAATTATGATGATAACAATGAATGTTAAAAATATTGATAACTTGAGCCTTCTCATGTCCATTTTTTGGACTTTTTTACCACTGCTGATTACGTTTTTCGTAAATTTTTATTATTATAAATATACAACTTTCCTCGTTAGAGGATTGCCACAAGGACAAAGTGATACAGACAAATAATTTTCGAAATTGATGAAATGCATTTTGTAAGAACATTAAACAAATTCAAATTGTAATTGAAGTTTACATACTATAAAGTAAAGATGGTTTCTTAAAATGGTAGCGATGGCAATTTTAGAAAGATACACTCTGTCCAAATCTAAGAAATTCCAAAATGTAGCTAAGAATCCTGGTAAAGTACCTCTTGCCCCGATCATTAATGTGGCAGTTATACTTTTTTATTGGTATTTATCATAAGTAATGCCATGAGTGATTTCCAAATTATCGATAGAGAATTTGGAAATCAAGAGTGGCATTTGTTAGGACTATTTAACGAATAAAATTAAGCTGTTTATTCACAAATCATTGTTTAACTATAGTTATTTTAAAATATTTATATATTTAATGAAAGCGGCGATGTTTGAAAAACAAATCAGAAATGTGAGGTTATGTTCATTCACTGCTGCTTGATCATATTATTCATTGCCAAATAAGATCGCAATATTGTAAGAGTGCACCCAAGTGGAGAAAAAATGAAACACATTAAACCATATATCATAATCAACATTACGGGTTATTCATTAATTTTTTAATAAAAACTCAGTAAAATCAAGGAATCTTTCCATTATTTGCTATATTCAATGTATTTGTTGGAGAAAAATAATGCTTTGACCTGTTGAGAACATTAAAAAGGAGGAGCTTTCTTTATCACAAAAGCAGGAGCTGATAAAGAGAAATCGATAAAGAGCGAGGTGAAACACTACTGTCATTGGTTGTAAAATAACATTCATTGAAACGTGATAGTTCATTGACTAGCATTTGTGACATGAGTTAAATAGTCATAAGTAATGCCACGAGTGATTTCCAAATTAGTGAGGAGTGAATTTCTCTAGAGAATTGGAAATCTAGAGTGGCATTTGTTAGGACTATTTAACGAATAAAATTAAGCTGTTTACTTACAAATAATTATTTAACTATAGTTATTTTAAAATGTTATATATTTAATGTAAACGGCGATGTTTGAAAACAAATGAGAAACGATTGGTTCGCTTCATTTGCTTCTTTTGTTCGATCACTGCAACCAGATCATAATACGGTATTATTTATTGCCAAAAGATCGCTATGTTGTAAGAATCCACCCTAGTGGAGAAATTTATAACCAACGTTATAGGTATTAATTAATTTCTGATATCCTATGATGTAAATATGTCAATTATATTTTTTCTGCGTCATTTCCTTGAAAATAACTCGTTTAAGAAAGTGCAAACAGTGTTTTTTTTTTGTGATATAATCAATTGTTACAAATGTTTTTATATTATCTCTCGTATGCGCTACGTGTTGACATTCATGCACTATATATACAATCTAGCAGCCGTATTTCTTAGGGAGTCAGTCACTGCAAAATAATGATATGACCTATTCAGAATGTTAAAAAGGAACTGCTTTTTTTATTGTGATAAACTTGAGTTGGTAAATTTTAGGCGAAACACGACTGTGATTGGCTGTAAATAAAAAATAATTTAAATGTGATTGGTCATTGACTCCTATTTGGGGCATGAGTTAAATAGTCTTTGTAATAGTCAATATTGTTGGCTCATATATGGCTTTTTTTTCACAGTCAACTTCCTCAGGTTGGCCACTATGAGCCTCAAAACGGATTGTGGGATCTAATATCATTCCAATTTTAGAAGATGGTCTAAATGCAATAATATCTATTCGTCTGTTACTTCCATTAGTGGCCACACCATGAACTTCCTCATAAACTGTGTACCCGTAATCTCGCAAGGCTTCTGCCTTCATGTTCCGAATATTTCTCTGATTCTCCAAACGGACAAGCCCCAAGGACGTGTGCGAGGGTTTCGTGCTCTCTGCGACGTCTATAGAGGTTATCGCCCCCTGGCAGTATTGCGCTTTTTTGTTTATTATACAAACAAAGTCCACCGTTGTGGTCTCGAGCGTGCTGCCTTGTCACGCAGCGGGCCCGGATTCGATCCCCGGTCGGGGCAGTTTTTCTGGGTGAGGTTTTTTTCGGAGATTTTCTTCACCTGTAAGACAAATGTCAGGAAAACTTTAAGGCCCAAACGGTCCCCAAAATCATATGGCCATCATCATCCTTACCATTATCATCATCGTTCACACGGTATGGATACAAACAAATTACAGTGTTGTAGTGATTTATTTTTAATGACTTTTTCCCTAATTACCAATGTTGCTAATGTTTCCTAAATTGGATGATAATATGCATCAACCGGCTAATCGCAATTTAAAAAATGATATTTTGATGTCATCTGTTACACTGGCTCATGAAGTAAGTGTACACACACTTTTAGCACCAACCTTCAACTATGGCCTTACTATTAAAGAAAAATGTTTAAGCCATCAGTCCTATCAGAGATTATATGTTTTGTAACAAATGACTATGAAACCATATCTTCATAAATGCTAATCTAAACTTGGAATCCTGCAGCTAAGCTCGAAATATTCCTGCTCCTAGATTGTTAATGCATAACTACCTAACGAGGAAAATAGCTTGCAATATCCAGTATTGTTAGTTTGGCATTACGATAAATAGTGAAGATTGACTTAAACTTTAAACGTATTTTTCCGGAACTTACATAATGGTGCATAGCCGGTTGATGCATATCGCCGTCTAATTAACTCCGAACATTGCCGGTTGGCAATTACTATAATTACTTTACCCCACTTGTGCGGTAACTTCAGTATGTATAATATACAAACTAATTGGTAATTTTGTTCGTCGTGGTGGACTAGTTGCTACCATGTATATTTTCCCCGAGGTTCGCGGATTCAAATCTAGCCAAGGTCAGTGAATTATTCAGGGCGAAAAAAAAAATCTTGACTCTGGGTTCCTTCGGAAGGGAGCAACTTTGGATCCCCTATCGTGGATTTACGGCAGTTTAAAGAACCTCAAGTTTGAAAAAAATATGCATCTGAGCAAAAGTTGTTCCTTTCTCGTTCAGATTGAAATTGCGATGCTAATAATCTTAGGCCTATGTTAAAGAACGTCGTTAAATAAAAATCATAATAATTGATAATTTAACTGTCGCATTCATAGCTCAGTTTATTTATTAAATATGTACAAGGCCTTGCAGTAAATTGAGTCTTCGCGTGTTATAGTACTGAACGATTTTTTTTTTACCCTTGCTGCTTACGTGCTTCTTAAATTGACAATGTATCTGTTCTTTGATTAGACTACAAACAAATCACACTGCCATTATTATTTATTTTTGGACGATAGTGCCTTTTTTCCGTAAATAGGTCTACCATATTAGTTACAGTTTTGCTAAATTGACAACACTGCATGTTCATACCATACAAAATAAATCGCATTGCTATAATGATTATTTGTCGCACTTTTGCGGTAAGCATAAACAAATTGAACAATTATTTAAAATAATGAATTTATCCATTTTAAATTATTATTGCCACCTTTCCATGTCTATTCAATCCCTTCATCCACAAAATATTTCTTAAATACTTCTGATAGAATCATTAAATTATTTTACAAGTGAGGAAAAACCTCGAAAAAATCTTACCCAGGAAACTTGTCCCGACCGGGAATCGAACCCGGGCCCGCAGCGTGACAAGGCAGCACGCTTCTCAAGATCACGCGGTGGACTCTTTTATCAAATTAAATATGTTAGTTTGTACATAACATGTTTAAATTATTTTGACCATGCGAACAACGTCGCGGATCCCGCTGGTGCAGTAGGCTATATTACTTAGATAATGTATGTACAGAGGTGCTAATTTATTGCAGGTTAGATTAGATAAAGTTAATGCAGATTAATTTTGTTCGTAAGAAATGTAACAAACTATCTTCTGTCACTGAAGACTATCGAGAATACACAGTTATAAAATAGTTGATATTTCTTAACTATTGGATTGTCTCGATATACGCGTGGCTAGTACGCGCAGCAACGGATCCCAGGTTCGATCCCTGATGATTCCATAGGTGTATTTGTGATGAGCCACACATGTATTTTTCGGGGTTTTCTTGTGGTTCTCCCGTTTCCCGAATTTCTTCCCATCAACACTCTCCATTCTCTCTCTTCCCTGTCATTTCATTTCTCATTAATTAATTTCAAATCATCCATCACCTCATTTAATGTTAAGAATAATAGTTTGGTAGGCACCCACAGATGTCGAAAATGTGGATTGCGGGTTTTAGTGGGGCCCACCAGGAACTGACTCATGAGTCTGAGCCAATTCACACGTCTGTTCATCTTACTTTGGTCTAAAAACTCTTAAGAAGTTTATTTAAAATACTTCTATTGTTTTATTCTTAAATTAAGAGTTCATGTTTCGCGTCCATATAATATAAGCGGATAATAAGTTTTATATATTTTCAATGTAACTTTTTTTAGAGACGTTAGAATGACAAGAGTCCCTGTAATGCACAATATATTTTGTTTCCAGAATTGAGCCTGTGTATTATGGAAGATTATATCTATGATAGCAGAGTTAGGAACATACGATCTTTTTTTTTTTACTCATCCAGTACAAATATACAAAATAGAGATTACGCGATTTATAAATCTAATATATAAAAATTAATCTTTGTTTGTTTCTTCGTACTTTATGCGCGGCCATACCGTTGATCAGATTGTGATGGGGTATTTTGCAAAATGTTCAGGAGATTCCCGGGATAAAAATAGGCTATAAGAGAGTTGAGATACTCAACTCCTACACCCTTAAAAGCACCCTTTGTAGTGAAAAACTGCCTTTTTTTTACCCTTAAATGGCTTACGCTGCTTAAACCATAACAAATACACAAAATTAATGTACACAGAATTGAATATATCAAAAAACTCTATAATAAAAGTCCGCGACAGCATATGTTTATCTTTTACAGATAACACAAAATAGATTTTTGTTTTTCTTTGATGCCAAGGAAATCGGGATAAGTAGATTTCCGCGCAAGCATGTGCTGCTATACCATTCATTCGATTGTCATGGGGCTATTTACAAAATGTTAAGGATTTTCCCGGGAGGGTTATAGGTTATAAGAGGGTTTTAATGCTCAAAAGCCCTTCACCCTTAAAAATCACCTTCTATAGTGAAAAAACGTGAAGCGCTTTATATTAGCTTAAATGGTTTACGCTGCCTAAATCATAACAAATACACGAAATTATTGTACACAGAATTGAATATCTCATAAAACTCTACAGGAAAGTCCGCGACAGCATATGTTCACCTTTTAAGTATAACTCACAATAGCCATTTTTGTCTTTCATTGATGCCAAGAAGATCGGGATAAGTAGATTCCCGGGTAAGCAAAGCAGCGCATGGCGGGTATTCCTTTATGGATAACTTAAAATAACGAATTTTGTCTTTCAGCTCATTTATGCCAAGTACATCGGGATACGTAGATTCCCAGGCAACGCCGGGTAATCAGCACGGGATATCTAAAAATAATGGCATAAATTTACAATTATTTTTCCTTCTACTTATTCAACTAAATGCAAAATCACATTATCATTTATTTAGGTGTAGCAGCGCACGCCGGGTATTAGCTAGTAATATATAAAATATATTAAACTGTATAAATGTATTCTGGTAGAGTTCAGAACATAGGATCTTCTCTTCTACTCATCCAGTACGAATGTACATATAATAAAAAGCAAATTATATTAAATTATAAAACAAAAACATATATACAATATATCCATCCATAGTAATTCTGCCCGAGGGCAAGTATATTTTTCCCCATGCACAATAATAAGCAATGTTTTATGCTATGCTTTGCCAGCTTTTATAGGGGGAATTATAGGTTGGTTAGCTTCCCCTTGTTTTCCACACCGGCCATAATAATAATAACAATAATAATATAATTAACATCAAAAAATACGGTATCTACGTTATCGGTGTGCACTCGCACGCGATAAGCATCAGATAATATTTAAATAAAAGTTTAAGGAAATACACTACTATTATATATTTTAAATGATTCAAAGCCCATAGTTACCTTATTTCATGTTATAGGAAATATAGGGGTGGGAGATAGGGACCTTATATGATATGGAATGGTATTGCCATTTATTGAGATACATTTAACAAGTGTTATGTTATCTTGATGTGACCGTGTGTTTAAATTACGGTTGACGATCAATACTGGAAGAAAGGGGTTAGATAACTTGGAGTCAAAATACATTTATGACGAATCATAAAGAGAACAGATGTGTTTTCTCCGATCTTGGAGACGGAGCTTTGACAATTCCTGGAAAAATGGAGGAATGTGATCATATTGTCGGACCTTAAATATGCACTTCATACTCGTATCACTGACACACTGCATTTTCTTTTCTGACCGACCATCGCTCAAGTCGGTTAGTAGAATGAAATGGAATAAAATAACGGAAGGAGAAATTTGGAAGGATTGTTGTTGCTGGCAACTCTTATACCTGTCTCTGGTTCCAAGATTTGCTCATATAAATTCGGCCGGGATGCATGAATTTCGTTTTAAGGTGTAAAAATCTTGATTATGACTTCCTTAGGAAGGGAAGTAAAACTGTGGATTTTACATCATAGATTTACGGTACGTAATAGAAAGTCTACCTTCATAGAAAAAATTAACTCTTTCACGCCCAGCTTTGAAACACTCTTCTGACCTTAGCTGTTACAGAGCATCTTTAAATGTAGTCCATCATATAACTATCGCTAACTCATTGGTGGAACTATCAAATCTGGAAGTCCATACTATCTGAAATACGATTTACCAATGTAGTCCTATAAAAATTTCTGCCAATGTCATTATATTGTGTATGCGAAACATGGAGTCTTACAATAAAATAAGTTAAAATGTACCTTCTTAGGTAAAATCCGTCGTCCTCAACTTATACAATATGTATTCTTTATGCCTGTAGGCCTTTCAGAACATCCGTTCAATCTTAAGCGGGCCCCTCTTCGCTACAACATCCAGTATGATGGTTGATGCTGCGACAACACCACATTAGGACGTATTTTATTTTATGACTCTCCACCTCAACGGTTTTAACAATGAATTTTACTAGAATGGAGTCTTACTTTAAGTGAGGAGAAAAGATTATGAATATTTGAGATGGACAGGCGAATGGAGAAGACTGCATAACAGTGAAATACATTATACAGGGCAAGTCAAAATGTTGTGAGGTTTTCAGAAATTATTATGTGAAATGTAATGAACATATAATATTGTGAGACATATTGTATGAAAGGTAAACTCTCAAAGTTTTTTTTTTAAATATTCACAGATGTTCTATGTGAGCGCCTTTTGTTACACGACAGATGTCAAGCCGATATTCAATCTCCTGCCAAACTTTCTGTAGCAGTCCGCGGTCGATATCAGTAATGGCTGCTGTGATGCGGGCACGCAGTTCATGCAGTGTTGTTGGAAGTGGTGGTACGTAAACATGATCCTTTACAAGACCCCACATGAAAGAAACACACGGGGTTAGATCTGGTGAACGAGGTGGCCCAATGAATGAGTTGTTGATCACCCTGAGATGCACGGCCTATCCAGCGTTGTGTGTGGTAAAGCCGTATTCAAATGGTCTCGAACACTGCCATGGTAATGTGGAGGGGCACCATCCAACTGCAGAATGAAATCTGGACTATCCGCTTCAAGCTGCGGAAGGAGCCATTGTTGTAGCATATCAAGGAAAACATGTCCGTTCACAGTACGTTCATGAAAGAAAAGGGCCCATAAACTTTGCATGGGAAATGGCACAAAAGACATTAACTTTCGGAGAATCGCGTTGATGTTCCAGAGTTGCATGGGGGTTACCAGTTCCCCAAATCCTTACATTGTGTCTATTCACTTTTCCTGAAAGGTGGAAAGTCGCTTCATCACTGTAAAACTACCCTCTCATGGAACTCATTCTCTTCCATTAATGCGAGAAAACAAAACAGAAGGACGCTCGCAAAGCATAATCGGCGGGTTTTAAGGCTTGAACCAGTTGCAAGTGGTAGGGTTTCATCTGTAAACGTTTCCGGAGAATCCGCCATAAAGTTTTTTGTGGTAGTTGAAGTTCTGTCGCTCCCGGTAGGTGGATTTCTGTGGACTCCGCACGAAGCATGTGCGAAACGCGTTCGACTGTCTTCACTCGTCGACGGACGGCCAGTCGATTTTCGTTTACAGATACAGCCTGAATCCCTAAATTGTGTGTACCACTTACGAATGGATCTCCCATCCGGCGGGTCTTTATCGTATCTGGTACGGAAATGTCGTTGAACACTAGTCACAGAGTTGTTTACATGGTAATCAAGCACACAGAAAGACTTCTGATCCCCAGTCAACGCCATTTTCCTTTACTGCTCTGCTGTTGACATCTTGCGGGTGAACGCGGAACTTTAGAAGTGGACAACTAAACTTTGAGAGTTTACCTTTCATACAATATGTCTCACGATATTATATGTTCATTACATTTCACATAATAAATTTCTGAAAACCTGCACAACATTTTGACTTGCCCTGTATTTTCGGGAAACCAAAAATAATAAGAGGAGTTAAGTCTTGTAGACTCGATGGGCAGGGCATGTGGCAAGAATGGGAAATGAAAGAGGGGCATGGAAGCTCCTTGTAGGAAAACCAAAGGGCCCAGTAGACAGATCAAGAATGAGGTGGGAGAATAACATTAACAATGCTTTGTGGGAAGTATATTGTACAAGAGATGATTTGAAAACATTAACTCAGGATAAGGGTGTATGGTGAGCTTATGTCCTAGTGGGCATGAACATACGGGTTCGATGGTGCCTGTGAGTTAGTTATGTGTGGAATAATAGTGTTAAAACTACGTAATAATAATTAAAATTAACTACCATCTTTAAAATCAGGACAGAAAAGTACGAGTGAACCAAAGCAGTAAATTCGTCTAGACTTAACGATTACAGTAGCTATAAAACTTCTTCAAAGAGAATAGAGTTTTTGTGCGCTTATGAGCTTGTCTACTGTTAGTAGTGAGACACTTATATGGGATTATAATCTAAAATATTGCGAGTAGATACATTTTTGAAATAAATGCATTATATCATTAGCTTGGATGCAGCTGGCTTTGGTTCGATCTGTAATCGGGATAAGTTTCCTCGGTAATGTTTCTTTTTGGGGATTTCCCGAACCGTAAGAGAAATATGAGGAAACTTTAAGGTCCAAATAGTCTGTGAACACTATCTGGCTATCATAATTACTCATATATTCGCCTTGTTATGGGTGTATGTACGAGATAATATATATATATTTTTTCTTGGAAGAGATTTTTTAATTCTAGATCACAGAGATCTACAAACTTTTTTGACCATACGAGATTATGGAAACCCTCTCCGGACGAGTGATCATTTACTCATTCATTCATAAAAATAAACTCCATGGCGAGACATCTTAGAAGATTATTGTCCTACCAGCTGGCCGCAGGCCTTCTATTTACACGTACCAAATATAGGTAGACAAATTTCCTGGCAGTATAGTTTTGACATGTGGTCAACATATCGGTACCCCAGCTATTACAGCTGGTTTTCTGAATGTGGAATCGCTACTAATGTTCGGTGGTCACCGATCTCATACTGGGAAAAATCCATTGAGAAAATATCTTCTCCAATGGGGACTCGAACCAGCTCTTCCCATAGCTCTGCGCCAAGGCATGAATAATTAAATCGGGCCACGGTGTGGGATAAGGATATTCATTCATACATTCTAAATCAGGGGCGCCCAAACTACGGCCCTCCATCATCTTCTATCCGGCTTCTGTTGCTTTCTAATAAATTATAATATGATAAGGGTAGGCCTGTAACATTAGTCCATCAGTAATAGAACAAGAACTTGTGAAATGTGTTATAACGACATAACAAGAAAAGAGCAAATCAACACACGTTTATAATACACGGTGATTACAAATGATTGGAGCGATTTCATGATTTTATTGTAGCGATCTTATTTGACATATCTTCACAGAACTTTAAAGTTATGTATAAAAACTCATAAGGTTTTTTTGTGTTTCTCTCGCAGCCGTGTTTCAGCTTTAAACCGAGAGAGCGCAGCAGTTATCAAAGATGGCGACAGGCGAGGAGAAAGCATATGCTGTGCTTGAATTTCATTCAACTCAATCTGTGATAACTGTGCAACGACACTTCAGAACGAAGTTCGAGAAAGATGCACCGAGTGCCAACTCCATTCGGCGATGGTATGCGCAATTTAAAGCTACAGGATGCCTCTGTAAAAGGAAATCAACGGGTCGTCCTTCAGTGAGTGAAGAAAAGGTTGAGAGTGTGCGGATGAGTTTCACACGTAGCCCACAGAAATCAACACGAAAAGCGAGCAGAGAGCTGAACATTCCACAACCGACCGTTTGGAAGATCTTGCGGAAAAGATTGAAGCATAAACCTTACCACTTGCAATTTCTACAAGCCCTTACGCCCATTGACAAAAGTGAGTCGGTTTGAATTTTGTACACAAATGCAGCAGTTTATGGATGAGGATGGTTTTTGTGAGAAACTTGTCTTCAGTGACGAAGCAACATTCTTTGTGAATGGCAAAGTGAACAAACACAATGTGCGAATCTGGGGCACAGAAAATCCCCGCGGTATTGTGCACCACATTCCGCGACTCCCCAAAAGTTAGTGTGTTCTGTGCGGTTTCTCAGGTCAAAGTTTATGGCCCTTTTTTCTTCTGCGCGCAAAACGTTACAGGACACGTGTACCTGGACATGCTGGAAAATTGGCTCATGCCGCAGCCGGACGAACCGACAGTGAGACCTTCATCTACCAGCAGGATGATGCTCCACCACACTTCCATCACGATGTTCGTGAATTTTTAAACATGAAATTGCCAACCGATGGATCGGTCGCAGTGGAGAGAATGATCACAAAGTGTTGTCATGGCCTCCACGCGCCCCCGATTTGACGCCGTGCGATTTTTTTTGTTTGGGGGTATGTGAAAAATTCAGTGTTTGTGCCTCCTTTACCAGTAGACTTACCAGAAAGGCGAGCTCGCATAATCAATGCCGTTGAACAAATTAATAGGGACATGTTACGTCGAGTATGGGACGAACTTGAGTACAGACTTTATATCTGCAGAATCACCAAGGGGGGCATATGGAGCACCTGTAACATCTCAAAAAAACACCTGGAAGTTGCTCCATGTATCGGTAAAAGTTCGTGAAAAATATGTCGACTACTACAAGCTACCCATAAAATCATGAAATCGCTCCAATCATTTGTAATCACCCTGTACTATCTACTAATAATAATAGATAGATATATCATCGCCTGATTAATGTCTTTGACATCGTCCGATTCCTAATAGCCAATTTTGTCGGTCCATCCAATCTCCTGGTTGTAGATGTTTCTCCTTCATGTATAAACATATTCCTTGACCACAGGAGGTTTTAAGTCTTCCTCTGCACCTCGTCTTCCCTCAGGATTTCCATTCAAAACAGATTTTTTTAGCCGATTCTCTTCCATTCGCTGGACAATGTCCGCACCATATTAATTGCTGAGTTTTAATATAATCTAAAATAGTGTATTTAATCTTCATTTTCCGCTCCATTATACCACTGAGTTCCCATTTTTTTCTCTTCTGGAAATTCTTGCTACCCTTCGCTATAAAATCCATTTCCGTTGCCAAAATATACTTATTTGCTTTTTGTTGTTAAGACCAAAGTTCTGCTCCATAAGTAATAATAATAATAATAATAATAATACAATATAAATAATAATAAAATATAAATAATAATAAATATCAATAATAATCAACAACATAACTAATCCACAACAGCTGTGTAATAGGGTCTATGGCCCCCACTCCATCTTGATGTTTCCTTCCATTTGACCCGCGAATAACTGATAAGTTGGGGAGGCCCTCTGTTCTAAATTATCTATTTACTGAATGTAAAATGTTGCCTCCTCGTATTTATATGTTGTGTTAAGTATGTTTAGTTTACGTTAAAATAAATATTTAATTTTATGTCTATTTAGTGCTGAATTCAATTCTTATAACACGAGAAATAACAAAAAAAATATTAATTATACCACAATTTCTTACTAGTTTGGTATCCTTAGCAATTTAACGATTACTTCTCAATGCTATCGTATACTACTACTACATCCACCGTATCTCCAGCTTCTGAAGTTTAGGTTATATACGAGGGGTAAAGGGAGAAATTCCGCCCTCTATCTGCCAATAGATTAGATTAGATTTAGATTTAGATTTATTTAGCCTGGTGGAGTTAAGGCCATGTGGCCTTCTCTTTCCACTCACCAGGACAAACATATATTACATCAGAATATAACAATCTTAATATACTCTAATATTAAACACTAAGTAAAAATTTGATCAAAGGATAATATCTAATATACGTATTACGATCTATAATACAACCAGTTAATATTAGTTAACATTAAGACTAAAACTAATAATAAAATGTATACAAGCAAGGCATATTAAATTGTCCCTGTCTAGTGTATATAAAAAACAGGAAAAATAATGAGATATAGAAAACTAATTTTACGATTATACAATATTAAAAACAAAACAAATAAAAATATTTGTTATTCTTAATATTATTTTCATAAATAATTAAGTATATTAATATTGCTAAAAGAATACTATCAGTGAGGTGGTATAAGTTAAGTTTGTTATTAAATAATTCTTTAGTTTTTATTTTTGAAGGATGTTATAGTTTGACAGTCTCTGACATAGGGTGGGAAGGGAATTCCATGTTTTGGTAAGTGACACCGTAAAAGATAATGAATAATATACAGTGTGATGAGGCGGGATATAAAGGACAATGTGCTGATGGGATCGAGTGTCAAGATTATGTGTGTCGGATAGTCTGATGAAGCGGGCGTGATAAATAATTAGGCGATGATGTGTGAAGTATTTTATAGAGAAGGGATAGGGAATGGACAGTTCTACGATCTCTTAGACGAAGCCACGATAATTGTTCCAGGGACTGTGTAACATGGTCAAATTTGCGAATACCACAAATAAAACGTGCGCAAGAATTATGAACACGTTGAAGTCTTTGAGTGGAAATAATATAAGGAGATAGTTGAGTTGGGAGTAGATGTCTGCCACAACCAATCACTGCTCTTGAAGCAGCTTATAGCGGCTAGTTATGTTTGAAATTGTTGAGATGTTGTCAGCTGTATGTCTGCTAACCGTTATACATAAAGCGACCCCTCCCACTGAATATCGGCAACGCTGTCGTGAAAACGTCAGGGTCGGATAAGCAGTAGCTGGAATATAGTGGTTACCATGCTCGCTTCTAGTTTTGAGATTCTCTCGGGTTGAATTCACTGATTTTTAAGAATGGATCACTTATTTCGGAACAGAAGTAAAGCCGTGGGTGCATAAATGAACCTGAAACTTCAAGTAAGAGAATGAGTAAAAGGTATATGAGCAAAATTCCCCGATTCTTTAACGACTATGTGACGTTACTGACTTGGGTTGTTAAATACTTCATTTTATTTAACCCTCAATGTTATATTCTAGTTCAATATTCTAAGTTATTTCTTGGTTACATGTAAACTGTTTCGTACTGTGAATGAATTTACGACCTTATATTTTAACTATGGGCCCTATATATATATATATATATATATATATATATATATATATATAGACAAAAATGGAAGCAAACACATAGACAGAATGAATGAAGATAGATATCTAAAACAAATAACAAAATACAAACCTAAAGGCACCCGAGATGTGGGCAGACCTAGAAAGAGATGGGCTGAAATCGGAACGGGTCAACAGACCTAATCCATGAATGCAGATGATGATAATGATGATATTTCTTTATTTATTTCAGGATTGTTTCTGTTATACCACACAGGTATCCTCAACCAATATATATATATATATTTTTTTTTTTCCACACTTTCCGGTCTTGCGTGTCTGCTTCTGACATATTTCTCTTCTTCATGTTGTCTTGAATTCCTTTTTATCCACGTTGGTTTTGGTCTACCACGTTTCCCTTTTCCAGGAGGTATCCATTTCAATACTTCTTTGTTTGTTTCTGTGTCCGTTCTTCTCATATGTCCATATTTATTTATTTAAATGTCCAGATTTGCCATCCTTTAATATAATAACTAATAGAATTATTAATAAGAATATATGCATTCATAATAAACGTGATTAAAATGTCTTAAACACTTTGGGTCGCAGATATACGGTTTTCTAAAGAAAAAGAAAAGTATCGATTTGTAATGATGTTTAATATTGGCCTGTTCTTTTACACGATTACGTAGAGTAAATACTGTATCCTTTGGCATTTTTTTCGATCGCATGTTTTGTTTTAACATATAAACCCGAATAATTTACCTTGTATCCTTCAGAACTCTTATCCACATGCTTTTTAAAAATTAATGTTTACAATATTTTTCCAAGTATTAATTTTGTAATGCACGGCAACAGTTACTGTATGTGAAGGAGAAAAACTGTTGAGAATTCTTGAGTAAATAGGATTATTATAGTAAAGAGGAGGAGGGGTGGAGGACAGCTGCATGTAGAGAAGTTTCTTAAGAAATGGAACGTTAAAGGAAGTGTCACAAATTTGTGTTATCTTATCAAGTCCTCGGATGTTACAGTGTGTGGGTGTTCCGTCACGTCTCTCCAACTTCACTAACTTCTATCTTCACGTTGCTTTGTTTTAATTCACTCGTGTCTTCAATGCCTCATTATTATTTACTAGAAGACGTCACTCCTTCTCAACATTTTGGTCTAACTTTTTCTTATCAAATGCCATCAAGTTGTTTTACTTTCTTACATCTCCTGGAATTGTAACCGACTTCTGAGGTTGGGCGCGGATTCGTGTTACACCAATGATATGATGGATAACAAATTAAAACGAAGCACCAGGAGAGTTCTTATAACTTCTTCTTCTTCTTGCAAGGATTGAACCTTTTTGGTTCGTTCCGGCTCTAAGTATTATAGCTGCTGTGTCCATCTGTTTCGTGGGCGTCCCCGATGTCTTTTTCCTTCTCTCGGTTGATAGTAGTTCATACTTTTCCTAAGTAAATCTGTTGGTATTCATTCTTAGACATGTTTATACCATTTTCTCCTATATATTCTATTTTATCTGTCAAAGTGAATATTTGTATTTCTTTACGGATATCTTCACTTCGTTTTTTTTATCCATTAAGTAATCAAAATAAAATGAATATATATCATACGATTGTTAAAAACGTAATTACTTATGGAGCAGAACTTTGGCCATTAACAACAAAAACAAAGAAGTATCTTTTGGCAACGGAAATGAATTTTGTACGAAGGGCAGCAAGGATTTCAAGAAGAGAAAAAATTAGGAACTCAGTTATAAAGAAGAAAATAAAGATTGAATACACTATTTTAGATTATATTAAAACTCAGCAATTAAGATGGTACGGACATGTCCAGCGAATGGAAGAGAATCGACTACCAAAATCTGTTTTGGAATGAAAACTGTGAGGGAAGACGAGGCAGAAGACCTAAAACCTCCTGGAGTCAGGGAATATGTTTATACGTGAAGGAGAAAACCAGGAGATTGGATGGACCGACAAAATTGGCTATTAGGAATCTGACGATGTCAAAGACATTAATCAACCGATGATCTATCTATCTAAGTATATCCTGCCACAAATCGTAAATATTTCATTCCTGCTGCTTCTATTCTTTTAATTGGCTGTTTATTCAGGGTCAATGTTTTTATAGCTATATATATATATATATATATATAAACAATAAAAATTGTACCTGTAATAGCAGTCGTCTTTAACAATTATTTTTTTTTAAATAATCATCTAGGCCATTCGGAACTAGTTCCATTTTCAAAGCTGTTCTATTGGGTACCCAATGGAAGTAGTTCGGAAAAGCCTAGCTGATTATTTTAATCAATTTTTAACAATAACCTTAACGGTGGTTAATAATGCTTTTAAAAGTATTGACCTTTTTTAGCTAAACATATCTTAATTTCTAGACCAGATTATTATTATTTGCTAGAGGGCGTCACTCCTTTATACATTTTGGTCTAACTTTTTGACAAATTATATCAAGTTGTTTTACAAGTACATTTCTGACATTCTCTCCTGGAATTGTAAATCAGTTCTCAAGTTGGAGTGAGGAGTTGCGTTACCCCGATGATAGTAATACAAATAAATATTTGACAAATATAAATATACACTATACTAATTATAAACAGTTCAATATGCATTAAATATAGCAATGTAAATTTCGTGTACAAACAACATTTTATAAAGTAAAGTAAAGTAATCCCACTACATACGATAATAATAATAATAGTATAAATATGATGAATTATACGATATGATAGGTGACAAAATATAATGAAGCACCAAGAGAGTTTTTTATAAAAGCTAAATATTTAAAACAATAATAATTGTACATGTGATGACATCCGTCCTCAACAAATTAAAAATTGTTTAAAATAATCAGCTAGACCTTTTGGAACTAGTTCCATTTTCAAAGCTTTCTATTGGGCCTCAACATATTATTTCCGAAAGGCATAACTGATTAATTTAAACAATTTTGAATTTGCAGACTACCCAATAGACAGGTTTGAAATTGGAACTAATTCCGAAAGCCTAAGCTGATTATTTTTAAACAATTTTTAATTTGTGAGGATGACTGCCATCACAGGTACAATTTTTATTGTTTTAAATATTTAACATTAACCTCAACGGCGATTAAGTATTGACCTTATACTAGAAATAACTTAAATTCCAATCCATAAGTGTCCACAGGCATAATTTACTTTAAGGGAAAAATCCTATGATCTGAGTAGGAATCAGACCCAGAACTCCATGAATTGTAGTAAGAAGTTGTGACCAGATCATGATGCTAAGTATACCAATAATAATTAAGCCAAGGATTTTTATGTGATAAAGTTGAGATTGCAACATAGTACAGTGCGATCAGTATAGCATTGGACACCACGATCCTATGCTGTCCGTTCCCCGCCGCAAATGCGCCAGCAGTAACAGTGAATTCCCCGGCGTCAGCTGTCCAATGCCATAACT
Organism: Diploptera punctata; assembly: GCA_030220185.1. Taxonomy (NCBI): domain Eukaryota; kingdom Metazoa; phylum Arthropoda; class Insecta; order Blattodea; family Blaberidae; genus Diploptera; species Diploptera punctata. Next base: position 1,693,737 of record JASPKZ010009386.1, read on the forward strand.
GATCGCACTGTATAAAGAGAAGACTGTCTTTTGTCTTGGTTCAACATTCAATCACTTGACTAATACTTGTCTCTCTGCATTATAATCTTAACTTTTAGTTCTTAAAAATCCTAGCCCTGATATTGATGAGTTAAGACTCAACTAAAAAAGTGGTGAAACAGTTAAATGAGTTGATTTCAGTTGGTTTTTTATCATTAAGGGCCGCATGCAAATACATTAGTCTCTACTCAAATTACTTCCAATCACTGGTGAGCTGACTCACCGTGAGCAATTGCTGAGATCGAATTAACGGCCGACTTACGGGTCATGCATGAAAGTTGACGTTTTCGTAATATTGGCAACGAATTACCCAGAATTCTCAGCGATAAAACCACTTCCATTATTTTCGTCTGCTATAGAGGAACGCATTTACGCTTGCGTCCCGCAAATAATACCGTATACAACGACGTCTGTGTCGCGCAATATTACGCCGATCCTCCTGTTCTTCCAGTTGAATTCTTTGGTAGACTCTTAACAAATTCCTCTTCTCCGCGTATACCAAAAACATGATCGAAGTCTTCAAGGTCCGACATCTTGGAAAAACCTGCAAAGGTTTCAAACTACATCGGTTACCATCGGTTCCCTTCGGGATTTTCACGATAAGTTTCTATCTTGAGCTATGATCTTAAGTTACCTCGTCAGGTAGCTTACAATTATTATCGCATGAATAGATTTCTGAGTAAGCAAAATGTATTTCGATAAAACTTTCTCAGCAGAGAATGCCTTTTACTGTCTAATGCGTTCAAACATTCGACCCTAAAAGTTTGTAAATAATTGTTGCATTTGTTTATCTCCGTATTTTAGGGTATCTTGAGAATAGGTTTACCGTACAGGCCACATGGCCTAAAACGAATTTGTTCTTGATGATGATGATATCTTGAGAATAACAAAAAAATGTACTCACTCTAACCTTATTTTTGTCCTAGATTATTACTTAGGTGATATTTGAATTAAGCTTAAAAAGAACATTTTCTTGTAAATTACGATTTTTACTACTACTACCAGATTGTCTTTGTAATATTTCTGACATTCTCTCCTAGCATGGTGGGTTAGTAATCCACTTCTTAAATTGGGACGCCTGCAAGGCAGAGTTATGTTATATTTGAAGAGAAAAATTATACTCTCAGACTAGGGCTTGAACCCAGGACCTTTGGCTTTCTATGCCAAGACTACTGACTGAGCTATCTGTGCGAGTTCCAATCTAAATGCAAATTTTTCTCTTATATACGCTGTCATTGAGATGTATGAAATGAATAATAAAAACATCGAGTTATGTTACCCGATGATAGGGTGGTGAATAATGTTGAAACACGAGGAGAGTTCTTAAACTTAAGTTAGGTCTAAACCCAGACCATGGGCGACCACAGGAATATGGAGAAAGATATCAAATACAATACTTATTGTAGTGAAACTTGGATAATTGAATAAAAGAAGCTAGAAAAAGCAAAATTGAGTTTTTCCACATGCTAAATCTTATTTGTATCAAGTAGTTTTGTGCATTCTATTGAATCTATCATCTATTTTCTATACAAGTTTTTCACTCCTTGGCCTACCAGCCAGCTTCTGGTCACACATGCACATGTGTTGATCACAGAGGTAGATGATCATACAGCCAGTGTAGGGGTGACATGTGGTAAACATGTCAAGTCCCCCAACCATTATAACTGATTTTCCCATACTTACTTACTGTCACTATTGAACCCGTAGGTTCATGGCCGCGCGGACATAAGTTCTCCATACATCCCTATCCTGAGCTAATGCTTTCCAATCATTCCCTGTATAATCTACTTCCCTCAAATCATAGTTAATGTTATTCTCCCACCTCATTCTTGGTCTACCAACTGGGCGTTTTCCCCTCTGGCTTTCCTACAAGAAGCTTCAATGCAAGTCTTTCATTCCCCATACGTGCAATATGTCCTGCCCATCGCAGTCTACGAGACTTAACTGTTCTTATTATATCTGGCTTCCTATAAAGACCATATAGTTCATTGTTATGTAGTCTTCTCCATTCACCTGTCTGTTCATCTCTCTTTGGTCCAAAAATTTTCCTAAGTACTTTATTCTCAAATACTTGTAATCTCCTTTCCTCCCATAAAGTAAGAGTCCATGTTTCGCACCCATATAATATAACTGGTAGAATAATAGTTTTATATATTTTCAGTTTAACGTTTTTTGAAAGGAGTTGGGACATCAAGAGTCTCTGCAATGCATAATAGCACGTATTTCCAGAATTGAGCCTATGTTTAATTTCTTTGTGCATCTCATTCCTACTTGTGATTATTGTTCCTAGGTATTTGAATTCAGCCACTTCCTCAAAATTCCCCTCATTTGTCATTAGCTGTCCATTTCCATTATATAATGAATTTCTACGTGTGACCATATCTTTAGTTTTATTGATATTTACTTCCAGTCCTAATTTCTTAGTGTTACTCAATAGTGTGTGCATGTTGTCCTTTAGTATCTCCTCGCTACCGGCCAACACTGGCTGAAATTCCTTGAGAAAATTTCTTCCCCCATGGGAGACTTGAACACGTGCAAGTCCCATAGCTCTGCGTCAGGTATATAAGTTAACCAATTAATTTCAATGACACTATGATATGAATATTAGGATGAGTTCTGTTAATGTAATTCTAACTCAATATTTATGGGTAAGGAAAATATTAGGTTGACCAGCCCCAGGATTTGAATTTGGGTATTCCCCAGTGTGTATTTCAATTGCTATAATCTTAATCAGCTCATAGTGTGATACTGTATTATAGCTTAATATAGCAGAGGAAAAATTATTTTTTTCCTTTTTCCTTGTGTCAATTTTCAGATGAGGAAAGTAATAAAATAAATATGGGAGATTACTTTGAGAAAAATGATGTAATTCAATTATTATACTTCTTATTTATTTATTAAGTTTGATTTGTATATGCCTAAAATAAAATTTTACTTACAAACACAATATTACATTCATTTTTATTTAACCAGATTGTAGTGTATTGATCTACATCTATCCATGTACCATAAAAGAAAAAATATAATATAATTTTATTTGGAAATTAATTTTATATGGTAATTGAGATTTTGAAAAAAATACGGTAGTTACAAAGAAATCTAAATTTATATTTGCACTAACATTGGCTTCATCATTACCCAGCATATGGTACATACAATAATTGGTGTTTTTCAAATAATTTATCACATTTATTTATTTATAAATTTATATTATATACTATTATCATTATTTATTCCATATATGAGTTTTGGGGCCTTCCTTTCTTTCTTTTTCCACCTTTATCTTGCATTCATCTTACATGCCCATTATTTTAATATTTCTTATATCACTCTATGTTTAGAGGTGATTTATATTGTTTTATATTCTAGAATTTTTGGAAATTGTTAATTTGTTGTGTTTTTTCAGGTATAGTCCATGTAGAGCCTTCAAACACGTGATGACGGAAATAAACGACTTAGCTGGACAACACGAAGTAATAGCAGAAAATTTACAGTCAAATGTTATTCGAGAAGTTACAATATTAGTGAAAGATTTCAAGGAAGAGCGGAAAAAAGTAAGTATTTTATATAATGTACCATATATTATCTATTCAATGTACTATGCTCTTGTAGATAGCATTCTGATAATTTGATAATGCACATTAATGATTCTATTAAAAAAGACATTCCCAAGTATGAAAATTGTCTTAACTGTCTCTTCTATCACCAAGTTAGATATAATATACATTTTATGTTATCTTACAGCACTTACAAGAAGGAGCACGAATGATGGCAAATTTAAGTGCACAGCTTGTCTCATTAGACAGAGCGCGTAAGAACTATGAAAAAGCATTCAAGGAAGCAGAAAGGGCTCTTGACAACTTCCAAAGAGCAGATGCGGATTTGAATCTGTCTCGCGCCGAAGTGGAGAAGCAACGCATGAATATGGCCATTAAATCACAACAGTGTGAAGAAACTAAAATGAATATGCAAATCAACTACAAAAAACTAATGATTTACAGGTAATTATAAACCTTATTTTTAATAAAATTCATAAATCAAATTCCCCCCCCCAAGAACCATATAAACTGCATCTAAATGTCCTTTTCATGCCAAATTCAATTGTCTTTTCAAATTTTTTCCCCATCACACAAGGTTTCCTGCAGGATATGTTTGAAGTTTTGTAAAACGATTAGTTTATGGTGAAATTAAATGTTTCTTACCTCTCCTCATATTCCCACAAATTTTGACCTGATCCAGAGGTTCATCGGTCCACCAACAGAGAAAAGAAGAAGAGTTTCTTCCGATTGACATAACACCAGTCGCCAACAAAGTTCTGAGGATGAGACAATTATAATCTCGAAATCGCGATCTACTTAGAAAATTAATATGAGGAGAGGTAAGAAACATTTAATTTCACCATAAATTAAACCTCATAGTGATTAATTCCTATAAAAGTTAAACATTTAAAAAAAATAGTTACTTATGTGGCACTAAATACTGATACCAGATTTGATGGCCTTAAAAAAATTATATATTTTTTTACTGTATTTTGTTATTGTTGTATTGTGGTTTTCTTGACTTGTGATGTACTGCTAGAATTTCTAAAAGTTCTGAATGCTTGTACGGTGCGTTATATATATATATATATATATATATATATATAAAACCACTCTGACTGCTACCATTTGTGTAGTTTTCTTTTGGATCGTCTTTTGTTTCCGTTGTATATACTAGCGTAGAGTTCATAACATCCGAGGTTATTAATCAAAGACCTTTGCCCGGGCCCATAGGAAGCAAAGATTGATTCATCTTTCTTTCCTAAACACTTAATCATGAATCAACAATAGATCTCAAAACCCTAGAGTAGTTTATGATTCTGATTTTAAACTGAATGTATCATTATTGTTATTAATCATGAAAGCTAGACGAAAATAAAGGAAGCTAGAATGATCTCCTAAATAAGTAAGTTTCAGTACAGGAATATCAAACAGCAGCATGCACATAAATAACTTGAACATTAACCAGGATATATATAAAAATGTTTAATATAAACAAGACGTCTGAAGTGGATGAAAAATATAACAAATGTAAATACTTGATCATTCTTTAACAAAAAGAAAATAAATAATAATCCTTAACCTCACAAAACTATATCATATCTCACACAACATTCATACCACGGTCCAAGCCAGGGTAGTCTTTCCCCGGTCCTCAGGACCAAAACTTAAACCCCGCCACTCGCGGCTCCAGATGACATCTCAACTCAAAGCTCCGATCGAATGATAATGTTCAGCCTGTGCATAGCATATTTGAGCATTCCGAGGCAGAAAGGGAGATGCGCAGCACAAACAGCGCAACAGGAGAGGCAAAAAGGAGAGTAGGGGTAGATGCATAGAGAAAGGATATTGGCATAGTTCACGAATCTTTCTGTTCAGGGAGGATAACGGCACTGCAGTAGCGAACCGAAAATCGCACTTTCGGTTCATGCTCATTGTGATTCTTTTTGGGAAGCATGCCACTTATATAATTAATTTTGCTTTATCAAGAGGTGCCACTTGGAGGGGGATTACTTGTAATCCCCTCATTACGGTTACTTTATTTAATAGATGAAATTAATAGACCAGCAGTTACATTAAAACTATTGTTTATCAATGATACTGCTAGGGATAGAATTTAAATTAGTATGTATCTAAATTGCAATCTTAATTGATTGCATTAAGGGCTACCCTTCCAGTTCAAATAGAACTACACAAACAAATTCACTACATAAAACAACATATCAGATCAACCAAGAAAAGGGGAAGGGAAACCTTACTAAGGGTCGTATGCAAATACATTACTCTCTACTCAAATTACTTCCAATCACTGGTGAGCTGAGATCGAATTAACGGCCGCCTTACCGGTCATGCATGGAATGTTGACGTTTTCGTAATATTGGCAACGAATTACCCAGAATTCTCAGCGATAAAACCACTTCCGTTATTTTCGTCTGCTATAGAGGAATGCATTTATGCTTGCATCCCGCAAATAGTATTGTATACAAACACGTCTGCGATGCGCAATATTACGCCAATTCTCCTGTTCTTCCAGTTGAATTCTTTGGTAGACTCTATCAAATTCCTCTTCTCTGCGTATACCGAAAACATGATCGAAGTCTTCAAGGTCCGACATCTTGGATAAGTTTCAAACTACATCGGTTCCCTTCGGTATTTTCACATAAGTTTATATCTTGAGCTACGATCTTAAGGTACCTTGTCAGGTAGCTTACAATTATTACTGCGTGAATAGATTTCTGAGTAAGAAAAATGTGTTTGGATAAAACTTTATCAGCAGAGAACGCCTTTTACTGTCGAATGCATTCAAACATTCGACCCTAAGTCACTTACAATATATAAATATCAAAACCAAAAGAACATGTCAAAAAATTTTAATTTGAGTTGAGTTTTTGACTCACCTCAATTTCTTACAAGAAATATAAGGTGAGTCAAAAACACAACTCAAATTTAGTTAAAATAAACCTCACAGTATTATTTCCTACATATATATAAACACCAAAAAGTATGGCAATTACCCTTTTCAGGATGGAAACTGGACATGACTGCCTGTCTGAACATCTGATTACATGTGATCCATGTTATGCAAAGACCCAACTGCAGTATAAGGCAGGATCACCTGGAGAAATGCAAAATAACCACGACCCTGACCTTTATTCGGGAGTTTGAGGGAAAATAATAAATTAATTTCCATGCCCTTTGAGAATAACAGCATATTTTCTTATTGATAAGTAGATCCTGGATTTTTAGGTTCTAAAACTCATAATTTTTTTCCCTATAAAAGTTCAATCTAAAAATCTTAATTTTTTCCCTATAAAATTTCAATCTAAAAATCTTATTTTAGATACCTAAAATAAGTTCTTGATCACCATGCAAAATATGTGTTAGCCATTTATTAGTTTCTAATGTGAAATTAATGGTCGTATGACATTTAACCTTTTCCACAAACAACATTGAACTTTTTTTGATCTGCATGATAACTGTAAAATGCAATTTTTGGAATTAAATTCCTTTCATCCAACACTAACAAATTAATGGGAAATGACACTATAATGTAAACATCAATAAAGAAAAAAAAAATCTTTGAAATTTATTCATCCTCCATAAGGGTCACAAGGACAGCTGATGGCTCATTTCAATTAGCTGGAATCTTGTTTTGAATGGGGATTGGTCTCTTGTTTTGGAGATTATCATCACCATTGATCTCAAAGTTCATTCACGCTCCACCAGTGCACAAACAGAGCTGATACTGTCAGATAATTCAAACAATTGGATTTAGTTAGAATGAAGAACATAAGTCTCCATGTCCAGATTAGAAAATCATGTTTTTTGAGGTGAGGTATATAGTTCCTGATTCATAATTTTTTTTTACTTTATTAATGTTGGTAAGGTTTCTGAGTTAAGAAACCCATTGTGTATTACAAAGTTATTTGAAGTTGATGTGTCAGATATGTATTATGTCTCACAAACTCTCATTCTACAGTACTTGGTGTTAAAAATTGTATTCCACATCAAGTCCTAGACACTAGAGAGTTCCTAGAACACATGATACATCACCAATATCACTTCTAGTGGTTATTATTCTTGTCAATAACAATCAAATGAATCGTGAATTCTTACCTCATACATCTATGTTTTTTTAACACAGAACTGCAGTATCAGGAAACATCATTCCCATCGTCAGCTGTTTTCACAAGTCGTGAAAATTCATGACTCATTTGATTCTTATTAAGAAATCCTCATAATGTAAAAATTCCCATCTTTATTATATGAAATTATTCTTGTCTCTCGTTTCAAACTTTGCCGTTCAAAACCAACTTCTCTTCTTGAAATTTTCTGGATGTATCCAACTATTTTTTGTGTTATTTTAGAAAGAAAAATTAATGCTTGAACCCCAGATCTCTGACTCTATGCGTCAGTTGATACCAGTTACACTATCCAAGCTCTACAAACATCAATAATTCTATCCACTTACTCAATTCTCTTTCATCTGAAGACTGATAGCCATCTGACGACTTCTGTTTGAAGTATTTTTGTTGAGAATTTATACATTACTTTTAAATGGTAAAACTTCATATTGTGATGTTATAATTTTAAATTAACACTTTTCCGAATTGGACATAGTTTTATTTTAGAAAGAAAAATATAAAAATTCTTTGAATAGAAGTCGTCAGATGGTATTGTTGGTAGCAATGGCTATGAGCTTTTATAAGTGGAAAGAATTGTTAACATTTGTATTGGAACTCAGATGGTGTAACTGGGTACCATACTGACACATATAGTCAGAGATTTAAATTCGAGCATCAAATTTTCTTTCTAAAATAATACTATGTCCAATTATGAAAAGTGTTATTTTAAAATATAATATGAAAATATTTTTTGTATGTTAATCTCTTGTGATCATCCATCTTTGTAAATTATAAGTGGATGTGAGGCAAGCAGTTGGCTTGTAGGCCAAGGACCTTCTAGACATGTCACAGCATTGAGTTTTTTTTAATTAATCTCTTGTTTTTTTATCTTTCCATAGAATCAACATTATAACCAGATGATGCCAGATGTGTTCCATCAACTTCAAGAACTTGACGAGAAACGAATAAAAAACATAAAGAACTTTATGGTACAGTCAGTAGACATCGAGAGAAATGTATTCCCTATTATTAGTAAATGTTTAGATGGAATCGTGCGAGCAGCAGAGCAGATTAACGAAAAGGAGGTGAGAAATTACATATATTTATGATACTGTCATTACCATTCTGCAGAATGACGTGTCTTTTTTACCAAACTATTAATCGTCTCCATTCATATCTCTGTGCTAAATTTAAGTTAAAAGAATGCCAAAAACATGAGAGTCATCCATCAATCCATCCATCCATCCAATGGCTGATTGGCTCAAATTCGAGCTTTGGCCTCCCTTAACTTCTGCCTCCAATCATTTCTATTTTGTGCAGCAAGTCTCCAGTTGCGACACTTAAGTAGGTTTACAGCATCTTCCTTAATACCATCCTCCCATAATTTTTTTCGGTCTTCCAATTTGTCTATTCCCCATAAAACTTGTAAGCACCTTGTTTGGTGCTCGGTCTGTTGAGAGGCTTTATACATGGCCAGCCCATTCCAATTTCTTTAATTTAATGAAATTGACAAGGTCAGGTTCATTGTATTTGTTGTATAATTCTTTGTTGTATCGTATTCTCCACTGACCATTATTATTAATCGATCCAAATATTTTCTTTGAGTTTTTTTTTTTCCCCCCAAATTATTTAATGCTACCTCTGATTTATCTCGTGAATATAAGAGTTACAATTCCATAATTATATTTCTCTAAGGAATGAATTTTCAAAATTTGGGGATTATATCCCCCAGTATGTGACAAAGATAATAACTAGAGTTTGGATGTTTATGACCAAAAAATAGCGAAATATGCATACAAATACAACCTGAAAAATAGGTAAATATGACCTCAAAATGACAAATTATAACCAAACATATAAATTTATTATTAAATATTGCATGCTAAATTCTACGTTATTCATTTTATCTTGTAGCGTCTCTTCATTATTGACAGCGCACTTCACTTCTATGCACTCATTGCACCACTAGGAAATTATATTCATTCCTAAATGATTTCACATCCTATTTGAAGGGAAAAATTATACGCTCAGACTGGGGCTTGAACCTAGGACCTTTGGCTTTCTAGGCTAATACTCTACCAACTGAGCTATCTGAGCAAGTTCCAATCTAAATGCAAATTTTTCTCTTATATACGCTGTCCCATGTTTTGCCATTTGCAAGATAGAAGCAAAGGTTTCATAGCATTTTGATGCACGGGAATTAACAGCATATATAAGAGAAAAATTTGCATTTAGATTGAAACTTGCTCAGATAGCTCAGTTGGTAGAGTCTTGGCCTAGAATGCCGAAGGTCCTGGGTTCAAGCCCCAGTCTGAGCATACAGGGTAATTCAAAAGTCTCTTGACATTTTCGTGAAACCAATGTTTTATGCCAAACTTGTTATTACATATGGAAAGTAATGACTACTGGATGATAAACTCAATACATTTCAATGTGGTGATCCTCTAAGTGAAGGTACAGCAAAACACTTCTGCCAGAATAGCTGGTGTGATTGCAGCTACTGGTGCAGCTATTTGGTTTCTCAATTGCTGTAAGGGTCCCGCGCTGTAGCCGAGCGGTTAAGGTAGGAAGCCTTGGCGCAGAGCTACGGGACTTGCGCTGGTTCGAGTCTCCATGGGGGAAGAAATTTTCTCATGGTATTTTGGCCAGTATGGGACCGGTGCCCACCCAGCATCGTGAGGAATTGGGTAGCTACAATAAGTAGCGGCTCCAGGTTGAGGAACCAGCTATAACGGCTGGGGGACTCGACATGCTAACCACATGTCACCCCTACACTGGCTGTTGATCATCTACCTCTGTGATTGACACATGTGGATGTGAAGGGCCAGCAGCCGGCTGGTAAAAGGGCAACCGCTGAAAAGTGGAAAGACCCTCAATTGGAATTGCTGTAAGGTGTTGATCTTCACTTCATATACTTTTGACTTAACAGAACCCCAATCAAAGATGTCTAGTGGTGTCAGATCTGGAGAGCAGGCTGCCAAAATTCTCGGTGAACCACGACCGATCCACCTATCAGGGAAAGCTTCATTGAGGTGGTCACGAACAATGATGTCAAAATGGGGTGGTGCACCATCTTTCTGGAAAACCACAGTATCTTGAACAGCATCCTGTTCCAGGAATTGTTCTAACATGTAAAGATAGTTACTTCCAGTTACTGTTCTTCATTTTCAATGACATTTAACAGGTCATCACATGTAGCTTGTCGAGCTACATAGTCTTGTGCATTATGTGAACGTAATAAGGGCATTTGTTCAGTTTGAAGCGCAAGGTATGCCATACAGTGCTTTGGGACATACCCAACTCTCTGCTGAGTCTTCTGGTTGATGCACCGGGACTTCATGAGATTGCATCCTGTATAGTTTGCACTGGTGTTGGAGCCAGCCTCATAAGCAACAGATCTTGTCCGTTTCATTTTCAGTACCAGATCTGTAATAGCTTGCCTGCTAAGACCTGGTTTTCTGAACTTTCTAGTGAATTCTTCTTGGACCTACCTGTACGCCAGTCCTCGTATACGAGCAAAAATGATAGCTAATCTTTTCTCTATTGTTAGCATAGTTTTCAATTACATATAACAAATATATATAAATTAATGATATGAGGAAAATGTCAAGAGACTTTTGAATCACTCTGTATAATTTTTCTCTTCAACAAATATGATTTATCCATCATTGAGGTGTATGAAATGAATAATGAAAACATTGATGTTTTCACGTGTTCCTGTAAAAGAATTATAACCACATTAGATTTAGACTTTTAACAAGGAGATAAATGTAGTTTTTTGATAATTAGTTAGATTAGTTTACATACCATTAAATTAATATTAAGAAGCTAAAGCTTTTTTTACTATGATTGAAATAAGTATATTAAAGTACACTACTAAATTATTGTAATCAAATGGTAAAGAGAAAAATTTATGCCTGGACCGGGAATCGAACCCCGAACCTTCAGCTTTCCTTGCTGATGCTCTCACCATGAGCTAATCCAGGCTTCCTTCCCATCCAAGCATAAATCCTTCCTTTACCTTACTGTCTTGGTCCCACATTCAAATGCTATGAATCATCATTCACAAATACACAATGAATGGCTTCTACCTGAAGAAGACATGAAGGGACTCCACATAGCTATAGCATTATTTATTAAATTAATATTAAGAAGCTAAAGCTTTTTTTACTATGATTGAAATAAGTATATTAAAGTACACTACTAAATTATTGTAATCAAAAAAAAAATTTTCTCTTTACCATTTGATTACAATTACATACCATTGTTATTCTTGTTTAATGCCAATATTAACAGTATATCACCACATACATCTTCAAGTTCTCGAAGAGGAATTTTCTCTTAAGACAATTTCATGATATAAAGGACTATAAAATATTCATCTTCATAGAACACATCCTTGATATCGTCATCCTTATCTTCAGTGAGATTATATACATTTACAGTTACAAAATCACATTGTTTCCTTTAGAATTAAGTATGATATCCTGTCACTTACAAACTTAACCTCTCGGATAGCAGAGAGGATCCTACTTCGGACCAAAAAATCTGTTACGAATTCAGGTCTTGCTGCACCTCTATAATATAAATGTAAAGCTTCTTATTTCTGACTGCTTTCTCCTGGCCATTTAATTTCCTGTAAAGCTATTATGTCCAAGGGTGATTTATCTAATTCCCACATTAATATTTCTAATGCCCCACTATATAATGTCCTAAAATTCCATGTGTTTGAGCCATGGATTCCATGAAGTATTCCCTGCCCAGAGAAGCAAATGGGGACTATTTTGCCTCCAGAAAATTGTATCCCTATAGAACTCATGTCCTCATTTCTTGACAGTAGTATTTTTTCTCTGAAAGAGCATCACTCTTTCAACCAAGGTACTTTTTTTTTTCATCTGGCATATCGCCTTCGACCTTTCCAACATGGGTAACCCTCGATGTTTTTATTATTAATTTCATACATCTCAATGATGGATAAATCATATTTAAAGAGAAAAATTATATGCTCAGACCGGGACTTGAACCCGGGACCCTTGGTTTTCTAGTCCAAGTGCTCTACCATTTGAGCTACCTGAGCAAGTACCGATCTAAACGCAAATCTTTGTCTATATACGTTGCAATTCCCGCCCACCAAATGCTTTGAAGCCTTTGCTTCTATCTTTGCAAATGGCGGCTCCTATATTAAGAAGACATATTTGGGAATTATACATTACATTATAAATGCCAGTACGGCTATTTTCGATGTTTTTATTATTAATTTCATACATCTCAATGATGGATAAATCATATGAAATTAATAATAAAAACATCAAAAATAGCCGTACTGGCATTTATAATGTAATGTATAATTCCCAAATATGTCTTCTTAATATAGGAGCCGCCATTTGCAAAGATAGAAGCAAAGGCTTCAAAGCATTTGGTGGGCGGAAATTGCAACGTACATAGAGAAAGATTTGCGTTTAGATCGGTACTTGCTCAGGTAGCTCAAATGGTAGAGCACTTGGACTAGAAAACCAAGGGTCCCGAGTTCAAGTCCTGGTCTGAGCGTATAATTTTTCTCTTTAAATATGATGGGTAACCCTATCGGCAGTAATGCTACCACTGGCAGAGCTCTCGAGGTCATTTAAGCATGCAAGCCATTCCACCATGATAAGGTAAAGATACCATGGTGGGACTTCTTTTAAGGTAAAGAGAGTAGTAAAAATTCATTAAAGTCAACTTTCATCACTATCATTTAAAAAGGAGTTGGCGTCGATGGTCTAGTGATTGTTACTTTCCTCTGGTTCCAAAGGTTGTGGGTTCAAACCCGACTGTGGTTAATAGAATTTTAGGATTGCAGAATCCAAGGGACAAATCCTCCAGGAGGGACTTTATGCCATGGGTCGCAAGTCTGAAGATTTTTGGACACATAAAAGAACCTCAAACCTACATAGTGGTTCCGAGCAAAATGTAATCAGTCTTTACCATCCAAATAATACCTTAGTTATTAATGAGTTGGTTATTTTGACTCACCTCATATTTCTTGATTTTTATGCAGACCAGGTTTTGTCGCTTTTACAAAACCTGATCTGCATAAAGTCCCACACCATAGCTAAGTGGTTAAGGCAGGAAGCCTTAGCGCACAGCTATAGGACTTGCGCTGATTCGATTCTCCATGGGGGAAAAAATTTTCTCATGGTATTTTTTCGGCCAGTATATGGGACTGGTGCCCACCCAGCATCATGAGGCATTTAGGGAGCTGCAATAAATAGAGCTCCAGGTTGAGAAAACGAGCTATAACGACTGGGGGACTCGACATGCTGACATGTCACCCCTACACTGGCTGGATGATCATCTACCTCTGTGATTGACACAGGCTAAGAGCCTTCTAGGCATGTCGCGCCACGAGTTTTTGATCTGCATAAAAATGAAATATTAGGTGAGTAAAAAATAACCAACTCATTAATAATTTAAAGAAACCTTATAGTATTATTTCCTACATATATTAAATACCTTAGTTACCTACCGGATGTGTCTTCGAGGTGATGTACTGACCACATGTCACTCACTGGCATCTATAGGGAAATAAGCATAACTTTATTTTCAATGTTTTTATTATTCATTTTGTACATCTCAATGATGGATAAATCAGATTTGAAGAGAAAAATTGTACGCTCAGGCTGGGAATTGTATAATTTTTCTCTTCAAATATGTATTATCCATCAATGAGATGTATGAAATTAAATAATAAAATCATTGAAAAAAGCTGTACTGGCTTTATACTGTAATGTAAAATTCCCAAATAAATGTCTTCTTAATAAAGAAGCCGCCATTTGCAAGATAGAAGCAAAAGTTTCATAGCATTTGGTGCGCAGGAATTGACAGCATATATAAGAGAAAAATTTGTGTTTAGATAGCTCAGTCCAGAGAGCATTGGCCTAGAAATCCAAAGGTCCTGGGTTCGAGTCCTAGTCTGAGCATATAATTTTTTTCTTCAAATATAACTAAATTTGTCTGGTTAAGAAACTCACATGTTGTGAGTGGGATGAATGGGATCAATCATGAATGAATTATTTAAAAAGGGGAAAAAAAAAAAGAATGTTTATTTATAAAAATGTATATTTGTTTGTCTGTAGGACACACAACTGGTAATAGATAGGTACAAGTCAGGGGTTTCATCCTCCGGAAGATATACCATTTGAGGATCTGAGCGCAATAAAGAGTGGAGAAATGCCTGCACCAGTCACCAGTGTCGCCATCACTGCCATCAGGCCTGAAGCCATGACAGTGAAGGGCACAATGTCTGCGGGCAAAATCAAGAAGCGAGTAGGACTCTTCGGTATCTTCAGCTCCAATAAGGTACGTGCAATCTTGACAATGCATGTAGTACAATGCATGAGTTTATGGGAAAACTATTTAACATTAGTATTATGTAGTGAATCTTGTTAGTTTACTTTATTTTATCTTCAATTTAGAACTAATTTTATTTTAAACAAGTTTTTACATTGAACATTTTATAGTATACCTATACATAATTTAAACAGTAGTATATCAATGTTTTATTATTAATTATCACTGAAGGACAAATTACATTTGAAGAGAAAAATTGTATGTCTAAACTGGGGTTTAAAACTGAGGACCTTTAGTTTAATACTCTAATGCTCTTGTCAATGATCTATCTCAGGCCTCCAATCTAAATGCAAATGTTTCTCTTATACAGAGTGATTCAGAAATATGGCTATACATTTGATCGCATTTTGTGACGATAATATTATTATTAAAGGAAATGTGATGTTATCATTGGAAAGAGAATCCTTCAAATTACAACAATAGAACAAAACAAAACTAATCTGTTCACGTGCAGCTTGGCAGGTTGATTTTTGTGGGCTAGCGTCGAACGCCTCCACAATTCTCTTCGTTGTTTCTGCATCCGTGATAATGCGAGGCCCTTCTAGGAGGTCTGATTTTCTGCATCCTTCCCGTTTCCAGTAGTCGTTTTCTCCACTTCCCCACAGTCGACGGCTGCAATGCTACGTTAAACTCACGTCTTGCAGCCTCACCATCATTAGCATACGTTATTGCCCATGCAGCAATTGTAATTTGCTGTTGCATATTCAATGCGTTTTTGATTAATGACATAAGTTCTACGCTGTTTTGTTTTATACTATTGTTGTAATTTGAATAATTGCCTTTCCAATGGTAATTTCATATTTCCTGTAATGGTAATATTTTCATCACACAAAGCGATCAAACATATCCATATTTATGATTCACCCCGTACATATCAATTCCTGAGAGCACCAAAGGCTACAAACTGGTGTTCAACATGCAAATTATGTCTTCTTAGCTAATAGCAAGGTGATATACTACTATATTTGAAGAGAAAATATATGCCTAGATTGGGATTTGAACCTAGAACCTTTAGCTTTATATGCTAATCCTCTTGCCACTGGGGCTTCCAATCTAAACACAAATTTTTCTCTTACATATTTCAATTCCCAAGAGTGACAAAGACTACAAAATAAATCAGAAGCTCTCAGGAATTGAAATGTACAAGAGAAAAATTTCCAGTTAAGATTGGAGGCCTGGGATGGTTCAGTGACAAGAGCATTAGCAAACAGAGCTAAAGGTCCTGGATTCAAATCCCAGTCTAGGCATATATTTTTCTCTTCAAATATAGTAGTATATCTCCTTGGTTGTTTGGGGATAGTAAAATCATTTCTGAAT
The DNA here is from genome assembly GCA_030220185.1 of Diploptera punctata. Taxonomy (NCBI): domain Eukaryota; kingdom Metazoa; phylum Arthropoda; class Insecta; order Blattodea; family Blaberidae; genus Diploptera; species Diploptera punctata. The sequence continues at coordinate 1,710,145 of JASPKZ010009386.1, forward strand.
CTGAGGGTCACACGCTGGATTCCATACATGGCCACTAGATGTCAGTTCTATGCAACAACCATCTTTACTCCCAGAACATATGTCTGGTATAATTAAATTAATATTGAGATGTAAACATGAGGTTATATCATTAATAGTGAGTGGAGAACATATTTTTAACGACTCACCTCATATAATTTCAAATTTCTTTGATACCAGCGGTTTCAGACAATATCTAGTCCCTCTTCAGTCATGGCTTCCACTGATGAAATTCATAAAATTGAAAAGAAGCAAAACTTTTTAAACAATTGGATAAACCATTGAAATTGACAATTTGGGAAAAAGATATTTATTCAGAAGAATAAATATCGATCTATGAACTTCAATATTCCTGTGGATAAAAATTTAGTTGCAAAGTTTATAATCCCAACCAAAGATGGCAGCACAAGAGGTGATGTCCTTTGAAAAATCAACAACCGAGATTTCATCAGTAGAAGCCATGACTGAAGAGGGACAAGATATTGTCTGAAACTGCCGGTATCAAAAAATTTGAAATTATATGAGGTGAGTCGTAAAAATATGTTCTCCACTCACTATTAATTAATATGTCTGGTACTTAATTTATGTTAGAAGCTGAGTCGTCATCAGGACCTCCTTCCTGTCAGAATTTTTACACTACAAATTTTGAATGTTTACACTAGTTTAAAAATCTTAGTCGCACTGGCGTTCGAACATGCAGGCTCGCAGCATGTAAGTGTAACCAACTATACTACAGCATGCCCTAGGTACTGAAATTGATTTGAAATATGAGGTGACATATATTTCCAGTTCAATTTTAGTATAACTACAAACATTTTACCAAGAGGATATGCTTTTTTATCACAATCGTTAAACCACACTTTAAAAATGTTTACAAATATTGGCATATTTCTAAAAAAAAGTTTATGAAACTATAACATATATTTGGCGGATTCGAGCTGCTGCCGTTTAAGAAATGCCGATCCTTTCCAATATATCGCATTACAAAACAAAACTGAAGCACACATAGTTATAAATTATGTGTGTTTATTACTTACACATATTTAAGAAAGATTTTTTTTACAAAATTAGCTTTACTAGGATTAATTCAATTTATCACTAAAAAATGCAGGATTTGTTGCCATTAAAAAACTGGGTAATGGTCGGGAATTTCATATTTGTAATTTTCTGGACACCCTGTTAATATTTACAAATATTTATAATTCATATTATATGGAAATTTAGATTAAAATTTTTTTACTGTATATAATTTGTGTCAATTTATAAAATTAGCATATCAACTGTGGGTCTGTATACAGAAATGTATAGTTATGCAATTTCCAGACTATGAATTTAGGAAAGGAACTGAATTACTGGCTTAGACTTCATGCCCTCCCCTCCTAAACTTTTATCATTTACAATGCAAATTCAAGCTGAAATATACTCGCATCATAAATGCTGCTAGCTAAATAATTATTGGAGAACAAGTACAGGTTACATTACTACTGTCATTGTTTTGTATCCATTTAGTTCATGTAGTTGCAAAAAAAAATATTCTATTAATCTGTTATTTTATTTTTCTCCACAACTTTTGATGCTTTCCATTTGATGCTGCATATGCTTACTATTTTTTTTCCCCTTCTATATCATCAGAGACAACAGAAAGATTTTCACGGAGTCTAGGTGGGTGTCCAAGAAGTGAATTTTTAAAGACATTGCATCCTATTGCTTTGTATGAATTCAGATCACTCACATATTTCACTAGAGTTTTCTTGTTTGCTATTGCCAAGAAAAGCACCAACATATTTTTTTAATGATTTCCATGCTGCTTTTTCTTGTAAGCCAAACTCTTAGCATATCTCACCATTCTTTACTGGCCATAAATCTTCCTCAAAACTTTTTTCTCAATAATTTCAAGTGAACTCTCTAGCTTTATGATAGAATGCAAGCTTTCAAACTGATTGTACAAAGGGTTGGATAAAAAAGTAATGGCAATTTTTTTTTCTGGGGTTATTGACAGAGGTATTTATTTACATTAACGGACCTTCAATATAATCCCCCCATTATTTATCACCTTTTGCCAAATGTTTGGAAGACATCGTACACAATCTGTGCGTATATTTCTGTTGATGTGCAGTATTGACTGCCCTACAGCATGGATAATTGCATCTCTGGTGTTGTACCGAAACTAGCCTAATAAGAAGATGGATATGAGGCGAGATAAACAAATTTTACTTAAATAAAGAATTTGACTCCTTTATATTCTCTTGATATATAGAAGAACCAGTTAGTAAGTTAATGAGTCATTTTTTAACATCTTACCTGATATTTTATGTTTCTTCAAACATAGGAACTAGTTTTCAAGAGAAGGATCTCTCTCATTTTCAACCGACATTATGACTACCGGGTTTTCATTGGAATCTCCATCAATAACGTTGCCATCTGGTCTTGATTTGATGAACTTTGAGATGAGGTCACGTTCATCAGGAATCTCGAAATTCATGGATCTAAATTTGTTCTTCTGAATATATATCTTCTCCCAACCTTTAGAATTGACAATTTGGGAGAAGATATATATTCAGAAGAACAAATTTAGATCCATGAATTTCGAGATTCCTGATGAACGTGACTTCATCTCAAAGTTCATCAAATCAACACCTGATGACAACATTATTGATGGAGAATTCCAACGAAAATCCGATAGTCATAATGTCGGTTGAAAAATGAGAGAGATCCTTCTCTCGAAAACTAGTTCCCGTGTTTGAAGAAACATTAAAATATGAGATAAGATGTTAAAAAATGACTCATTAATTTACGAATTAAGAACCTCATTATGTTATTTCCCATATTTAACTATGAAGAAACCAGTTAGATTTGTGTAGAAATGCTTGACATGTTTAATCCCTGACATATACCCTCATTGATTTTATGGTAAAGATTTGTATAACTTGGTAGAGATCTAAGTAAGTTTAATACAATATCCTGACCCATATAAAAAACTTGGATAAGATTAAGATGGAACATATGTTCTTCCGAAAGACCTAAGTATTTTATAACATTTATTTCAGTTGAGGATGACCGAGATATCAGCTATAAATTTTGTTGAGTTGTTTCTTGACTCACCTCATACTTCTTAACTCCCTTGCAGATCCAGATTTTGTCACTGTATTTGTGACATTCTTAATGCTGTTCACGTTCACAACTGACGTCCAATAGTTTCCTCTCCTGCAGACTGACCTCCGCGCCATCTGATGGCTGACTGACGAACTTCCAAATCAATCCCCTCTCCTTATCACCGGGTATTTCAAAATTCTTAGTTGTGTTTTTATTCTTGCATATGTAAATTTTTTTCCAAATTGTGAGTTCCTTTGGTTTTTCCAATTGTTTAAGTAATTTTGTTTGGTTTTCTATTCTGTTTTCTGACCAGGGCATGTGCAGCTATTGCAGATTTTTCTGTTTCTCCATTTTTAACATTTCTGAGGTGTTCTTTTACTCTTGTATTTAGATTCCTTTTTGTTTTTCCTATGTATATCCTTTCACAATCTTTACAATTAATTTGATAAATTCCCGATTTTTTGCAGTCTTCAATCTTTTCATTTTTGTTGGTTTTTATTAAATTACCTAAACTGTAATCATTTTTCGGTGCTAATTTAATGTTGAATTTGTTCGTCACAAATACAGTGACGATATCTGGATCTGCGAGGGAGTTAAGAAGTATGAGGTGAGTCAAGAAACAACTCAACAAAATTAAAATAAACCTCATAGTGTTATTTCCTACCTACGTAACTTAATCAGTTATAAATTTTATTTTTTAACTTTTACAGAGGGACCCTCAATGGGTTTCATAATGGATTTTAAAATAAAGATTAAAGATATTTAAAAAATGAATGTGTTTTCTACTCTCTTTCCTCGTATATACTTTCATTGTCTGTGTTAATTAGGTTATAAAAATGGTTAATATCAATTCCAAATTATTTTAATGTGAAAATACTTAACAAAATAGTGGTGACAGTGCTTAGATATTCCACTTTCAATCTCAGAGTCCTCAGGTGAATGAATCAGTTGCCAAGACACGGGTTTTCTTGACATTTCTTCCATCTTCCGTAGCAACAACATAATTCCATGATTCTCTCCATACTTATTTTTTTCTGTTTTGTTTCAATTCCTCTGCTCCCCATATGTCACAGACCTTCAATATCAGGGTGCACCACACGCTATAACTACCAATCTTTTATAATTACATTGAGTTTGAAAGTTTTGGAGAAACTATATGCACATTCCTTTGCTCGGGCCCATAGAAGCCCAAAGATTAACTCACCTTTCCTTTGTAATTATTTACACAGATAGTACTGAATGCTAAACAGCAATTATAATCGTGGAAGCTAGAAGGAAAAAGGGGATTAATTTTGGCTTAAGAAAGCTTTAGAATATAAATCAATGCCAAACATGACTAGCTATGCAATTAGTAAACATAAGTTAACTAAAAAAATGTACCTTTTAATTAGAGTCATAAGTCAGATAATTGAAATACAAATAATATAACAAAATTAAATTAATATTGAGAAGCTAAAGCTATTACTATCATAGAAATAAGTAAATTAATGAACACAATTACATTATTGTAAATCAATGGATTAGCTCAGTGGCAGAGCATTAGCACGGAAAGCTAAAGGTTTGGGGTTCAATTCCCGGTTCAGGCAAAAATTTTTCTCTTTACCATTGATTTACAATATAACAAAAGTTTATCTTCTTGACCATTGAAAGAAAAGACATGAATATAAATCGGTCATCATAAGAAAAAGTCAATAATAATAATAATGATGATAAACATACATACATACACACAATCCAGTCCAGCAAGGGGTAGGGTTAACAGTCCTGGTTGCCCTACCCTGGCTTATGGGACTGATTAAACCAAACAGCTCCCTCAAGCTAAACCGTCGATCTGACACGATGATCGTAAAGTTGAAGATGACAACTGATATTAACTTGCCACAGCTTATTTGAGGCCTTCGATAACAAGGGGAAGATGCGGCAGTCACACACGCAGTGCATAAAGAAGGAAGGGGGGTGTGTAGGAGAGAGGACAACGAAGATAGGAATTTTGGCACTGTTTTGTAACATCACTGTAGAGGGAAGACACAATGACGTAGTTGTTACGTAGTTTTTATGTACCGAAAAAGTAATTTTTGGTACACATGGTTTTCATCCATTAACCTGACATTATGCCAGATATGAGTTGATGGTTTACGTTGTTTTGTACTACTTATGAAATCAAAATAAATTGATAAATTATCGGTTTATTTAAAAACCATAAAGAAAAAATAAAGCCGCTTTTTATTATATATAAACTAATTAGATATATTTGGTGTTACAATAATATAAAATATACTGATTTCTATACCATATGCTTGTGTATAAGATTTTTTTTTATAAAGTTTAAGGGTATGAGGCATGGTTTATAAGGAATACCTTGTACTAAATATTAGAATAGTATACATATTAGTATAATATGTTTTGCTTGTAGCAATGTTTACAAATGTGTATATATAATTTTCTTTATAGCGTTGTTTAAAGGTTTTGCCAGATTTTAAAATTGAAAACAAATTAAATTTACAGAAGTTGCTAGGGGATCATGTTATTTTATTATACCATTTAACACAAGAAGTTATTTTACACAGTACTGTGAAAATCATAATGTTTTCTGGGCAATGTGACCCCAATATTTCATTTATAGTTATAACAGATATTTATTATCTTCTCACTTTCAAAAACAACCTGAGGATACAATATCAGAAGTATAAACAAACTAAAGAAGTCTGCTGTAACTGCAGATGAAATGTCAAAACTTTTTAATTCCAACAGCTAAATTGCCTATTGAAATTCTTAATGTCTTCTGGGAAAAATGAGTTCAATATTTCATCTATAACTATGGTAGATTTATATTATTTTCTCACATTCACTCCTCACCTGTCCAAAAAAGAGCCTGATGACTGATGAGACAGTATCATAAATACACAGAAATCTGTAACTGCAGATGAAATGTCAAACTTTTTAAATTATTTCAGCAAAAGAATGGAGTGTATATAGATAAAGCCTATATTATATTGGAAACTTTCATTAGATCTTTGGATATAGAGTGAATGAGAAGTTCTAAAGTTACTTGTGGGTTTTATTTGCATACTCTATTTTTTTAGTTGAAGTGATATTAGAAGATTTTAATTTTAAAATATCTGACATTCATTGTGAAAGCTTTCAATATATTGTTAAATGTTCATCTGTCAAATTACTGATTATAATAATTATATTTGTATTAGTAACTTATATATCTTGATTTTAAAACACATAACATATACATACAGTTAAAAAAGACTTTTCTTTCCCACTTTTTAAAATAATTTTCTTTGTGAAAATTACATCGGTAAAACAAAAGACAAACTATAGAAAATGTAATAAATATTTAATTTTAGGAAGTGATATTTTGAGATTATTTTAATTATATTATTTTTAGTCTGATCATCTTATCTCAATATTAATGTTGTTTTGAAACATGTTCAAGAACAAATCAACATTAATATTGAGGTAAGATGATCAGACTAAAAATAATATAATATAAAAAATGTCTTAAATATAATAGATCTGGCAATCCTAGATTACGCAGAAGAGTTGACATTTAAAGTTAGAGGTTCCACTGTTGTTGACTGACAGAATGAAGACTTGAATATCTATCTTCTTAGCGTATCCAACTATTTGCTGACAACACAATAGGCTTGAATATAATTAGGTAAATTTATATTCTTAGTGTATAATTTTTAATCAATTATTTGGAAGAAGGCTTTCTCCAATATATAAATATCTTTGTTTTAGCATATTCTTAAAATGTAATTTAGATATGGTAAATGAAACATTTCATATTTCTTTATAATCCTTTACTCTGGCACATTTCGTTTCATGGAGATATGGCATTTTCCATATAACCAATTCAATCTAATAAAAAAAATGGCAATTAAATTAGCTTTAATATGTTTTTATTATTCATTTCATACATCTCAATGATGGATAAATCATACCGTGCGATCCATATAAACATGAACCATTTTAATAGGCCATAATTTTCTCTCTGAAAGCTTGTAGAAGTGTCAAATTTGTTTTAATGATCTCAGTGGCTCAGGGAGAATCGACAACAATCACGGCAACAATCGATCAATGCCATCTGTGGACTATATTGTGATTTCGATGGAAATTGAGATTTTCATGGCATTGTGGACAGTCTTTAGTTTGCAGTCATCACAGCAACATGCAGTACTCACTTCGAGAGCATATTTTCATTGTGGAAACATATTGGAAGACAAATTCCTTGGTAACAACACAATGGGAATTTTGAAGAGAATGTAATGTACGGGATGTTCCGAAAAAGTCAACAATTTTTATCGCGAGCAAGAAGAGCTGGCGACAACTGGTATATTCGTTGGTGATGGTGGGGTGAGTGCGTGGTAGACCACCATAGAGTGCAGAAACTGTTAACAATGTTTGAAGAAGGCTAGTGAACTCGTCCCACAATCACATTCTTTCTTGCATCGATTGAAGCCAGGGATCAGGCCAAAGAGCTGCGAAGAACACGAGCATTTACGACCATACAGAGTGCATATGGTGCAACAATTGAAAGAAGCAGATTATGAAAAATGAATCCGTTATTGTCAGTGGTTTCAGGATTTTCTTATTTCATGTCCAGACATTCTCTCCATAACGTGGTTTACAGATGAGGCATAGTTTCATCTGTCAGGCTACATAAACACACAAACACAAATATTGGGCTGCTGTAAACCCCCATATGAATCATGAAACACCACTACATGATGTAAAGGTTGGAGTATGGTGCGCGGTGTCAGCTTCCAGGATCATTGGTCCCGTTTTCTTTGATACGACTGTAGACACTGGAGTTTATACAGGTATCTTCAATACATTTGTGGAGCACTGAATAATATTGAATTGAGAGAAGGTTATTTCCAGCAAGATGGAACAATATGCCATACATGCTACACATCTAATGCCTCCATGGCTCTTGTAACCAGTTTCTTTGATAACTGAATAATCTCAAGAGGTCTGTGGCCCCCCAGATCCCCTGACCTAATCTCACCGGATTTTCAAGACATATGGCCCCTTAAAATGGTTCAGGTTAATTGGATCACACTGTATTTGAAGAGAAAAAGTATATGCTCAGACTAGGGCTCGAACCCAGAACCTTTCACATTCTAGACAAATGCTCTAACCGAGTGAGCTTTCTGAACAACCTCCAATCTAAACACAGTTTTCTCTTATATACACTGTTAATATAATTAATTTTAGGACTAGTTAGATAGAATTTTTTTTTAATTTATTAAAATTAGTATGAGAGGTGGTATTTTATTTAGTGACAGTTTAACTTTTTATTACTAGCATCACAATTCAAGTCTGGGCATGGAAAGGGTGACAAATTTTGTTCATACGCCTCTTATTTCATGTTTGAGTTTTTTTACGAGCCTAAAATTTACAACATGCACTGTTTAACTTCCTTTCCGAAGGAAGTTTTTATTTCATGACTTTTAGTCACTCTACAAAGAGTGAATAAACAAAATTTTATAAAATGAGAAACTTGAAAAAAAATTAAAATTTTGAAGGATTAATAAATTTTGTACTGATTTCTCTCTAGATCCAGTGTTTTTGGTTACAATCTTGACTGACGTCATGGATTTTTCAAATTCTAGAAGTCTTTGGAAAGGAGATAAGTCTGTAAGTTTCAATGTCATAAACTTATGACATGTAAAAGAACTTAAAAAATAAGAGATCTCAGTTCCAATGTCATAAACTTATGACATGTAAAAGAACTTAAAAAATAAGAGATCTCAGTTCCAATGTCATGTAAAAGAACTTAAAAAATAAGATATCTCAGTTCCAATGTCATAAACTTATGACATGTAAAAGAACTTAAAAAAATAAGAGATCTCAGTTCCAATGTCATAAACTTATGACATGTAAAAGAACTTAAAAAATAAGAGATCTTAGAGCAAAATTTGTCAGCCCTTTTAAATCCAGCTTTGAATTATAAGGAAGAGATCTTGTAAAGCTCGTTTGTAATTATTTTTAATAGTCCATGATGACCTTAGGCATTAAAAGAGCTTTGTTAAATAAGGAGATACTACTACTACTACTACTGTACTACTACAGTAAAACCTGTCTATGAATTAAATATATTTCCGTCTTGGCAGTTGTCCTCCTTATAAAGGTTTCCCAAATTACAAGCTTGAATTTTCTCACGCAGTGTAAGGGTTTTACATGCATGCTTTAAAGACATAACATGTCGGCTGAAATACAGACAAAATAGTGTATGTAACACAGCTCAGTTTTCACAGCAATACAAAACAACTTTATTACACAAAAGCGAGAAGGAACTCAACTTCAGGAAAACTGAATAGTTTCTCAACTCCCTTGCAGGTAAAGTAAACAGCAAGGAAAAGTGAGGGATTCCCCGCTGTTACACATACACAAGGGTATCCCCGCAATACAATAGCAACACAAGAAGGTAAAACAATATAATGCAGAAAGCGTCATATGCAGAATTTTGTCATTAATACTGTAATTAGAACGTGCTTGAGAATAATTTTCCGTCTTACTGAGGTAAAAATTAACTATTGGTACTTTAAAACCCATTCCATTTCCACGTGTGAAGGTTTCCAGCTTATACAGGATGATTTTACATATAAAATCATACCGTTCTGGAGTTTTTTCCCTTCTCTACAGGTTTCCTTCTTATAAAGGTTCCAGCTAGGACAGGTTTTACTGTATAAACTAACTCACTGACACTATCAAACCCATAGGTTCATAGCCGCGCTGACATAAGCTCTTCTTACATCTCTATTCTGAGATAATGTTTTCCAATATCTTTCTCTCCATGGCACGACAGGTCTAGAAAGTCCTTGACCTGCCAGCCGGCTGCTGGCCTCACATCTACATGTGTTAATCACAGAGATAGACGATCATCCAGCCAGTGTAGGGGTGACATGTAGTCAGCATATCATGTCCCCAGCTATTATATCTGGTTTTTCTCAACTTGGAGCTACTTATTGTAGCTACCCAATTTCCTCATGATGCTGGGTGGGCACTGGTACCATACTGGCCGAAATTCCATGAGAAAATTTCTTCTGCCATGGAGACTCGAACCAGTACAAGTCCCATAGCTCTGCACCAAGGCATCTTGCCTTAACCACTTGGCTATGGTGCCGGACATGTTTTCCAATCATCTCCTGTGTAATCTACGTCAAATCATGGTTAATGTTATTCTCCCACATCATTCATGGTTTAGCAACTGCTCCTCTTTTATCCCCCATTCGTGTCACATGTCCTGACTGTACCACTACTACTACTACTATTATTATTATTATTATTATTATTATTATTATTATTATTATTATTATTATTATTATTATTGTTAGTCGGCCATGGTGGACTACTGGTCTACTTGCCTCTGGTCCCGAGAGTCACGGGTTTGAACCCAGCCAGGGTCGATGGATTTTTTAGGATGGAAAAATCCAAGAAGCAAGTCCTCCGGGAGGAACTTTAAGCCGTGGGTCCCAAGTCTGAAGATTTTCAGGCTCGTAAAAGATCCTTAAGCCTGAATGAAAAGGCCTCTAAGCAAAATTTTCCCGTCTTAGTACTACCTTGGTTTCCTATATGTCAGTTTGAGGCGGAACACTGACCACGGACCACTCAAATGACATCTATACAAAAACAAGTGTAACTAAATTAGTATGGTTCAAATTCTTCCATGTAGGGGGAGAGCACCTAAATCTCTGTTAAGGGAAACATGAGCTTACAAGATTGTTATTATTATTATTATTATTATTATTATTATTATTATTATTATTGTTGTTGTTGTTGTTACTATTATTACTATTGAGGGAAAATGCCCAGTTGGTAGACCAAGAATGAGGTGGGAGAATAACATTAACTATGATTTGAGGGAAGTAGATTATAAAGGGGATGATTGGAAAACATTAGATCAGGATAGTGATGTATGGAGAGCTTATGTCTGCGCGGCCATGAACCTCCGGGTTTGATAGTGCCAGTGAGTTATTATTATTATTATTATTATTATATTATTATTATTATTATTATTATTATTATTATTATTATTATTATTGCTGTGAAAGCAAATTTAATTGCTAACATATTTTTCGGGGATAAGTCTTTATTGTTAAGGCATGTCGACTGAGAATCCATGATCCTATTCATTAAACCTTGCTACATATTTTGTGTCAGTCACCAACAGTAACTGTAAATTATAGTAATTGTTAGTGTAGATTTTAAGGCAAATGAATTTTCTTGTCTTTAGTTTTATAGAGTAATGACAATTAGAAATAGTTGTTATAGATGGAACCATTATTTTATTTTCCTTGGTTTTTAATTTTTTAGATCTCGGGTGTTTTTGGATCCTGCACTTAATTTGATTAATTTATTGATTTTTTTTCCCTTTTCTCTCTGTCGTGAATGTACTTCCTTTATGGTGACTGGTTGACATGGACTGCATACCATTTGCTGTAAGTATTACAAGCGGAGGCATGTTGGTGTTGGGTGCCGCTTGCTGCATGTCTCGTGTCTTGTGGTCGCAGCATGTCCCTATTAAAACTTATTTTCATTAATTTAAAAGATGGCAGTGACTTGCTTACATTCTGAAAATGCCCAGTATTGAAAAGTATCAAAAATGATTATTGAAACACTTACTAGAATCATCAGTTAAAATTTTAGTAGTCATTGTAAATGTCTTTACTTCTGAATACATATTTTTCTCTTTATTTTAGACCCACAGCCTGTACCTTCCAGAAATTAAGAGTCCCTCCATCTACTTTCAGTCTTCCAGGCGATCTCTTCCCGTCTGCAGGTAGACGGTCCCTTGCCACATGTACTTATCTTTATATATATAATTCTTTTGTACATGTATATGTTACTAAACTCTAAACAACTGGACCGATTTTGATGAAAATGTTTGTGTGTATTTGAATGGGTCCCTCGATGATTTAGATTCACAATTGGAGCCTGTAAAACCATTAGGTGTAGGAGTTCACTTGAAGTGAAAATTTAAAAATCATTCTAGCAGTCATAATTGTTTTATTTTTTTAAAACAAAACTCAGTATATGCTATTAAAATAAAGCAAGGAAAGTATTTTCCAAAAAAATCAACAATATCTTGACCACTAGAAGTAGAGGTTTCTGAAACCCAGAATTTAAAAAATCACTCTAGCAGCCACCCATGTTTGCTTTGTTGCAGTTAACTATATACTATACAATTTAATTAACAAAAAGAAAGATAATACATTCCATAAACCAACAAAATCAGACCATAATTTTGACTTGTTGAGAAATTTATTTTATACAGTTTCTTGCATTTATGATGTATAAAAAATAAAAAGATTGGATTGTAATGAATGTTATGACCATTTAACAAATTTGTTGTTTCTATTGACCATCTGGAGGGGCACGCCGTAGCATAGTGATTAAGGCACTGAGCTACAAGCCGGAGGGTCGAGGGTTCAAGTCCCGTTGGGGACAGGATTTTTAAACTGACCCAAACCCTCTGGCGGCACTATGGCCCTGGGGTCGACTCAGCATCTAACGGAAATGAGTACCGGACGCTTGTTCTGGGGTAAAGGCGGCCGTCACGCAGGGCTGACATAAAGTGCCGATTGTCTAGAAAAAGTGGGAGCCTTAACCTCCTACTACCCCAAGGGCCTCCTGAGGCCTGTTGTGGGATCACTTAATTGACCATCTGGATTGAATTTTGGGCTAAACTTCACAACATGTGACACAACTTTTTTAATTACTTCATAAACTCCTGTCAAATTTTATTCTTAGGGTTTCATTATTCAAATTATTTCCCAACATTTAAAATGATGTTTACATGTTTTCTAATGATTATTTGAATATATTTTTTCACGATTTTGAACTACATGAAGATGTGGCAGCCATATTGATTTTAACAAATATTCTGTGTTCCAGTGCAGCCACTGTAGTCTGTACAAATTAACTTACACTAAAGCTGTGATTTCTCTACAACGCGAAGCGGTGGTGCAAAATATTTTACGCTGACATGTTGCGTCATGTATTTGAATCCCGGATGCAATTTGCCGGCGCAAACAAAGAATATATCCGTAGTCATTGGTGTAATTGCTAAAACAAACAAAGATTTTATGACAAAATGTCAGTAAAACAATGCTTATTTTGTAACTTCAGCAATTTTAATGACAAAATGTTGATAGTGTTGCAAATCATAGAGTTCTGTGCAATATGAGCACGAAGGAGTTCAGAGATGTACAGAAAAAAAGAGTTTTTGTGGCTTGAACTTAGTCAAGAAATAAATAAAAGCTGTAAATATTGTATTGTATCTTAGGGATATTATGGATGTACATAAATTTCGTCTTCTATTAAGTTTTAAACCTGATAAAACTGCTCAGGCGAAAATCTGAAGTATTCTAAAATTTGGTATTATCATTACCATATATTCATTTAAGAACTTAAGAATAATTTGTTATATTATTTTCCATACAACATTTATATGATGCTGTTGCTCTAGGTGCTTTTTTCCTTCTCGACTAATATTTTGTGTCCCGCGCCGTAGCCGAGCGGTTAAGGTAGGAAGCCTTGGCGCATAGCTATGGGACTTGCGCTGGTTCGAGTCTCCATGGGGGAAGAAATTTTCTCATGGTATTTCGGCCAGTATGGGACCGGTGCCCACCCAGCATCGTGAGGCAATTGGGTAGCTACAATAAGTAGCGGCTCCAGGTTGAGAAACCAGCTATAACGGCTGGGGGACTCGACATGCTAACCACATGTCACCCCTACACTGGCTGTTGATCATCTACCTCTGTGATTGACACATGTGGATGTGAAGGGCCAGCAGCCGGCTGGTAAAAGGGCAACCGCTGAAAAGTGGAAAGACCCTCAATCGGACTAATATTTCGTACTATTTTAAACGTGTTGCAATGATACTTACAACTGTTTTTTATAAAGAATTATATGTTTATCTATGTACACAAATTATGACTTTTCCTCTCAATGATTTTTCAGTTCTTTAGAATTGAAGTGCGCATGCGCGAACGCTTATAAAATTAAATCTGCGATGGATGGTATGCGCTTTATGCAAAACCAGCATCATGCCGAGCATAACGCGAGAATGCATCACGTTGGGCACGACATGCTGTATAATAAACCATTAGCTAAAATAATATCAGTGTTCATTCTTTCTGAGGTTAGAGTACTTATATTGTATCAGGTTAGCTTTTAGGTTAGTATTTCACAGGTTAGAGTACTTAAATAGCTTTTAGGTTCATTGGCAATGCGAGTTCGAATATCGTGTATATGTTGGCTGCATCCCGTGATTTCATAGTGTAAACTGCTTTGCACCTGTTGGCACATGCACATGGTGTATGGTTGGTATTTTAAAAAATTTGTCTTGTCACATGTTGTAAAGTATTTGTGAATTTTGATTTTTATTGATGCACAATATACTTCTATATCGTACAAATGCCCTTAAGAGTAGTGCAGGAGTTAAGCTCCATTAGCTTCACAGCAGAAATGGGCAATATTTAATCCATTGAACAAATCAACTCTTCAACTTAAAAGTTCTGCTTTGCATATACCAATATTAAAGATAAGTACATATTAAGTACATGGGAAAGAAAAAAATATTAAGGAAGCTATATGGAGCAGCACAGGAACAAAACATATGGAGAATTAGAACAAACCAGGGAGTTGAAAGAATTATATAGGGATTTGGATCCGGTAGGAGATACTATTAGAAGAAAGAGACATGTGTTGCGTATGGAGCAAGAAAGAGGTGCTAGAAAGATTTTAGGAGGGAAACCGGAAGGAAGAAGATACGTTGGAAGACAGAAACTATGATGGTTAGATAAGGTTGAGGAAGACTTAAGACAACTGGAGGTGAAAAGGTGGAGACAGAAATCTAGTAATAGAGAAGAATGGGCAGTTGTTATGAAGGAGGCCAAGGTTCTTAGAGGACCGTAGAGCTGAAGGAAGAAGAAGATATATAAATATTTTAATAGGTTTCTATAAATATTTTGTTTAAAATTTGTTTTATATTTTTATATATATTTTGTTTAAAATCTAAATTCTCAATCAATTTCTAAGAGCTTCCACATATTTTACATGTAAGCAAGTTGCTGCTGTCATATTTTGTAATAAGATGACCTTTCAACTGTCCTTCTGTTATTGTATTACTAATGGTTCCGTATTAACTAGCATAGTTGTACTATTGTTACCATTTTGTAGTAGTTCTTCTCCTTCATATTGCCTGTTGTAGATTTAAAAATGTTTTAATATTTAAACCATTAACCATAGCTAAACTAAGATTAACTCCCTGTACTGTCATGCCACAGATATTTTTATCTCCTAATCCATGATTTTAGCTTCTATAATTTTTATAATATAAACATGCAAAATTGAGAATATATTTATTCTGTATGTGTTGAAAACTAAACAAAACTTTGAATAGGATTCCTGATGTATAGGAGGAAATGATTATATCAATCTGAGTGCAGAAATGTTTTAATTCCTGACATAAAGGACATAACAACTTAATAACAAAATATACATGCTATTTTGTGTTCTAATATGTTTTCTTTGCATCTCACATATATGACTGAAGTTTGATTCATAATTTCTTAAGAAATAAGTAAAATTAAATTGAGAGTTAAATCTGTGTTGCTAAAACCATGCTTTTGATTTTTATGTAGTTAATAACTAAAATCAATTGATGAAAGTTAAAAATTAAATTGTACCTGTTGGTAGGTGCCGTCGACCTCAACTTTGTTAATATAATTATATTATTTTAGTCTGGACATTTACCTCAATACTAAGTCTGGGAAAGCTGACGATAAAACAGAATTGTTTTGAAACATGTTCAAGAACAAATCAACATTAGTATTGAGGTAAGATGTCCAGACTAAAAATAATATAATTAAAATAACCTCAAAATATAACTTCCTAAAATTAAATATTTGTTAATATATCCTGCAGAAGATGGAAGATAACTTCCGAAAGCGCTTCAGTTAATTTATATACAATATATTAAGAAAGTTGAGGTCGACGGCACCTACCAACAGGTACAATTTAATTTTTAACTTTCATTTTATGACTTCACCTCAACGGAATTTGATATTAATTTTACTAGTATTGAACTAAAATCAAGTTCTTTCAATTCATATTTTAGGATTTTATTGGTCTCTAAACCCTCTATTAGGAATATATAGATTTTTGTAAGTTAATATACTTTACTAACGCGGCTCCGTTGTGCAAAGCGGTTAGATGCTCGCCTCTCACTGCTGGGGGTCCCAAGACCAAGTCTCGGTCACTCTATGTGGGTTTCATGGTGGACAAAATGGAACTTGGGCAGGTTTTTCTGGGGGTTTCTTCAATTTTTTCATTCCACCAATTTCTCCATGCTCAACTCATCCATTTCATTCATCTGCCTCTGTGATGTTGCATAAGGTGTGGTTGGCCAGCATCCTCGTCATTCACAGATCTCTATGTAGCGGTTCATCTCATCTCTTCCCTCGACCCAATCCTGAGTTGGATGCAAGTTGAAAATATTTATTATTTATTTATAATATACTTTACTAACAATGCAGTAATCACGTAAAATTTATGTTTAATGTATTGCTGTTTGTTATAAAACTGTAAATCACTCATTTAAATTATGTTCAACATTTATTTAATAACATAAGAGACAAGTTCAACTTGTAAGTTAACCTTTTTAGGTTCTAAAATCCAAATTTTAGGTCCTAACATGTAGTCCTCTATAATTTACATATACAGGTTTTTGGTACATTATATAAAAAAAATAAGTATATTTTTGAGAGTATTGGGTGAAAAACATAAAGGATTAGAACCTAAAAATCTAGGGCTTATAATATAGTCCGAGATCTGGCTGCAAGATTATTGCGTTCATCGAGTGAACAAAATCAATTTTTTTCATAAAATTGTGAATTACTGAATATATTTTTGCTGGGTTGCCTATTAAAATTGGCCACCAGTATGTTTAATTAAAATATAATTTATTTATTAATTCGAAATAATTTGATTCACTTGTTATTAAAATAAATTATAATCCAGTTCACAGAAATCAATGTATAGAGCTTGAAAAATTTTGGTTGCCATTGCACACTTTGCTGTAAACCTCCTCGCGGCTATAGCAGTCTGTGACACCAATCAGTAATAAAATGACAGTGAGTACTTATTTATTGTTTTATATTGTTCCCTTGCAGCGGGAAGTAAAACCACTGCCCTTTATGTATACCACATACAATGTATATACAAAAATATATCCAAAAGTAGTGTTAATATACATTATATGAAACAAATCACAGCATTTTAAATGAACTGAACTTTATTTGAAACAATATAAAACAATAAATACATACTTACTGCCATTTTATTACTAATTGGTGTCTCACCCTGCTGTAGCTGCGAGGAGGTATACGGCCAAGTGTGCAATGGCAACCAAAACTTTTCAAGCTCTATACATCGATTTCTGCAAACTGGATTTTATTTATTTTAATAACAAGTAAATCAAATTATTTTGAATAAATAAATTAGTTATATTATTAATTTAACATTTCTCAATGAAAGATAAATTAAATTTGAAGAGAAAAATTTTCGCCCAGACCGGGACTCGAACCCGGGACCCTTGGCTTTCCGGGCCAAGTGCTCTACCAACTGAGCTACCGAGGCGAGTTACGATCTAGACGCAAATTTTTCTCTTATATACGTTGTAATTCCCTATCGCCAAATGCTTTTGAAACCATTGTTTCTATCTTTGAAAATGGCGGCTTCTTAGTTAAGAAGACATTTATTGGAAATTTAACATTACTTTAAAAGCCAGTAAGGCCTCTAATGATGTTTTTATTATTAATTTAACATTTCTCAATGAAAGATAAATTAAATTTGAAGAGAAAAATTTACAACGTATATAAGAGAAAAATTTGCGTCTAGATCGTAACTCGCCTCGGTAGCTCAGTTGGTAGAGCACTTGGCCCGGAAAGCCAAGGGTCCCGGGTTCGAGTCCCGGTCTGGGCGAAAATTTTTCTCTTCAAATTTAATTTATCTTTCATTGAGAAATGTTAAATTAATAATAAAAACATCATTAGAGGCCTTACTGGCTTTTAAAGTAATGTTAAATTTCCAATAAATGTCTTCTTAACTAAGAAGCCGCCATTTTCAAAGATAGAAACAATGGTTTCAAAAGCATTTGGCGATAGGGAATTACAACGTATATAAGAGAAAAATTTGCGTCTAGATCGTAACTCGCCTCGGTAGCTCAGTTGGTAGAGCACTTGGCCCGGAAAGCCAAGGGTCCCGGGTTCGAGTCCCGGTCTGGGCGAAAATTTTTCTCTTCAAATTTAATTTATCTTTCATTGAGAAATGTTAAATTAATAATAAAAAACATCATTAGAGGCCTTACTGGCTTTTAAAGTAATGTTAAATTTCCAATAAATGTCTTCTTAACTAAGAAGCCGCCATTTTCAAAGATAGAAACAATGGTTTCAAAAGCATTTGGCGATAGGGAATTACAACGTATATAAGAGAAAAATTTGCGTCTAGATCGTAACTCGCCTCGGTAGCTCAGTTGGTAGAGCACTTGGCCCGGAAAGCCAAGGGTCCCGGGTTCGAGTCCCGGTCTGGGCGAAAATTTTTCTCTTCAAATTTAATTTATCTTTCATTGAGAAATGTTAAATTAATAATAAAAACATCATTAGAGGCCTTACTGGCTTTTAAAGTAATGTTAATTTCCAATAAATGTCTTCTTAACTAAGAAGCCGCCATTTTCAAAGATAGAAACAATGGTTTCAAAAGCATTTGGCGATAGGGAATTACAACGTATATAAGAGAAAAATTTGCGTCTAGATCGTAACTCGCCTCGGTAGCTCAGTTGGTAGAGCACTTGGCCCGGAAAGCCAAGGGTCCCGGGTTCGAGTCCCGGTCTGGGCGAAAATTTTTCTCTTCAAATTTAATTTATCTTTCATTGAGAAATGTTAAATTAATAATAAAAACATCATTAGAGGCCTTACTGGCTTTTAAAAGTAATGTTAAATTTCCAATAAATGTCTTCTTAACTAAGAAGCCGCCATTTTCAAAGATAGAAACAATGGTTTCAAAAGCATTTGGCGATAGGGAATTACAACGTATATAAGAGAAAAATTTGCGTCTAGATCGTAACTCGCCTCGGTAGCTCAGTTGGTAGAGCACTTGGCCCGGAAAGCCAAGGGTCCCGGGTTCGAGTCCCGGTCTGGGCGAAAAAAAAAAAAAAAATTTTTCTCTTCAAATTTAAATTAGTTATATTTTAATTAAACATACTGGCAGCCGAATTTTAATAGGCAACTCAGCAAAAATGTATTCAGTCATTCACAATTTTACGAAAAAATTGATTTTGTTCATACACTCGAACGTAGTAATCTTGCAGCCGTTTGGACTAATAGTACTACCATTTAGTTTTGGTAAAGTTATTTAAACTTAATTTCATTTGAATTGCAGCATTTTGTGCAAATTATCTTAATACAATATTGTAAGTGCATATAAAAAACACAGTACACTTAATTTTTAATTGTAAACTGCATCTGAAAGAGTTAAAGGGAAATATTGAATTATTTTATAGAAGTGTTGTATTCAGCATTTGTCTTAATGGCATTGAGGGAAATAATTGCAACCACACTTGTTTAATTTATATTTGGATTTGAAATGTATAAAAATTATGCAGTATGGAAACTTTTATTTCAGCTGCATTTGTTTAAAATATTTTGAAATACAATCCTTAAGTTTAATGGTAACAACAGAAGAAAGATAAAACATTTTCTTGAAGTGGGGTATAAATAATTTTAATTTAAATCAAATCTTAAATTAAACCTCATAGTGATTTGTTCCTATAAAATGTATTTCCATAGGCCTACTTTGAATATGAAACAATTCTTTTTATCTCAAAAAAAGAGGATAATTTCCCAATTCTTTAAAACCTCCTGAATTATTGAAGATGTGAAAAGAGGATTTTTTATTACCATATATAAATAACAAGTTTTGTAGTAAAAGAAAGTACATTTTTACTCAATGAAAAATTAGAATAGAATATTAAATATGTTAACCTCTCACCTAACCACTATTACAGCAATATTTATAAAGTTTGAAAAATATAGCTAAAGGAAACATGAAAACTAGTCACACAACTTAGGCTTGAATCTATGAATGCATTAGACCGTAAAAGTTGTTCTCTGCTGGGAAAGTTGCATCCAAATACTTTTTTTGCATACTCAAAAATCTGTTCATGCGATAATAATTGTTGAAATTCCTAAGCTACCTGGCGAGGTGACTTAGCAGAGAAACGAATCGTGAGCAACCCGATAGGAACCAATGGTAACTGATGTAGTTTGAAATCTTGCCGCATACCTTGCTGCTTTATCCAAGATGTTGGACCTTGAAGACTTTGATCATGTTTTCGGTATACGCAGAGAAGAGGAATTTGATAGAGTCTACCAAAGAATTCAACTGGAAGAACAGGAGAATCGGCGTAATATTGTGCGATGCAGACATCGTCGTATACAGTATTATTTGCAGGACGCAAGCGCAAATGCATTCCTCTAGCAGACGAAAATAACGGAAGTGGTTTTATTGCTGAGAATTCTGGGTAATTTCTTGCCAATATTACGAAAACGACGGCTTTCATGCATGACCAGTTAGTGGGTAGCTAATTTGATCTTTGCACTTGCTCACGGAAAGTCAGCTCACCAGTGATTGAAAGTAATTTGAGTAGAGACTAATGCATTTGCATGCGGCCCTTTGTCTAGGAAATAGTTGAGTAATTAAGTCATTTAAAGAGAGGAGCACTGTAGTCCACATTTCATCCTTTGTAAAGTAGAGACCATAATTCAGTTATACCAACCAGTTAAATCTATTAACTAGGTTCATGGATTTGTACTGAGATAATATCCTATACAAAATATATACACGATATCAGTTCCATGTATGCAACGAATGAACAAAATCACTGAGGGAATATAGTAATGAAAAAGACTGAATTCACATTTGTGGTCTCGAGGTAGCTTACTGCCTTGTCACACAGCAGGCCTGAATTCGTTCCCTGGTCAGGGCAAGTTTCCTAGGTGAGGTTTTCTTCGAGGTTTTTCCTCACCTGTAAGACAAATGTCAAGAAACTTTAAGGCCCAAACAATCCCCGAACATAATTTGGCCATTATAATCATTAGTATCATATTTGCCATGTTTATTATGAATGTGTGTGTGTGAATGGCATATTTTGTCTTGAATTGAGCTGATCACTCATTCGGAGAGGCCCTCCATGTCCTTGTGTGGTCAAAATAGCATGTGTATGATCCAAAGTTAAAATCCCTCTCCCAACATCGTGGCACTTAAAGTACCTATAAAAGAAGTATTCACAATTCCCACCTGCCTAGTTAAGATTAAGGTTTTTTTATATTATATTTTAAATTAACACTTTTCAGAATTGGACATAGTTTTATTTTAGAAAGAAAAATTAGCATTCGGATTGGGACTCAGACCCTACATCTCTAACTCTGTGCATTAGTATGATACCGATTACACCATCCAAACTCCCATACGAACATCAACAATTCTTTCCATATAATTCTCAGAACATAGTCTGGTGCTCATTTGAATTAGAGCCTGAGTTGACCCTAGGGCCGTAGTCTTGCCAGAATGTTTTGGCCAGTTTAAAAATTCAGGCCTCATTGGGACTCAAACTTTCTGACTTGTAGCATATTGTGTTGAACAACTACAGTATGGTGTGCCCCACATCATGTTCAAATCCATATTTAATGGTAAATAATATGGAATGTTGAGTAACATGAAGTCAGATAATGGAACTGCAATACAGTAAAAGCTCCTTCCGCGGGGGATATGTTCTGCAAATATGCCGCGAATACGGATACTGCGAATATGGAATGGTAATTTGTATGGGTATATAGGGGATACATTTCAAGGTTCCAAAATAAAATAAACATTATCAAAATAAAATCAATTAATGAGAGGTTATGAACAATTTTCCTTTTACTCAACATTATAAATTGGCAAACAAAGCAGGAAAGACATGTGTTATTCAATCAAAATTATTGCAACGAATGACAAGTTGAAACAATAAAATGCTGATCGTGGTGAGGGTGGTATTTATCAACGGACATAGCAGCATATGAAATACAGTGGCAGTGGCTTTTAACGACGACTTTAGGCTTATTGACAATAAGGTTTGTTTTACTTCAATATTAATTTGTTGATTTGATTTGAATCACTCTTTGTAAAAGCCGCCTTGGCACGTGCCTGCAATAAAAAAGTTGCCGATGCGTTAATAAAGGATACTAATTCTTCTAATATACCTACTGGATCTGCGAATAAAGAAATTTTTTAGCCACAAATACAGGAACTATGTTGCGATTTTTAACCCGCGAATAAGGACCTTTACTGTATATGACAATTATTCTTCATACATAACTATTTAATTGGAACTATCAATTCCTGGGATTCATGGCTGCATGGACATAAGCTCTCCATACATCCCTATCCTGAGCTAATATTTCCAGTTATTCCCTGTATAATTCACTTTCTTCTAATAGGGGTTTGTTCTATTCTTCCATTTCATTCTTAGCCTACCTTCTGGCCATTTTCCTTCCAGACATTTCAGTGTCTATCTTTTGTGCCACATGTCCTACCCATAACAGCATAGAAGATTGATTTTTTGCAAATTAACTCAGTGTCATTTGAGACTTGTATTTGGGTGGTTCAGTCCCACATCATGGCTGAGTGGTTAAGACAAGATGCCTTGGCTATGGGATTGGCGCTGGTTTGAGTCCCCATGGGGAAGAAATTTTCTTATGGAATTTCGACCACTATGTGACTGGTGCGCACCCAGCATCATGAGACATTTGGGTAGCTACAATAAGTAGTTACTCCAGGTTGAGAAGATGGCTGGGGGCTTGACATGCTGACCATATGTCACACCTACACTGGCTTATGATTGTCTACCTCTACATGTGGACATGAGGCTAGCAGCCAGCTGGTAGGCCAACGGCCTTCTAGGCCTGTCACGCTTGGAGTTTTTTTTTTGTGGTTAAGTTCAAACCCCAGTGATGACAAATCTGAGTGGGGTTTTCCTCAGTTAAAAAAGAAATGGTGTGTTGGAACTTCATTACTAGGTAGTTGTAATTAATATTTCATTTTAGGAAGTAATATTTTGAGGTTATTTTAATTAAATTATTTTCAGTCTGATCATCTTACCTCAATGTTAATGTTGATTTGTTCTTGGACATATTTCAAAACAATTCTGTATTATCGTCTGGACAAGCTGACAATAAAACAGAATTGTTTTGAAACATGTCCAAGAACAAATCAACATTAACATTGAGGTAAGATGATCAGACTGAAAATAATTTAATTCATTACTAGGGCCCATTTCATAATGTTAAAACATTATTTTTCTACAGAAAACTCATGACATACAATAAAAACACACACAATCTATTACATACATTAACTGACCTCGTTAGTCAAAGGGTTATGTTCTTTGCCACTGGTCTTGAGGGTTGCAGGTTTAAATCTGCCCAAGGTTGATAGAATTTTAGAATGGAAAAATCCAAGGGAAAAGTCTTCTGGGAGAGACTTTTATTCTGTAGGCTTGTTAAAGAACCTGAAGCCTAAATTAGAGAATCATTGAACAAATTTTAATTGGCCTTTCTCATCTTAGTTACTTACTAGATGTCTCTTTGAGGAGATGAACCATTGTTACTTGCTGACATCTGTAGGGAAATGGGGGTAATTAAATTAGCCTTGGTTAAGTAACTCTCATGGGAGCACCCTTACTCCATGTGGGGATGTATGGGCATAAATAGATTAGATACACCTAAGCTCCTAGTGCATTATACCTTAGATGTTAAAGCATCAGCAAATAAGAATGAAATAAAAACTTAACTGTTCTTATTTTAAGAAAGAAAAGGTAATGTTTGAACCCTGGACCTCTAGTTCTACGTACTTCGGTGCTGTCCGTTACACCATTCAAACGACAGTACAAGCATTAACATTTCTTTCAACTTGAAAATTTGAATGGTGTAATGGACAGCACACTATAGTGTTGAAAGAAATGTTAATGTTTGTATCGTCGTTTGAATGGTGTAATGGACAGCACACTTGTACATACAACTAGAGGTCCAGGGTTCAAATCCCAGTTCAAACATTAATTTGTCTTTCTTAACTTAGATTCTATCCAGGATTGGAAAATGTTAATTCAACTAAAAACTGTTCTTATTACATTATCCTTCATACATAAGTAATATTTTAGTTATTTGTTTTTTTAGTTTCTGCACTTTTTTATGCCTTTAGGATGAAGGATAATTTATTTTGTTCCAATGAAATTATATAAATAAATTTATTAAAATATTTTTAAGGCGCATATCTTCATTCTCTTATTCATAGCAGATTTGAGTTGAGTCCTTAATTGTTAGAATGCATCACAAATAAAATACAAGCTAGTTATGTAATATTTATATTTTTTTATTTAAGTGTTTTTTTGCGTCTTTCTTTTAATTGATGTCTGATCATGTCTATGCATGTGTATGTCTTCAACTGTATTTAGTTATCTATCTAATGTACATTGTATATAATTATAAAATCTAAGTAACTGAATTTCAGATAATTATGTTTCTTATGAATATGTTGTATGCTTAATTTACAACTACTATTTTAATAGAATCATAAGAGGGAAACTAATTTTCAACAATTTTACTGCCTTTCTCAGCCAAGAAGTCGATCACTCACTCCAGAAGTTAGAATATCCATTATAATGCCAGTTAATCTTAAAGATGATATGGGTTGAGATCATCCTCTACTCGTCATTCATTTAATTTTGAAATATTACTTCCATATTGAAATACAAGAGAGCAAATTATATTATTGCCAACTGCTTAGTATTGGATACCAAGCTACTTGTTTCTAAATAATTTTTTTTTTTGTAAGCCCATATTTTCCCTTTACAGAGATTTAGGCGCTCTCCCCCTACAGGGAAGAATTTGAACCATAGTAATTTAGTTACACTTGTTTTCTTATAGATGTCATTTGAGTGGTCCGTGGTCAGCGTTCTGCCTCATACTGACATCTAGGAAACGAAGGTAGTACTAGGACAGGAAAATTCGGTAAATTTTGCTTAGAGGCCTTTTCATTCAGGCTTAAGGATTTTTTACGAGCCTGAAAATCTTCAGACTCGGGACCCACGGCTTAAAGTCCCTCCCGGAGGACTTGCTCCTTGGATTTTTCCGTCCTAAAAAATCCATCGAACCCGGGACCAGAGGCAAGGAGCATAACCACTAGTCCACTGCGGCTGATGTTTCTAAATAATAAACAAATAAATATTCTGTGTGGTAGTAAAAATTCTTTAGCAGGATTTAGATAATACTTGTATGTTTGACAGTTATATATTTTTTATATAGTGCCATTATTTTTGCAATGTGCTGAAGAAAGCTGTTGCCCAGCAGATTCTATGTATACATTTCTTGATTCAAGAGCATAGATATTTCCATTGCAATAACAATTACAATAATCACCACTCTTATCATAGATGAAGTGATCTTTTACTCCCACACATTTCTGGCATCTTTCAGTAAAGTTTGCATTAAAATTCCATGTTATGACAGACTAAGAAAGTCATTGGGTACCAGGTGGCTATTGGCCTCACACCCACACTTGTTAATCACTGAAATTAATGACCATCCTGGGAGTGACATGTGTTTGGCATATTGGGTCTACCAGCCATTGTAGCTAGTTTTCTCATGTTGGTGTCATTGTTATAAAAAATCTTGATGTTGGTTGGACATCAGTCCTATACATGAGGCAAAATTCCTTGAGAAAATTTCTCACTGATTGGGGACTCAAATTAATGTGTGTTGCAGAGTTTTGCTCTAAGGCAAGGATTTTGATTGTTCGCCTTCAAAATGCTTGCATTTACAAATTTTAATGTTATTATAAAATTGCTTCAATTTTTCTGTTTGTTGAAAAAATGCAAATTTTTATTCATTTACCAATAAGTCTTAGAAAAAGATGTAATTTTGTATTCCC
The DNA here is from genome assembly GCA_030220185.1 of Diploptera punctata. NCBI lineage: Eukaryota > Metazoa > Arthropoda > Insecta > Blattodea > Blaberidae > Diploptera > Diploptera punctata. The sequence goes on from JASPKZ010009386.1 coordinate 1,736,305, forward strand.
CATATCTCTGTGCAGATTGCCTTTGTGGTGTAATTTAGATTTAGTGATTACATAAAATAAAATTAAAGTTTTATACGATTTTCATATTTTTTAAATACAAATTTGTTACAGCTGTTTCAGTACTTTGTACCTTCTCCAGGCGAATACTGATGAAGAAGGTACAAAGCACTGAAACAGCTGTAACAAATTTATTTGTATTGAAATAAATATGAAAATCGTACAAAACTTTAACAGTTTTATTTTATTTAATCACTAAACATAATGGATTTTCATCAAGTAAACACCAAATCAATTGATGATTTAGATTTGTCTGGCATCCCATGGACTAGTTTAGATGCAAGCTATTGGCTACTATAGAAACTTCTTTTGTGTATAGATCTGAAACTATTCATTCAGTTTCATGATGACAACTGAGTAGCTCCTTGATATTAGTCATAAATTGTACTTATGGAGTCTGAAACTAAGATTCAGGGATTCTGTCACAATTTTTGTGTTTTCTTGTACTACCATTTGCTATTTAGTGACAGTAAACATTTCATTCTGTCTTGAGCTGCCATTATGTGTATTTATTATATTATTACATCTCTGTTCATTTATACCATCCTATATATGACAAAATTCCATTCAGGTATGTCACAATTATAAAATTATAAAATGAATGTGTATAAGGTACCATCTTCCTCAACTTGAATATTATTAATTAAATAAAAATAAAACGTAGTTAACATCTTAACAAATTATGAATTGTATTATTACATATCAACAAGTTGTTTTAAAAAAAGAGGCCCAACTTTTAAAACATATGGAAAAACCTTTAGAATTGACAATTTGAGAGAAGATATATATTCAGAAGAACAATTTTAGATCCATGAATTTCGAGATTCCTGATGAACATAACCTCATCTCGAAGTTCATCAAATCAACACCAGATGGCAAAGTTATTGATGGAGATTTCAACAAAAAGCCAGTAGTCATAATGTCGGTTGAAAATGAGAGAGATGTTTCTCTTGAAAACTAGTTCCTGTGTTTAAAGAAAACATGAAATATGAGGTAAGATGTAAAAAAAAAATACACTCATTAATTTACGAATGGAGAAACAGTACTTGCATTCCTATCCATTACTGCTTAATCACTTTATTTACAACGAACTTAAATATCTGAATGCTGTTTCCTCTATATGCAACTTGTGGACGCATCTTGCCTTGGTGCCTGAACCAATAGTAGGAAGGCCTAGGTGTACTTGAGAGGATAACTTTCGAATGGACTTTTAGGGAACTGGATATTGGAAATTTGATTGGATGTCGTTGGTTGAGGATAGGGACCAGTAGAAAGCTTTGGCATATGTTGCACTGAACCTAAGGATTTCATAAATCATAGAGTTAGTTATTCAGTTGACTAATTCAGGGTCATTATTTTCAACATACTCTGTGGTGAAGATGGTTATTTTAATTGTAATTTCAGTTGAGAAATGTATGCCCTTGATTTGTGGGTTATGGTGGTTAAAAGCTTGCTTCCAGGTTGCTATGATTTCTTATCAATTGGAAAACAAAAAATAATGGCACTGTAATTAGAAGTATCAATTTTTATAAGATTCATGATGTGTTCCGTTGAGGTATTATTCAGAATTAAATATAAAATTATGGAATATTCACCTGAAAGGTTCGTCTCCTCAACAAAATTAGCCAATACGCTAAAGAAAGCCGACAAAAACGTAAAAATAGTATACAGAACTAATAACAAATTAAACAACATAATAAACAATAACATTGAAGAAAATAACATTTTCAACAGCAAAGGAGTATATAAATTGACATGTAAGGACTGCAACAAATTTTATATTGGAAGAACAAACAGAAGTTTTAACATCAGATTTAAAGAACATTTTCAAGACTTTATTCACGCAGAAGGAAAATCAAGCTATGCAAAACACATAATCCATGAAGGACATCGCATGTTAAATATTGAAAACACCCTAACAGTAATGCACAGAGAAAATAATCCAGCGAAGATAAACATACTCGAAGAGATGGAAATCATGAAAGCAGCTCACAACAACGACAATCTGATAAACGAAAATGAACCCAATACATGTAACCCCCTCTACCAGATCTTCAGTGAAACACCAGTTTTGAATCCTGCCGATGATGGGACAAGTCCCGAAAGCGCTACAGTTAAATAATTAATTAAGTTGAGAAGACGGACCTTTCAGCTGAATACTCCATAATTTTATATTATAATTTTGAATTAGAAGTATGCACTTACATAAACCAACATTGGTCCTAATCATTACCGTTCTTGCCTTTGGTTCCAAGATTTGTGAATCCTGGGGTGATGGATTTATAAGGGCATAAGAATTGAGTTTGACTTCTTTCTGAAGGGGAGTGAAATGATGGATCCTATTATTTATAGCACATAAAAGAACCCTGAGTCAGAGAAAAAAAAAAGTAACTCTTTGAGCAAAATTTGTTAATCCTTTTCACACCAAAATTTGAGTGGAGATGCTAATAACTTGACTCACTTACTTACTCACTGACACTATCGAACCCGTAGATTCATGGCCGTGCAGGCATAAGCTCTCCATACATCCGTATTCTGACCTAATGCTTTCCAATCATTCCCTGTGTAATCTAATACCTCAAATCAATTAGTTATTCTACCACCTCATTCTTGGTCTACCAACTTGGCATTTTCCTTCTTATTTTCATACAAGAAACTTCCATTCACGTCTTTCATTCTCCATTCGTGCCACATGTCCTGCCCATCACAGTATACGAGACTTTGCTAGTTAAAAATAATCCTTAAATAAAATACCACCTACCTACACAAATTATTGTTTAATCTAAACTAGTAGAAACGACTATGATGAAGCAAAACTTATTTTTATGATTGTAAAGTAGCATTTTTTGTGATTACTAGAAATGGGGTATACATATAAAAATAGTTGTTTTGTGCATAAAATAAAATTCAGTGAGATGGAATGCATTTGCATGTGTGGTAGAGTAGCTAGGTCCATGGCCACACGGACATAAGCTCTCCATACATCCCTATCCTGAGCTAATGCTTTCCAATTATTCCCTGTATAATCTACTTCCCTCAAATCATAGTTAATGTTATTCTCCCACCTCATTCTTGGTCTACCAACTGGGTGTTTTCCCTCTGATTTTCCTTCAAGAAGCTACCATGCACGTCTTTCATTCTGCATTCATTCCACATGTCCTGCCCATCACAGTCTTGACTAGTTAAAAATAATCCTTAAATAAAATACCACCTACCAACACAAATTATTAAACTAGTTAGAAACCGCTATGATGAAGCAAAACTATTTTTTTTTTGTGATCGTAGACGAATGGAGGAAATTATAATGCGAAATTGAAGACAAATCATTGGTGCCGGAAAAATGTATCAACATTGTTAAAACCGGAAATATATATAAAGTAGCATTTTATGTGATTACAAGAAATGGAGGGGTATACATTTAAAAATACTTGTTTTGTGCATAAAATAAAATGCAGTGAGATGGAATGCATTTGCATGTGTGGTAGAGTAGGTGTATGGAGTTTTGTAGAACTTACTTTCCTTCCTTGTTTTCATGCTTTCAGAAGTTCATTGAAGTGTGCATTGCTTTCAAGGTAGGTTACACACACATCTTGTGTTTTCAGTAACATGACCATGCCATGTGTTATTTATAATTTTATGACATCTTAATACACTTGTTACAATTCTTACTGTGGCTTTTATAATTTGGAATTCTTTATTTGTTTAATTTTTCTCAATTGCAAGAAATCAATAAATTTGATTTTTACACATTTATAATAAATATTATGTAACATTTAACCTTTACTAACATTGTTATTCATTACTGCAATGAACTCCATATTTCAAGACCTTCTTTGATCTGTGGTTAATAGGTAACTTATAAATTAGAACTAATATAATTATTTGATTTTAAACATTGTTGTATCTACCACATTAACTCAGGTAGCATGTCTGCCTTCTGATTAGCAAGTCTAGGTTTAATAATAGTGAGTGGAGAACATATTTTTAACGACTCACCTCATATAATTTCAAATTTCTTTGATTCCAGCAGTTTCAGACAATATCTTGTCCCTCTTCAGTCATGAGTGGGAGCCATGACTGAAGAGGGGCAAGATATTGTCTGAAACCGCCGGTATCAAATAAATTTGAAATTATATGATGTGAGTTGTTAAACATATGTTCTCCATTGACTATTAATGATATAACCTCATAATGTTTACTTCCCAGTATTAATTTAAATATAAGTCTAGGTTTGATAACCTGGAAGGTTGGAGATTGTAACTGTAAATGATTTTTTTTCATTTTTTGCTTTATGGAAATGAAACCGCTGACCTTCTGGCAAGAAAGGGACTAAAATCTAAAATATTGACACCATTAACTAAAATGTATCTGCTGTTTAAGAGATCTTCATCAAAACAGAACTATGTGACTTGCTCACTTTTCATTGGTTATGGACATTGTTGTATGTTGTAGAAGCAATAAGTATGTGAAAAAGTAGTTCCTTTGATTAAAGTAGAACTATGTTCTCTGAATATACTTATTCTTCATTAATGAAAATAATATTCGAAACATAGAAAATATTCTAAAATATACCAAATCAATAATTACATCTTAAAATAGTTTATTACTTATGGATGATGCATTTGAGTCGGTTCTAATGCAACAAAATGTCTGAAGGTGTCGAGTCTAATGTTGATGTGTCGTCATCTAAATTTTTTACTAGTGTTAAAAAAACTTTTTTTAAATTTATTGCATAAGTTCAGTGAAAAATCTCACCAGCTTTCTTGTAATCTACCACATTCAACGATCACATTTCTTATATTCTTCACATGTGCTCCCTGTCAATGTGACAGTAATTGTGGTGTGAATGGCGGAAGGATACAATTGGCATTTGTTTATGTTAGGATCATTCTAAGAGCGGATAAGGTATAAGTTATCAATGGACTAAATTAATAGTTGATAGAAAATTGAAAAAAAATAACCATATAAATATTTTAAAATTTCAAAGCAACAACAGCTGTCGTCAACAATAATTCATCAATTCTGGATTCACCCAGACATGGTTCAGTAGCAAAGCTCCTCATCACCAAAGGACTCGATTGTCTGGCTGCACATCTTCATAACATTTCCATCTATCCATCATCTAAATATGTACTTTGGAATGAGGATAATTCAATAATGATAATAGAACAAGTGCCCTTTCAAGACTGCAGTACAACTGGACTTGGCAAATCTTTATCAGGAAACAAGAATGAGATTGGAGTTCATCTAAGTTCCTGGGCAATGGATTCTACTACTTTTTACTTTATGCTATATTGAGAAATTAATAGTATTACACTTTTAGTTAATTTGGGGAGAAACTTTTCAAACTTCAAAGAATTAATTTCTTGAATGAGTATTTTTTTAAGAACAGTAAACTAGAGCATGGAACTCACTTCCCAGTCATGTGAGGAACTATCAATCACTATCATTATTTAAATCCAAATTATCTGATATCTTAAGTTCCACACAATGAAAATATTAATTGTATAACAAATATATTCAACATTTTGTATATACCTATAAATATTCATCTAGGAAGCTTTACTTGCTTAATTTTGGTATTTTATATTATTTTTATTTTATTCCATGTTTTCTTAGTACTAATATTAGACCACATTCTCATTTTAAAATTTTATTTTAATTTTGTACCTAATTTTAGGGTTAATATTTATTTTTTGAAAAAAGAAATCTCGATTTGTCTTTTGTTTACTCTATATTTTAATATGATTTTAAAATTCTAATAAGTATGTAATTTTTGTATAATTTACTATTCAGTGGTAGTCCATTGCTGTGGTTTCGAGGTAAGACGCAGCGGGCCCAGGTTCGATCCCCGGTTGGGACAAGTTTCCTGGGTGATGGTTTTTTTTTGGGGTTTTTTCTCATCTGTAAGACAAATGTCAGGAATAACTAAGGCCCAAATGGTCCCCAAACATCATCTGGCCATCATTAACATATTCATTAAGTTGAGGATTAAGGACTCTCCTGGTACATCATTACCATAATCATCACCTATCATATAATACTGGGGCAGCATAATTCCGCTTTCCAGGCGCTCCAACCTCAGAAGTGGGTTACAATAATGCCATGCCAGGAGAGAATGGCAGAATGTCGAAATGACAATGTGGTGGCATTAAAAAATGAAAAAACTTTCCTGGTTGAGTGGAAGAGATGGCCTTAACTCTGCCAGCTTAAAAAATAAAGCATTATTATTATTATTATTATTATTATTATTATTATTATTATTCATCTTCAAGGTATGGGCCTGTTGGCCCGTTCTGCTCCCCAGTGCACTATATGCTACAGGTGCAGGTCGACTTTCCAACGTTTTGGTCTTCCTACATTTCTTCGGCCTAGATGCCTATAATGAAGCAGCTGTTTTGATAAACGATTATTTGGCATTCTTTGTATATGTTCAAACCAATTATTATTTCTGTGTATTCTCTTGTTATATATATTATTATTATTATTATTATTATTATTATTATTATTATTATTATTATTATTATTATTATTATTATTTTGATTGCGGATGAGCCCATGTAGGACTATGCAAAATACTTAGAGGCGTTTCCTTTGAGCCCAAATTTCTTTCATTCTTTTGCTATGAGCTTGTTTTCTATCATCTGTCCAAGTTGTTCCAGTTTTTTTCTTCGGTTTGTCCTCTTGGTCAACTTTCCACTTATTCACCTTAATTCTAAATATACCTCTGTTTGGGATATCTTCTTTAGTAATTCCTGCCAATTTTAAGTCCTTTTTGACTTCATCAATCCACTGGAGCTATACTTCTGTTTTCGTAGAATTCCATTATCTGTTTTGTAAGCGAACTCTAAAAATCTGGGATGATCAAATAAAACAATTGATTGAAGAAAAAAATGCAGCTTATAAAAAATATTTGAACACAAAGAAAGTAGAAAATGAAATAGAATTCAAACGCTGTAGAGCTATTGTTAAGAGGGAAATAAGAAAGAGACATAGGAAAACATGGTTAAATTTTGTTACACATTTAGAATCAGATTTGCATAAGCTCCAACCTAATGCCTTCAAAATATTAAAACATTTGAATAAAGATATTAAAGAATCTACCAAAATTAATTGCGGAGTAACAAAAGAAGATTTTTTCAATTATTATAAAAGTCTTTGGACTGACAATAGCTATGAAGATACAATTTTCCGAAATAATAATGAGACAGATTCCATAAATATCATTGGAAGAATTGAACAATAGTTTAAAGAAATTAAAAAAATGGAAGGCAACTGGCACAGATGGCTTGAATTCTGAATTGTACAAATATGCAGGCAAACAGTTCCATGAAAGACTGTTGTCCTTCTTTAATAATGTATTCAAAAATGCAGATATACCACAAGAATGGAAGACAAGCATTGTTATACCCCTGTTCAAGAAAGGAGACAAGAGAAAAATGGACAACTATAGGGGAATCAGTTTGTTAAAACACATGCTACAAAATTTATGCAGACATTTTAATGGAAAATTGAAAAGTTTCAGTGAAACATTCCTTATGGAATGTCAAAATGGATTTAGGAAAGGACGATCTTGTATTGATTCAGCATTTTCTGTTAAACTATTGCTTGAAAAAAGAAGAGAATTCAACTTAGAAACACATTTTGCTTTCATAGATTTTGAAAAAGCATTCGACACAAGTCAAGAGATCAAAACTCTTAAATATATTGGAAGACAGAAATATACCAAATTTACTTCGGCAGAACATACAAAATATTTACAAAGACAACACCATAAAGATTAAATTAATAAACAGATTTTCTGAAGAAGGAATTATAAATCGTGGTGTGAGACAAGGCTGCCCCTATCCCCAACACTGTTTGCAATTTATATCAATGAAGTAATATGTTGCTGGAACAAAACATATAAATTTGGAATAAGAATATCAGAAAATAGAAAATTAAACACCCTACTGTTTGCAGATGACCAAATAATAATAGCAAATTCCGAAGATAATCTACAGAAAGGTCTGTATGAACTTAACAAAATTACAGAAGAATATGGATTAAAGATATCTACAGAAAAAAACAAAAATTATGGCATTTCAAGGTGTAGATCCTGTCAGAAGTAAAATTGTACTGGACAATAAAATTTTGGAGCAGGTGAATAATTTTACATATCTAGGATGCAATATCTCATATGAAGAAGAAAAGGATGTAAATGCAAAAATATCTAAATTTTTAAGAATTTTAGGGTTAATAAATTCTATCTTCAAGCCACAGTTAGTCCAAAAGCATTCAAGACTGAAAGTGTATAAAACACTGGCTCTTCCAACTCTTTTGTATGGTAGCGAAGTATGGACGTTGAAACAGAAGGATATACAGAGACTTAGATCTGCTGAAATGAGATATCTTCGGAGGACTGCAGGATACACACTACTAGATCACAAAAAAAATGAAGACATCTTAGAAGAATTACACATGGAATCTTTAGAAAACAAAATTTCTGATTATAAGTCAAGATGGATACAACATGTTCATCGAATGGAAGATCACAGAATACCCAAACTAATGTTAAGATATCAACCTGCAGGAAGAAGAAGACCAGGACGTCCACTCAAAAGACTTCTGGATGGTGTTTCTCTTGAGGCCGAAACAGGTCAACAAATGGCCTAAATTCGTGAATGTACTATGATGATGATGATGTTTTGTAAGCCTATTTGAGTTCATTCGTTTAAAATGGCCATAAAATGTTAACCTTCGTTTTCTAATATCACTATGAATGTCTGTATATAATTTTATTTCCTTTTTATTTCTGAGTCTAAATGCTTCACCTATGACATGTGGACCTAAAACTTTTTAATTTTGCATTCTTTTTTCACTATATTTTCAATATATTTTTTTCTGTTCAAAATTAATGTTTCTGCTCCATAGAGGCAATCTGGTTTTATTACAGTGTTTTAGTGTCATAATTTTGTATGTAAAGATATGCATTTTTTATTATAAGTGTTGTGAGTAAGCCGAAATGCTGTTTCCATTTTTTGACATCTACTTTTATTGGCTTTAGTTTCAATTCCATTTTCCTGAATTATTTCACCAAGATATTTAAATTGTGAAACTCGTTTAATTTTTCCATGTTTGGTTTCCAGATATTTTGGTGCTTGTTTATTATTACTATTATTGTATATTATTATTATTATTATTATTATTATTATTATTATTGTTGGTTATGCATGATAAGATTATGATGATGGTGATCAGTATATTGATAAAGAATTTGAGAATAAGATGAGATAAGAAATATAAACAAAAAAATATATTTAAGTACGCTTCTTAGTTGTTACCATGCTATGCTGTGAGGTTAATTTACGGGTTCAAACCCTGTTGAGGTCGATGATTTGTAAGGGCATAAAAATATGTCTTCTCTAGAAAGGAAGTGAAACTGGGTTCTGTGTTGAATATTTAAAGCACACAAAAGAACGTCAAACTTGAACAATATTTATCGACTCTTTCACACTTGGATTCGAATTGCATGCTAATGACCTGAGTATCATTAAAAATAAAGATTGTAACTATTGAATTGCATTTCATCTAGTTTACTGAATTAATATTAACAAAGGATAAAAAACAAATATGAATCAAAACTTTACAACTTATCATCAGTTATGATCCTCTCATCTGGACATATTTTGGAGATCATCATCCCCATTCTCAACTAAATTCTGACTGTTTGAAATGAACCATTAATGCCAACTTTTCTCATACCACGTGGTGAGGGTTGAATTAATTTCAAGATCAGATTAAGTTTCTGGAGAGCAAGATTTGATCTTAAAAGTTCATTCAACCCCACTAGGTGGCACAAGAAAAGATGGTTCTAATAGATTATTTCAAACAATTGGAATTTAATTGTGATTGGGGGTAATGATCTACGAAACATCTCCAGGTGACATGTACATTTTTAAATTTATATTTACCTCATAGTGTTACTTTCCATACATTTTTTATAAAATTAACAGGATTTTAAACAAAAAAACAATAAATTTCAAAATTAATTAAGCTTACATTTTTAAGAAAGGGAAAAAAAATGTAATTTAAATACTTTACCAAAAAAAATATTTTTAACATAGATATTTTTAAGCAAATATTATTTTCCATTGTTTAACATTTGATCATAATTAAGTCATTGTAAGTTTTTAATTTTTTTAATTTTGCAAATTACAGCACTTTGAACAAAGCTTTTATGTATGTTTTTATTATTAATTTGACACTTCTCACTGAAAGATAAATTATATTTGAAGAGAAAAATTTTTGCCTAGACCGAGACTCAAACCCGGGACCTTTGGCTTTCTGGGCCAAATGCTCTACCGACTGAGCTATCGAGGCAGGTTGTGATCTAGATGCAAATTTTTCTCTTTATACGTTGTAATTTACGAGGGAATTACAACGTATAAAAAGAAAAAAATGTGTCTAGGTCGCAACTCACCTTGGTAGAGCCTCAGTTGGTAGAGCATTTGGCCCGGAAAGCCAAAGGTCCCAGGTTCGAGTCTCGGTCTAGGCAACAAATTTTCTCTTCAAATATAAAGCTTTTATGCGTTATGCTTTATTATGCTTTTAAAATTGTATATACTCATGTATATCAATGCCACAATAATATTATTTATTTATTTATATACAGATTTCAATGTATACGCATCTTTCTATGCCTAAGTTTTATTTTTCTTCTCCACTCATCCATGTCCATCCATTCCATGTTCTCCAGTCTTCTTGTTCTCTTTCCAGTTCTTATTTCTTGCATCCATGAGTTTCTTCTTCCTAGCAGACACTATTCCAATGTTTTTCTGGGTAACCGTTCTTCTTGCATTCGTCATATGTGCCCATACCAATTTAATTGCTTATATCTTACATAATCTACTACCTGAATATTTAATATTCAAGTTTTCTCATATGACATTATTTCTTATTTTTTCCAATTTTGAACAACTTGCTGCTCTCCTCAAAAAAACCATTTCCATCGATCTAAGTTTTTGTTTAATTTACATTTTCAGCTCCATATGAGACAGTATTTCTCGCTATTGAATTATATATTTGTAACTTCTTTTTCCTCATATGTCTGTTCCATAGGACACTATTTAACATGGCTGTTATTGCTCTACCTTTATTTATTATGTTCTTATTGCCTTTTTTTTTTGTATATCCTCTTTATCTACTTTTATCCCCAAATACTCAAATTCTTTACATTTGCTAACATACCACTTCTGAAAATAATAATAACAATAATAATAATAATAATAATAATAATAATAATAATAATAATAATAATAATGAACTCCATGGCATAACAAACATAGAAGGCTCTTGGCCTATCAACCAGCTGCTGGTCTCACATCCACATGTGTTGATCACAGAGGTAAACGATCATCCAGCCAGTGTAGGGTGATATATGGTTAGCATATCGGGTCTCCCAGCCATTATAGCTGGTTTTCTCAACCTGGATCTGCTACTTATTACCTTATGATTAGAGTCAGGATTTTTATGTAATAAAAGATAAGATTGCAATACAGATAGTATATATTATTCAACTGTTACCAAGATAAAAGACAGTCAGGAGTCTTACTTCTCATTACACTATTCAACTGTTTGTGTGTGAAACAAAAACAAAAGACAGTCATAAGTCTAACTTCTCATTATACTATGTTGCAATCTTATATTTTAGTACATAAAAATCCGGACTCTACTTATGATGCTGGGTGGGCACCGGTCTTATACTAGCAAAATACTATGGGAAAATTTCTTCCCCATGGAGACTCGAACCAGCACAAGTCCTAATGCTCTGAGCCAAGACATCTTGCCTTAACCACCCAGCTTAATAATAATAATAGTAATAATATACCAATTCGGCCATGAACCTACCGGTTCGATAGTGCCAGTGAGTAAGTAATAATATACCAATTGTAGGTGAAAAATTGAATTATGATTTTAATCCATATTTGGTTCGTCTTCCGGGCTTATAGGCCGTGGTCTGGTTGTCTTCATACTCGACGTTTCATCTACTGCTGCAGTAGACATCATCAGGAGATACTGCGTGCTCTCTGTGAACTCCTCAACAGTCGGCTGCAGACTGGCTGGTCGTTGGAAACTGTCTCTCTGTTTATAGCTAAACCCCGGGTGGAGGGAGGGTTTTCTGCGCGGACCGAGTTATGCGCTGTAGTGCAGTTTGCAGAAGTCATAGGCTTCGTTGTCGTGTTATGCAGTGCCTACAATTATATGATTTTAATGCTTGATACCTCATCATTATAATTGGCGCAACGGTCCTTTTAGTTTGACCTTAACCTCCGACATAACAACCATCCATTCTCTTCGGTCAGTGGCCTTATTTCTCCAATTTGTTATGCCAATTTTCCGTAGGTCCATCTGTACTTTGTCCGTCCATCGTAACCTAGGCCTCCCAACTTTTCTCTCTTCCATTCAGCTTAGCGTTTGATATCATCCTGGGCAAATGTGTCTTGTTCATTCTGCAAATATGGCCTAACCATTCAATACGTCTTACTTACTTACTCACTGGCACTATGGAACCCGTAGGTTCATGACATAAGCTCTCCATACATCCCTATCCTGAGCTAAATTCAATATGTCTAATTTTAATATCTATAACTATAATGTTATCTGTATATAGGTCATATATTTCCTGGTTAGTTCATATTCTCTAGGTACCCTTATCCTTAATTGGACCATATATTTTGCTTGTTACCTAATTCCTACATTTTCTTAGGTATACAGTGCCCATAAAATATCCGCCTTAATTTTTTTTAATGCTATAAGATTTGTAACTGGCATAAACCTTCTGGCAGTACCATGCCCATGGAATCAACTCAGCCTCTAATAGAAATGAGTACCAGACATATTCTGGGAGTAAAGACAGCCATCACATAGGGCGACATCTTGTGCTGATTGTCTAGAGAAAATGGGAGCCTTAATTTCCTACTACCCCAAAGGCCTCCTGAAGCCTGTAATGGGACCACTTTCACTTTTAAAAATTTAATCAAAAAGATTTCATACACTGTATGTGAATAAATATGGTACCTGTAGAACTCTTGTTTCATATTCTCATATTATTAATAAAACTTCATTTCATTTTTTCCCTTTAACAAATTTCCACAAAGTTTGTTGTGTTGTTAATGGAACATGACTACAAATTAGCAAATGTTAGTGTGAACAAGTGAAGCATATTTTAACACTAATTGTAGATCCATGACGATTTTTTGAACAATACAATGCTAACATGACCTTTTCATATGCTCTTGTTAATTATCCCTATCATAGTTAGGAAGTAAAAGATTTATTATTAGTAATAATTGAGAAATGTAGATTGAATTAGATTAAATTAATTTTTTCGCCTGTTAGCTAAAGTTATCAGGCATTATCTTCCATTCTACTGGGTTAATATGACAATGCAGAAAATATGAGTATAATTAAAATATAAAATGAAATGCTAATAATATGCTCAAATGATCTATATGTATGTATATGAAAATGGATATATATATATGTTATATTACAGATTTTCAAGGATATAAGTATGGATATGAAAGTTTTCTTGGGTTTTCCGCGTCTTGGATTCAAGTTCAGCCTCTGGCCACTGATTCCGATGTTTCGGCATGATCCCACATGCCATTATCAAGGAATGATAAGTTTGAGTCACAGGTTTAGGTCTTATATAATAAAGTACATAGAGTTTTCGCTGTGGTCTGTTTCCGAAGACGTACACCCATCCAAGGTTTAGTTCTTATGTTGTTAAATACCTTCAGTTTTCAGTGTGGTCCGTTTCTGAAGCCGTACACCTATCCAAGGTTTAGTTCTTATGTAGTTAAACATCTTAAGTTTTCAGTGTGGCCCGTTTCGGAAGCCGTACACCCATCCAAGCATCGACCACACTCCATGTTGCCCAACCGTGGTTTTCTTCCCCAAAACAGCGAAGAAGATATGAAGAAAACCACGGTTGGGCAACATGGAGTGTGGTCGAGCTTGGATGGGTGTATGGCTTCGGAAACGGACCACAGTGAAAACTCTATGTATTTTATTATATAAGACCTAAACCTGTGACTCGAACTTATCATTCCTTGATAATGGCATGTGGGATCATGCCAAAACGTCGGAATCAGTGGCCAGAGGCCGAACTTGAATCCAAGACGTGGAAAACCCAAAAAAACTTTCATATTCACAGATATATATATATATATATATATATAATTTGTGTGTATGTGTGTGGTCCAGCATAACTCTGGAATGGCTGATGCAGTTTGTAAGAGACCCCTAATACCACTAGGGGGTAGATATGAGGGGAGGGGTGACATGTTAAAAATTGAAAGCAGCCGATATTAATGTCGTAACTGTCATGTAGTTTGAAGATAAATATTGCTGATAGTATATAAGACTGATACAAGTAATTTGAGTCTTTCCGTTCTGATATCATGTTGAAATAGTAACCATCAGCCAACCATGAATGTGACGTGGAAAACTCAAGAAACCTTTCTTTATCATATTATATTATTTGCAATTTCTTTGCCTTAGTTTAATCTCTCCCTTTATAGGTATTTTATATGTCCACACCTTAAATTATTAATGAAATTAAATATTGCTCTGTTCAATATATTTTATAAACATCCATTACACAGTCTGCAGTATTTATTGTGAAAAATTCTGAATATTTTTATTAAAAAATAGACTTGCTACCAGAAACAATTATTATATAATATATTGACTTAGGCTTTCACGGCTGGAGTTACTATGATGATCTTGTAGAAAATTTCTGGGCTGTTGGCCATGGTCTTGAGGCTTGTAGTTCCCCGACGTTTCGCCAGTGACTGCATCTGGCAGAGAATACGTCGCGGATAAATGTATAAATAGGGCAGGTAGTCGACAAAATTGCCAGTTTCAAGACAACCCTTGAGGATGCTGGATGCAGTCTCTGGCGAAACGTCGGGAACTACAAGCCTCAAGACCACGGCCAACAGCCTGGAAATCTTCTACAAGATCATCATATTATATAATAGTTTTTTTTAATGAAGATTCTTTTTTATTTTGGTTTGTGGCTAACTTGCTTATTTGTATTTGAAACTGTTAATTTGGCATGTCATGCTGTGAGAATTGTGGCTGATTTGTACGTTCTGTTGCTGAAAGGCATGTATTTTGCTTGAGCATACTGCATTTAACAGTTATATTTTTGTTCTAGTATTGTTTATTTTTTATTTATATTAAGCACTATTATTCTTTCTTTTTTTTTTTAGAATTTTTTATTTTTATTTTCAGTTACAAATTAATTATGTGTACTTGTTCATGAGAACGGAAACTTGGCGGGTTTTGAATTAATTGCATTTTTATAATCCATTATGTGTATTTTCAGTAATGAAAGTGAAAAGGCTGGTTACATAACATTTTAAAAGCCCAAAAGCAACAAGAACATTGATTTATACAAAAACTCAATTTTACAGTACAGCCATTTAATAAAATTAAAAAATTCACTATGTAAAAATATAAATAAGTAACTACTAATCTGCTGAATGTGTTTGGTGATGATAGTTTTTTCACATTCTCCGACATATTTTTTTTCATTAACTACTACATATGATTTACTTAATTCACTGGCATTATCAAGCCTGAAGGTTCATGGCCTTGTGGACTTATGCTCTCCATACGTCCGTTCCTGAGCTAATGTTTCCAATCATTCCCTGTATAATTAATCTCCCTCAAATCATGGTAAATGTTATTCTTCCATTTCATATTCCACCCTTCTGAAGGAAGCCATGGTTAGGAATTTTACATCCTTAAAAATCCATTAACCCTTGGTCAGATTTAAACCTGTGATCCTCGGAATGAGAGAAGAACATGGTAACCACTAGTACAACAGGACAAATTCTAGTGCAGTTTTACAAATATTGTGTAGCCTATTTGTATGTAACAACAGTAATTCTCTCCCCCCCCCCCCGTTTTGAAGAATTTAGTTTTAATGGTACACAAGACTTCAATAGTGTGTTTTGTCATACTTACAGCAGTGGCGACCAGAATTGAAAGTTCAACTTCCTACATTTCAGGATTGCCAACCTAAATAACTATACTGTAATAATACATTTAAACCCATGTGCTAGAAGTGAATCCACTGTCCTTTATGTATACTACGTACAATGTATATACAGAAAATATCCAAAAGGTAGTATTAATATACATTATACGATACAAATCACTACATTTTAAAAGAACTGAACTTTATTTGAAACAACATAAAACAATAAATACGGTACTTGCGGCCACTTTATCAATAATTGTTCTCAAGGCCTCCTGTTGTTTCAACTAATAAACATTGCTCACACTGTTAACGTTAATCAATTGTTTATAATGAATGCAAATATTTCCAACAAAGATGTTATTATTTTACTATTATTTATTATTTTGAAAACACCATCACGCAAAAAATAATGTACCAACGCACGTTTGTGAAGTGTTTTACAGAATCTCGGAAATTAAAAACCCCGCTCGGTTTTTAAACATTTTTCCTCGATTCTGTAAAAACCACTTCACCAACCTCGCATCGTAATATACTATTATACACTGCCATTTTTATATTTGGTTATCTAAACAATCAAATACTCAAATTATAGCTGATACCTAATTACCACTGTACTGTAAAATGCGTGTTCTGTTTTCAACTTTATTTCTTTTTCTTCACAACAGCTTCTTCTTCATTCCTTCAAGTATGTAAGGTCCAGGTCCTTTTACGATCCTATACAAAATTTTCCCTCCAGCTTCCGGAAAATTCTCGTATAAGACTTGAAAGCTTAATTTTATATTTCAAATTAAAATCACTAAGTTGCATTGTCATCTTATTTTTCATTATCATTTCCAATGTGTAATCAGACAAATTTTAGTTGTATGTTTTAGGTTTTGTAAAGTAATGCTAATCTTACTTTACTGAGATAACATATCTAAAAGTTATATTTTAGAAATTAACATAAAAAAAATACTTGAATGTTGAAAGAATCGTTGACTAAGAGTTGTAGATGCTGTGTCATTTCATACAAGTGAAAATGATCACAAAAATTTTGCCAGTTTTGCATACTCACTTCATGTAAGTGGTTAATTGTAGCATATGGCTTTTATTGCATCAATAATAATGTATCTCCTATTGATGCTAGAACCAACAGTTGTGAAGATAACATTATTAGTTATGGCCAAAATGTCAGCAGGAAACTATAAATTATGATCACAAGGAAACCATGTCATCATTTAGCTTGTTTTTGTAATTTTCTGCCTTAGCTTCATTTCCATTTTTACTTTCTTGAATTAATGGTCATCAAAAACGAGAGAAAGGTAATAGCCATGATGAACAATTGAGGGTTTGGGGAAAAACCCAGGTAGATTCACTTTAGTACTTTTTGAGATAATTAAAAAAAAATGTTTTTAAAGGTGAATTGTGCTTTCTGTGAACTTCAAGCTCAAGCTGTCACATAACATGAAATGTCAATTTCCATGTTGTGTATCAGCTTGAACTTTACAGGAAGCATAATTCACATTCAGTTTACATAATTTCATGTTATGTTTGTTTGAACTTTCTTGAAAGCATAATTCACCTTCAAAACAGTTTTTTTTATTATTATCATCTCAAAAAGTACTAAAGTGGATCTATCTGGTTTTTTTCCATAAACTCCTCAATTTTGGCTAAGGGAAGTTGGTGGTTAAGGCTTGTAAAAATTATCAAAACAGAGTTATGTTTTATTTTTCCAGAGCTCTTGTGCTTATTATCATATTTTATCATATATCTTTAAATATGTATATACATTTCTGATACTTCATGCTACTTTTTCAAGAATAAATATTTTAATTATGACCAACCTCATGGGCTAGTGGACAGCGTTCCTGACTACAGTTCGTGAGGTCCCGGGTTTCATTCCCGGTCAGAATTTTTCTTTAAAGGGAATTATTCCTATTTAGGGTAAGTTTAGATTAAGGACTCTCCTGGAATTTCATTATCATTTATCACCCATCATATCATCAGGGTAGCATAACTCTGCCTTCCATGTGCCCCAGCCTAAGAAATGGATTACAATTCCGCCAATGCCAGGGGTGAAAGCCAGAAATGTCATAAAAGACAACCTGGTGGCATTGGACAAAAAAAAAATTTAACTATGTAAATTTCCATTAATAATGAATTATAGTATATGTGTGTGTATATATATATATATATATATATATATATATATATATATATATGTTATATTGCAGATTTTTGCAGATATAAGTATGAATACGAAAGTTTTATTGATAATGGCATGTGGGATCATGCCGAAACTTGGAATCATTGGCCAGAGGCCAAACTTGAATCCAAGATGCGGAAAACCCAAGAAAACTTTCATATTCATATGTATACTTGCATAAGTATATTTTCCTCCTCTCATATTTTTCAGATTTCAAAGAAAATTAATCAGATAATCTGATTATTTATTGATATTGCCAATATCAGAAATATTGATTTTCCTTAATAGTATGTAATTGGAAAATATTTAAACTTTTAATTGAGACCTTTAGAAGCCATAGTGTACAAGTGACAAATTGCTAATTTTGGGGTTGTGTAGATCCCTCCATGGTATCTTTACTTTGTCGTGGTGGAGTGGCTTGTGTGCTTAAATGATCCCGAGTATACTGGCAGTAGCATTGCTGCCGATAGGGTTACCCATGCCGGACTGGTCGAAGGTGATAAGCCAGACGAAAAAAGTACCTTGGTTGAAAGAGTGACAATCTTTCACCATAAAAATACAACCGTCAAGAAATGCAGAGATGGGTTCAACTGAGGTAAAATTTTCCGGAGGTCAAATAGTCCCCCATTCGGTTCTCCAGGCAGGGACTACTTCAGGAAACCCATGCCAAAGGCTCAAACATAGGGACATGTTCCTAGGAACATGGAAAGTTTGGACTTTATACAATAGCGGGGTGCTAGAGGTATTAACCCGTGAATTAGATAAATCACCCTTGGAGTTGTGTAGATTTTTGTAGTTAAAGCAGAGTGGCCAGTAAATCTGATAAAAATCTGTACGGTGCTGAAATCTAGTGGGTAAAAAGAAAACTGCTAGCACAGTAACATATGGAATGTCTCAACTTTGAGCATAATTTACTCACAACTGATCTTCTGTTACTTATATCCCTTGGCTTCTAAGGGTCTCAATTAATTTAGTAATTTATGTTTTACTCATTACAAATTATTCTATCTATCCATATGAATCTTTTGTCAGACAGATGGTGCTTGGAAAAAGGAAACAAGTAGAAATCATTTTTTGAGATGTAGATCTTCAAATGATCATTTTAATTGAGGAAAAAATAAAAGATTGTACAGTACAATTCCGATTTAATACAGTCTGATATGACACAAATTCAGATATACTGTGGGAAAAAATAAAATTCCCATAATAATTTAGTATTACTCAACCACATTAACTTTTTAGCTGTTGGTACAAGCGAATAACTGGGCAAGTGGTATAGTCAGTGACAAAATATAGTAGTAGACCTTCTTGAAATAGGAGATGAAGTTAATGAAAGGAGTTTGTATGCCTACGGGTTTCTGGATAATGTTTGTCGTAAGAGAAATTAAATCAGCACTGACTTCCAATTACTGTCTGACAGACTTAAATACGTATATACTGTGAATATAAGGTTTAACTTTTGCACTTTACATTGTCACTAACAACTGACTGCACACGAATGACAGATAATAAAAAAATGTCACAGCAACCTGAGACAAGGGTCTACTACCTCCAACTCCTACTCTCCCTTACCACATTCTTTTAGTTTCCAGTTTTTCTGCATTGAAAGTTAACGGTGTCGAGTAATAGATACTCAATTTTATACAACATTCTGTATAGAGGTTTTCTGCACTTCAATTGCAGAGAAGAATTACATGCTTTATCCATGGACTTTTATGATAATGCAAAATTAGATCTACTCTATACAAAATATAAAGTTATCCCTCTACAGGTCTTATGAGGTTCTTTGGGTATTAGGAGATTAAAGCTCCCAGTTTTCTAGACAATTGGCACACCTTTATCCCCAGGACAAGCATCTGGTTTCATTTAATTTAGATGTTGAGTCGATACCAGGCATAGTACTACCAAAAATTTTAGGGTAGTTTAAAGAGCATAACTTCGAGACTTAAACCATCGACCTTCTGGGTTGTAGCATATTGCATTAACCAACTAAGCTGTTATATCCTCTAATATTGGTATTTTTAAGTTTCATGGTGTAAATTACATACAGTAAATGGTGAGTGTATATTTACTCTTCATGAAACCTGCACTTTGATACTCTGTCACTCTCTATAATTGGATCCGATATACCATGGTTATATTATAACACAGGGTGAAATATGTCCCTGAATATCACATACCAAGCTTCTGCTGTAATTTCTTTTCTTTGGTACAGAGTGATTCAGAAATATGGCTATATATGTTTGTTCACATTTTGTGACGAAAATATTATTATTAAAGGAAATATTATGTTATCATTGGAAAGGGAATCCTTCAAATTACAATAAAACAAAACAAATCACTGCTCACATGCAGCTTGCCGGTTGATTTTTGTGGGCTAGCGTCGAACGCCTCCACAATTCTCTTCGTTGTTTCTGCATCCCTGCTAATACGAGGCCTTCCAGGAGGTTTGATTTTCTGCATCCTTCCCGATTCCAGCAGTCGTTTTCTCCACTTCCCCACAGTCGACGGCTGCAATGCTACGTTAAACTCACGTCTTGCCCGTCTTGCGGCCTCACAATCATTAGCCCATGCAGCAATTGTAATTTTCTGTTGCATATTCAACGCCATTTTGATAATGACGTAAGTTGTACACTGTTTTGTTTTATTCCATTCTTGTAATTTGAATAATTGCCTTTCCGGTGGTAATTTCGTATTTCCTGTAATGGTAATATTTTCATCACACAACGCGATCAAACGTATAGCCATATTTATGATTCACCCCGTAATTCAGGATAATTAATACATTTATTTTTATTCTTCTGCAGATAAAACAAAATTTTGAATCTCTCAAAACATGATTTCTGCTGCTTAAGTTCTTCTCATGCATCTTCAGTCTAAATTATTAAATTTATTAATAAAAAACTCAATGCACAACATGCCTAGAAAACCCTTGGCCTATCAGACAGCTGCTGGCCTCACTTCCATATGTATTAATCAAAGAGGTGGATGATCATCTAGCCAGTATTGGGTGACATGTGATCAGCATATTGGTTCCCCCATCCGTTATAGCTGGTTTTCTCAACCGGAGCCACTACTCATTGTAGCTGCTCAAATTCCTCATGATGCTGGCTGGGAACTGGTCCCAAGTGACTGAAACCAGTGCAAGTTCCATAGCTTGGGTACGGTGTGGGACAAATTATTATTAATGAAAGTGGAAATATGTCCCTTTTATTTGTTTTTTTTCCCCAAAGGAACAGAAGTATCAGATTTTGAAGTATGTATTTAAAGAGAAAAAATGCTAATAATCATTAAAAAATCCTACAGGTATGAGCCTCATTACCTGCAGCTCTGCTATCACCAATTTTGTACTGGGTAACAACAACTGTCTTACTCTGAATTTTACTGTGTTATTAAAGAAAAATGCTGGAATATTATACTTAATATTGCTTACAGAACAATTTTTCATCTTACGGTGAAAACAAGGAGGACTACAGTGACCTGCCACCCAATCAGAGGAAGAAAAAGCTCCAGTTACGAGTAGAGGACATTACAGCCAAGATCCAGCAGGAGACTGCGGCCAGGTATATATCTTAACTAACTCATTGGCACTATGAAACCTGTAGGTTTATGGGCCACGTAGGCATAAGCTCTTCATACATGCCTTTTTCCTTCGCCAACAACATTTTTTCCCATTGTCCCCTGCATATTTACCATCCTCAAATCATAGTTAATGTTATTCCCCTCCCCTACCTTGTTCGGTTTTACCAAACTGGGCATTTTCCCTTTCATTTTCATACAAGAAGGGTCCTATGCCCCTCTTTCATTCCCCATTAATGTAAATCCTATGTCCTGCACCCATCGCAATTTTGAATGTACAAGACTTAACTGTTTCTTATTATATCCAGTTTCCCCTATGTTATAACATTGTTATGGAGTTTTCTCCATTCACCTGTTCTGTCCACTCTTTATTTGGTCCAAAATTTTCCTAAGAACTTTATTCTCAAATACTCGTAATCTTTTCATCTCCCTTAAAGTAAGAGTCCATATTTTGCATCCATATAATATAACTTGGAGAATAACAGTTATACATATTTTAAGTTTAAGATTTTTTAGAAGCAGTTGGGACGACAAGAGTCTCTGTAATGCATAATAGCCTGCATTTCCAGAATTGAGCCTATGTTTAATTTCTTTGTACATCTCATTCCTATTTATAATTGAAGGGTCCAATAAGGGAAAAAACGATGAATGTCACAATTAAACTCAAACTGAGACATACAATGAATTTTAAGTTTTGAAACGCGCTGTTTGTATATTTCACTCGTTAACATTTATTATTCAAAAGCATATTTAAAAGTTTTAAACCCTTAGCTTCTTTGAAAAGTTTTCGCCTTTTTAAAGTTTACTAGGTGAAACAGTACAACACCACTCAAGAATATGAAACCTCAGTTTTGTTGAATTTTTTTTTTTATGTTGACATGAACGTTTTTCCCCGGGACCCTTCATTATTACTTGTTTCTATGCTATTTATCCTTAACAACAAAATGTTCTCTTTGTCATTAGCTGTATATCTCTTACTCGGGATTATTCTTACTGTTCTTTTAGCTTTGTGGGCCATTATTTTTGTCATGCAATGAGAAAACATGACAGTGAAGAAGAAAGTTGTCAGCTGATAATCTCACATTTGCACAACCCTTCAATTTAAATACAATATTATCCTCAATTACAATTTATTTCTATTACAATAATTAGCTGCCTTCGTCGCTGATAATGTTGCTAATAATGTTCTTATATCATCAAACATTTTTATATGATAAATCACCACCTTTATATTCTTCAAAGATGATATATCTGGAGAATGTGCAGCAAAATTGTGAATAAAAAGCAAGGTTTTTCTGTTTTGAGCAAGAAATGACTTCTTGAGAGCGTTAAGAATGTCTCTGAAAATCTGCGATGTCATTCATGCTTTGGAGTTGGAGTAGTAGTTCACAGGTAGCTTTTTTTTACATTTTTGAAGCACGTAGTTTTGCAGATTTGCCTATAGCAATTGGTACTCATTTGTCCGATCCGTCACTGATTGAGAATAGTAACACAGTCACTTCTTTATGCTTCTTCCTCCATGGGATGACTTTCCTTTTAATGATAAGAGTATGATCTGGAAGACAGTTGAAAAATAGGCCTGCCTCATCTGCATTATAGAGTCACAAGCTTTATACCCCTGCTGCAGCTCTGGTAGTTTCTCGAATCAGTGCTTCATGGAGTTGATATCCACAGCAGCACTTTCTCCCTCCAATTTTTTTGTAAGTGAAGCTGTGATACTTGAAACAGGAGTTCCAAACATTGGAATTTGGAAAGTTTTCAATCCCTATTGTCGCTGCAATTTTAGAGTGATTTTTTTCTCTCAAGAATGGTGGCTCTGTGGCAGAAATGGTTAGATGCTCGCCTCTCACCACTGGGGTCCCGATATCAAGTCTCGGTCACTCCATATGGGTTTCATGGTGGACTGAAACGGAGCTTGGGCAGGTTTTTCTTGGGGTTTCTTCCATTTTCTCCTGCCACAATATCATTCCACCATTTCTCCATACTCATCTCATCCATTTAGTTTCATTTCATTTATCTGCTCCTGTGATGGTGTGTCAAGCATGGTCGCCGGCACCCTTGTCATTCACAGATCTCTATATAAGGGGCTTCATCTCATCCCTCGACCTGACCCTGAGTTGGACACGAGTAGAGGATATTATTTTTTCCTTAAGAATGTTCCTATCAATAGGAATGCCTCGTGCTCAGGTCTGCCTGCTGGCATCAGATCACTCTAAGCCCTTCTTCCTCTCTTTTTGGCTGATATACCACACTTACAAGGGAACCGTCTACCATTGCATGCCAAAACCTACCTTGACATTTCTAGCAGAGAAGCGTTGTAATGTACCAAAAAATTATCTGCCTTTTTAATTGCAAGGCACATAAATCCAGCAATGGCAACCCACTGTAAGGAGGAGGTGACTCCCTGCTTATGTAATAGTGGAGTAAAGTGAGGTGGGATATGACGTGGACAGCAGGTAGTGAGAGTTACCCAGCATAACAATTCAGCAGTTGTATTATTTCCCTATAGTGTAAATGAGAGATTTGGCATTTGATTCTAGTTCCTGCAGTTAAAAATGGCAAATGATTTTTGGACACTGTTATTGCACATCACAATGCTTCTCTGCAAGAAATTTCAAGGTAGGTTCCGGCATGTAATGGTTGACAATTTCCTTGCTAGTAACCTGCTGTCTGATTTCCTTTTTTTTTTTCAATTATCAAATTAAGGATTGACTGTGGTAAGTTTAAGTGCTTAGCTATATTAATACTAGTGAAATTCATATCAAATTCCGTTGAGGTGAAGTCATATGATGAAAGTTAAAAATTAAATTGTACGTGTTGGTAGGTGTTGTCATCCTCAACTTTATTAATATATGTATATGAAATTAACTGGAGCGCTTTCGGAAGTTATCTTCCATCTTCTGCAGGTTGAGTTTCCGTTACTTGTTGTTGTTGTGTACGGTGATGTATACTCCAACTGTCAGTTGCTGCTACAAACAGTTGGAGTATACATCACCATACACAACAAGTAACGGAAACTCAACCTGCAGAAGATGGAAGGTAACTTCCGAAAGTGCTCCAGTTAATTTCATATACATATATTAACAAAGTTGAGGACGACGACACCTACCAACAGGTCAATTTAATTTTTAACTTTCATCATTAGCTGTATTAACCCTTTTCTCCATTAGATTTTTCTCCACTTCTTCTATGATGTGAAGTCATTGTTCTAACATACAAATTAGTTCAGTCTTTTAGAATCTGATTAAGAATTACGAAAAGTCAAGAACCAAACTACTAGCAACTTAAAGATTACTTAAACTGAGAAGCAGAAGTTCAGTGAAAGCGTGGGCTGATAGAATTGACAAAATAGTTGGTAAAAATAATAATAATAATAATAATAGCTTTATTTTACCTGGCAGAGTTAAGGCCTTAAGGCCTTGTCTACCACTCAACCAGGTTTAAAAAAAAATACAAACAAAAAAAAAAATAGTCTTAAATCTAAATTACAATATATATATATAAACGATTACAAGTTATGAATACAATACAATTAATATTTATAATGTATTTTGATTTACTTTAAATTTAACGAATTAAATATATAATATGTACAATATATATAAAAAAAAATGAGGAAAAGATTAATGACATAGTATAAAATTATATAAATAGAGAAAAATTAATTATTAGACAACAGGTAACTGTATAAGCGTGACTTAAAAGGTTCCAAGTGTGCGGCAATATGTCAGTAATCCCATGATCCCATTGTCTAGTCAGGTATACACTGTAAATATGATAAGAGAGAAGTTCACAAACAATCATAAAAATTCTATATTGTAACTTGCTGCAGAACATTTTGAAAACATTATAATAGTACATTTATGAATAAATTAAAAAAGTTAACTCTCACTTAAAAATAAATAATCCGAGAATTATATTGTTCTGGACTGAAAACTCTAACCAGGAAATGCAGGAAAATGATCTGTCGAGGAATGATAAATGCAGATTTTTACCTCATAGTTTAAATGTGATTAGTACAGGGTCTGTAGA
This sequence comes from Diploptera punctata, assembly GCA_030220185.1. Lineage (NCBI taxonomy): Eukaryota > Metazoa > Arthropoda > Insecta > Blattodea > Blaberidae > Diploptera > Diploptera punctata. Next base: position 1,762,197 of record JASPKZ010009386.1, read on the forward strand.
AATTCAATGATGAATCCAGGAAAATAGTAAAACTGGGAATGATAAATCAAAATTTCACTGTATTGTGAATGTATCCATATAATTAAATACTATTATTACTGTTGAATATCTTAGCTTGTTTATTTGTAAAATTAGCATTTAAATTTACCATGACTTATTCACATTTTTGTAAAAGTTTAACCCTTTTATGAACATTTTACAAATGGGACATAGTATGAAATTAAATAAACAAACATAATAAAAATTAAAATGAATGAGTCACATCGTCACTTAAGAAACAATACCGCGTAACTGACACTTTTGGTGAAATTGGCATTTTTATAACTGAAGAAGTGCGCTCAGTTCAAACATAGATTAGGATGAAATTTTGTACCACGACCTCGCTAAACTTATAGATACAATGGTATCAATCTATAGGTACTAAGGAGAAAAATAAACAGTTTTTTGTTTCTCGTGTAAAATTTGTATTTTGTTAGTTCGCGATATTGTTTCTTAAGTGACGATATATCACTTCTTATTTCATGTTCTTCAAGCATGGAAACTGCAGTTTTCAAGAGGAATCCCTCTCATCTTCAGCCATCATCACGATAGTGTCTCTTGTTGATGGCTGAAGTTGGGAGGGATTCCTCTTGAAAACTGCAATTTCCATGCTTGAAGAACAAGAAATATGAGGTGAGATACGACTCATTTAATTAATTTTTATTAATTGAAAACCTTATAATGTTATTTCCCATAATTAATTTATGAATAAACAAAACTAATGTTGTATAGAAAATGGATGAAATCAGTATTGAACTATTTAAAAATGCAAATCCTCTGTTTTTAGACAGATTTCTAGCATTTGTAAATAAACTATGGGAAGGGAGAGACATTCCTGTAAGTTGGACAAAATCTATTGTAATACCAATATTTAAAAAAGGAGACAAGAAAAACTGTGAAAATTACAGAGGCATCAGCTTACTAAATACTGGATACAAAATTTATGCCAATATAATTAACAAATTATAGAAACATCATAAACAGCCCCCTCAGAGGAGAATAGAATGGCTTTTGTAAAGGTTGATCCTGCTGTGATGGTTATTTCTCCATGAAATTATTAATAGAAAAACATAGGGAGTTCAATGTAGAAACACATTTAGCTTTTGTGGACTTCAAAAAAGCCTTCAAAAAAATCAATAGGAATAAATTGTTGGAAATTTTAGCTGACAACAATCTACCACAACAGCATATTTTAAATTTATACAATATTAGACTCTTTGCTTTTTGCAGATGATTTGGTATTAATAGCTCCAACAGAAACAGATTTACAGTATTCTATACACAATTTTAATATAATTGCAAAAAGGTACAATATGGAAATCAATAGAAAGAAAACTAAAGTGATAGCCTTTTGTGGGAAATACCCTATATCTAGCAAAATTGTTTTGGATGATGAAATTTTAGAACGAGTAAATGAATTTAATTATTTGGGTTATAATTTAACATTTCAAGATGAAGCTGATATATAAAAGAAAATCGCAAATTTTACAAAAGCAACGGGGATAATTAACAGTATAATGAAACCATTTTCAGTACAGAAGAACACAAGATTACGGCTTTATAAGGTTCTCGCAAGATCAATATTAAGATATGGTAGTGAAGCATGGACAATACGAAGAAGAGCTGAAAGCCGAATAACAGCAAATGAGATGCGATTTATGTGCCGTACAACAGGCTACACAAAGTGGAACCATAAAAGAAATGAGGAAATTATGGAAGAGTTGGATGTAGAACCCATTCTTCACCATATACAAAACTACTAGAACAACTGGAAAACCCATCTTCAACGAATGCCGTCTCATAGAATTCCAAAAGCCATACTTCGCTACTGCCTCCAAGGCAAAAGATCGCTGGGACGTCCAAAAAAGCGCTGGATGGAAAATTCCTCTTTGAGACCGTAACAGGCCACACGGCCTAGTACTTGCATGGATGATGATCATGTAAAGAAAACGGAGGGTGGAGAATCAAGAAAAAATGTAGTATTCTTAAACTGTTGCAGGAAGATTGAGCGAAATTTTATGGTGTGTTTCAGGGATGGTCTGATGAAGATGAAGGGTGTGTATGAACAAAATCCTGCACTTGGTGATCCAATGTCAATTGAAGGTCAGTTAAATGAGAGTGGACATAAACTAGATAAATTGCGACAAGAGTTGCAGAAGTATCAAGGGTACCTGGAGGAGGCTATAGAAGGAGTGAATAATAAGTCAGGGCAGCAGTCGGGCGTTGTGTTGTCAGTGTCACCCTCTGCTCCTAGCCGGAGGAGCAAGGGTGCAGCTCCTGGACATCATCTCAATGGTGGACACCTTCATCGACATCATAGGTAATTGTAAAAGATTTAATAATTGTATATTGCGCTGGCTCAGACATATCTGTCTTATTACTATACCTATTCTGAGCTAAGTTGCAGTTGTAATGTAAACAAACCACATGTATGACTGCATTTTCATTTGTCGAATAATGGTTTTACCTTTAAGAATGTAAAGAAAATATAGTTCACTCTCTAATTGTTGAAATTCATCGGAGAACATTTTTTTAAAACTCATCTCATAAATTTTGTGTTTTTGTCATGAAACTGCAGTTTTTAACTTAATCGCATCGATCTTCAGCCATAACTCTGAAATTTATGAGGTGAGTTGTCAGAAAATGTCCCCCGATGAATTTCAATGATTATACATCATAATTACTTATTTTAGGAATTCTCACTATGAGGTATATTCATTAAGGTAGAATATTTTTATCACTCACCTCATATTGTTCAATATTGAACAATATGAGGTGAGTGATAAAAATATTCTACCTTAATACATCATAATGTTTACTTCCCAACATTAATTTAATATAATCACTCTCTAATACTTGAAATAAAGGAAATAAAAAAAATACAGTATTACCCCTCTTTTACACTTTTCAAGGGACCGCGAGAAAAATGGTGTAAAATAGAGGAAAGTGTAAATTGAGGGAAATGAAGATGAGCTCAAAAATTATGACCTCCCATACTCTGCATCCATTTCAGAACATGAAAAAAAAAACAGATGGGGATAATATACTAGAATATTACCCCTCTATTACACTTTACACGAGGGAAAGTGGTGTAAATTTGGGGAAAGTGTAAATTATGGAAAATGAGGAGCAGCTAAAAAAATGTTTACCCTCACATTCAGCAACCATTCTAGAACATGCAAAAAAGCAGTGACTGGGATAATATATAATATTGGCTAAATAATGTAATGCTTCTTTTAATTTAAAATAAAATTCTTTACACCTCACCTCATATCCTGTCTTTTATTCATTTAGAAGACAAAATATCAGGTGAGGTGTAAAGAATTTTATTTTAAATTAAACCTCTTAGTGATATTCCTATAATAGCTCAATGTAATGAGTGTTTTGAACTGCTGTAAACATAAAATTACTTTATTTCTTTTACTTTCACCATTTAAAAAAATAAATAACAAGGAGAGGTTCAGCAAGCAGCACTATGAATCTTTATTGAAAAATTAAAAAAAAATTGTTTTGCCATATAAGTACACTGGTTCAATTAAGGAAATGTTTTAAAGTTCTGAGCCAGCTTCGTTGGCTCGATGAACATGCTATGCTCTTTATCGATTGTACAAAAGCCAGCTTCATTGGCTCATTAAACTTGCTTGGCTCCTTATCGATTGTAAAGCAGCCAGCTTCGTTGGCTTAATGAACTTGCTCTGCTATATATCGATTGCACAGAAGCGAGATAATCAATCAAATAGATCGAAATATCTTCGATGTTTAATGCTGAAGATCGACGTGATGTGACATAAATTGCGGGAAAACAAAATTTCAGAAACGTAAAAGCGGGGTTTTTAGTACATTGTGAATATAGGGAAACTGAAGGGACCTTAAAAAAATGTTGTAAAAGGTGGGAAAACGTAAAAGCAGGGTAATACTGTGTGTGTATGTGTATATATATATATATATGAGATCCTTAAAAATATATAATCAGTTGAGTTGGTGTTTACTTGATGAAAATCCATATTCATTAATTAAATAAAAATAAAACATAGTTTTATTTTTACTTAAAATATATAATTATAATTTGAACTTGATATCTCTGGTTCTGTACACCAGTGATCTGTCCACTGAACTACCAGGCTCCTGATTTAAACGAATATTAATTATCTTTTTTTTTTTTATGTTTTTATTTAAATTAACATTTTCCAATCCTGGAAATAATTTAATTTAAGAATGAAAAATTAACTACTGAACCCTGGATCTCTGATTCTGTACATCAGTGCAATGCCAATTACGCCATTTGAGCACTGATAAATTAAATTGTATCCAGGATTGGAAAGTGTTAATTGAAATAAAAACATAAAAAATATGAAGCTCTACTGCTAAAAATTAACGTATAAATTCTCAATAAAAATACTTCTGATTAGAAGATGTCAGTTGGCATGATGGTAGCAACGGCTATTGGTCTTCGGACAAATGAGAATTGTATAAGTGGAAAGAAATGTTGACGTTCTTATCGGTGCTCGAATGGTGTAATTGGTATCGCACTGGTGTATAGAATAAGAGATCCAGGGTTCAAGCTCTGATTCAAGTGTTAATTTTTCTTTCTTAAATTAATTCTCTTATTTAAATATGAATTCCCATGTCCCGAGGCTATGACCTTTTCATTCTACTTGGCTTCTTTAACAAGAAGACTTTACTGGGGATTAACACCACATTTATAGCCAGTGAAGCTTGTTCAGTCAGGTTTAAATCCCGATTTAGGATATATTTTTCTATCATCATCATCTTCAATATTTTTCTCTTCAAATAAAATTTGTTTTTTGGAGAGAAGTGATATGTGTTACATCTTAAATCAAAAATATGCTTACTGGTTATAAATCAATACTAACAAAATTCATTGTTAAAACCGTTGAGGTGGAAAGTCATTAAGTAAAATAAGTTAAAATATACCTTCTTAGGTAAGATCCGTCATCCTCAACTTATAAAATATGTGTTAATATTATTTGTTTTTAAACACCTTAATGATGGACAAATTATATTTGAAAAGAAAAATATACGCCTAGACTGGGGTTTGAACCCAGGACCTTTGACTTTCTATGTCAATGCTCTTCCATCTGAGCCACCTAGGCCTCCAATCTAAACGCGTAATTTTTCTCTTACACATAGTTAATTCCCTAACCCCAAATGCTACGAGCAGTTGCTACGATTTTTGCAAATGGCGCCCAGTCTAGGCGTATATTTTCTTTTCTTCAAATATAATTTGTCCATCATTAAGATGTTTAAAAACGAATAATATTAACATTGAAAGAAGCACTACTGGCTTTATAAGTAATGTTAAAATTCCCAATAAATAGTCTTCTTAACAAAGAAGCAGCCATTTGCAAAAATCGTAGCAACTGCTCGTAGCATTTGGGGTTAGGGAATTAACTATGTGTAAGAGAAAAATACGCGTTTAGATTGGAGGCCTAGGTGGCTCAGATGGAAGAGCATTGACATAGAAAGTCAAAGGTCCTGGGTTCAAACCCCAGTCTAGGCGTATATTTTTCTTTTCAAATATAATTTGTCCATCATTAAGGTGTTTAAAAACGAATAATATTAACATTGAAAGAAGCACTACTGGCTTTATAAGTAATGTTTAAATTCCCAATAAAAAGTCTTCTTAACAAAGAAGCCGCCATTTGCAAAAATCGTAGCAACTGCTCGTAGCATTTGGGGTTAGGGAATTAACTATGTGTAAGAGAAAAATACGCGTTTAGATTGGAGGCCTAGGTGGCTCAGATGGAAGAGCATTGACATAGAAAGTCAAAGGTCCTGGGTTCAAACCCCAGTCTAGGCGTATATTTTTCTTTTCAAATATAATTTATAAAATATGTATTCTTTATGCCTGTAGGCCTTTCAGAACATCCATTCCATCTTCAGCAGGTCCTTCTTTGCTACAATATCTAATATGATGGTTGATGCTGCTGGTCCTAATGTGGTGTGGAACACCAGCAGCATCAACCATCATATTAGATATTGTAGCGAAGAAGGACCTGCTGAAGATGGAACAGATGTTCTGAAAGGCCTACAGGCATAAAGAATACATATTTTATAAGTTGAGGTCGACGGATCTTACCTAAGAAAGTATATTTTAACTTATTTTATTTTATGGTTATAAATGTTATAATTTCTATAATCATGTCTCTAAGTTTGCTGTTTATGCTAACTCTTGGCTCTTTCAGTTCACTTTAAGTCGAGATTGTGTGACTCACTTTAATAATTTTTGTAATATAAAATAATTGCTTTAAAAGAAGTGTAACTATGTGTGTGAAAATTGTGGTTAATGATGTGTTAATATATTTTCAGGAATAGCGGTGGATCTGGAGGAGAGGAAGACTCACTTAGTCGCTCAGCGTCTGATTCAAGCGTTTCAAATCCTGCAGTAAACCACAAGCAGTCAGCTCCGGGCACACCGTTGCCATCTCATGGGTGAGTAATAAATGTAAATTTAATGCATGCATACACAACATTGTATTATTCCTCAGTTTTACAGCAAAACTGTTTTTCTTATAGGAAGGGAATAACATTTTATTTATACTTAGAAAATTTATATGAGGAGAGATAAGAAACATTTGATTTTACCATAAATGAAACCTCATAGTGATTAATTCCTGTAAAAGTTAAACATTTTATTTGTCTGAAACAAATTTCTGATTTATTTAACTTTCACAGGTAAAGAACACTATGAGGTTTAATTTAAGAATTAAATTAATGTTTTTATTACCTCACCTCATATCCTTTTTCTTCTATACTGCAGTTTCGGAGCTTATCTCCATCGTCAGTAGCCTCTGGTTGACCGGTGTTATATCATTTCTTGGCAGTTTTCTTCTTACTTCTATTGGTGGACCGATGAACCTCTGGATCAGGTCAAAATTTGCGGGAGTTTTGAAATTCATGAGTTTATCTTTCTTGTTTTTTTGGATGTGAATTCACAGTCTGGGAAAAAATCCACATCCAAAAAAACAAGAAAGATAAACTCATGAATTTCGAAACTCCTGCAAATTTTGACCTGATCCAGAGATTCATCGGTCCACCAATAGAAGTAAGAAGAAAACTGCCAAGAAACGACATAACACCGGTCGACCAGAGGCTACTGACGATGGAGATAAGCTCCGAAACTGCAGTATAGAAGAAAAAGGATATGAGGTGAGGTAATAAAAACATTAAGTTATGTAGATAGGAAACAACACTATGAGGTTTTTTAATATTGTTTATTTTTTATTATTTCACTCACCTCATACTTCATAAAGTATGAGGTGAGTGAAATAATAAAAAATAAACAATAATAAAAACATTAATTTAATTCTTAAACTTCTGATTATCCAGTTTAATAGCAACCTAAGATTTCCTGGATACAGTAGAAGATCAATATACCAAAATATTCTGCATTATAGAATAGTATTAGTTCCTGTTATATTAAGTAGGAAATTCTTTGATAAAAATGAAAACATGACATTTGATATAAAATATTATAAGAGCTATACTCTAATGCAACCCAGGAAGTTACTACAGACCTTATGGGCTATGCCACTGTCACCCTACCTATAGAGCGTAGATGTTGCCAAACTCATAATAATGATATTTGTTTCTTAAGGAAGGGTGGAGCAGCAAGGTTAGCAGTACTTTTTCCAAATCTATGTACTATACATTTAAAAAACATGTTTTTTTACGGCAATCAAACTAGTTTTATAGTAAATATGAGAGTCGACACTTTCACACACGATAGTACAGATCCGCAAGAGCTCAGTGACAAGTGGTAACTGTTTTTTTTCCTTAAGAGGGGGTGGCTTGGATGGCTACAACTTACAACTATGTACCTGCTGTGTTGCAATCTTCAGTTTTATATAAGGATTTCTCTCAAGAAAATACTGTTAAAATGGCATCCCATTTCCCTATTCTAAACATACAGTAACTTCCTGGGTTGAATCTTGAGTGTAAAACAAGTGGTTTTCCAATTTAATTCTTTAAATTATTATGTTATATATACAGAGTGATTCAGAAATATGGCTATACGTTTGATCGCATTTTGTGACTAAAATATTATTATTAAAGGAAATATGATGTTATCATTGGAAAGGGGATCCTTCAAATTACAACAATAGAACAAAACAAAACAAATCACTGCTCACATGCAGCTTGGCGGGTTGATTTTTTGGGCTAGCGTCAAACACCTCCACAATTCTCTTCATTGTTTCTGCATCCATGCTAATGCGAGGCCTTCCAGGAGGTTTGATTTTCTGCATACTTCCCGTTTTCAGCAGTCGTTTTCTCCACTTCCCCACAGTCCCCTACGTTGAACTCACGTCTTGCCCATCTTGCGGCCTCACGATCATTAGCATACGTTATTGACTATGCAGCAATTGTAATTTGCTGTTGCGTATTCTACGCCATTTTGACTAATGACGTAAATTCTACACTGTTTTGTTTTATTCCATTGTTGTAATTTGAATAATTGCCTTTCCAATGGTAATTTCATATTTCCCATAATGGTAATATTTTCATCACACAACGCGATAAAACGTATAGCCATATTTATGATTCACCCCGTATATGATCCTGCAAAGAAATATGCCATATTTCGACTTTTTGTCATAGAATTATTATGTGGATGTAACTTTAAATATGTGTAGATCAGTCAGTAGTTCCCAAAATAACACAATAGAAATGTATATATATATATATTTTAGATCTAGTTCAAATATTTTTATTGAAAAATGTACACTTGTTAATAATTGAATTGTACAAGCAAAAGGGTCTATGCATGATTAATTAACTCACATTTACTTGGAATAGCTCAATGGTAGAACATGAGCACTTAAAGATCAAATTTCATGATTAAATTCCCAGCAAAGATATAAATTTTTCTTGTGAAATATTCCCAGTAGTGCAAAAATGTATTTAGAATTCTCTTGATAAAATTTTGATTCAGTTTGACTTTCTTACGGGAGCATGTATTAGGCCATCAGGTACCAAACAGCAGAAAATATCAGAATTGGTTGGAAGTATTGTATATTCATTATCACCATACTAAGAAAACCTAAAAGAAATCTGAACTCTAGACTGAAAGAGCACCTTACGAATGTAGAATATGGAGAAATGTAAACATCGCAGTAGCTGCTTGTATATGGAAATAAAGTCATAAAATTGGGAAGAGATAGAAATTAATAAAACAACTGGAAAGATCAATAGAACTCAGATTTTGGGAATATATGGTTGGTTGGTATCTAATGTCGAGCACTTGATAATGAAATCATTCGCTCTCTTGCACTCCAATATTTAGCAGAAAGGCTGGTCTCTTCTACAAAAGCTGGACAACGGAGGAGATGGTTTCTTTCCATATCTTCATTTAAATTGCAAAAAGGGCATTTAGGTGAATCTGTTATGCCAATTCTGTGTAGGTGTTTATTCAAGCAGTCATGTCCCGTTAGCAGTCTGAATGTTGCTACTGCAGATTTTCTTTGTAATGTAGTAATGTCATAAGCTTGTAGATTTTCCCATTCCTTTCCAGATGTTTTGGTGGTGTATTCTTCTCTAAGTTTATTGATGTATTTATTTGAGATAATTCTTTTGATAGAGTGAAAGGAAACTGGAGCAGAAGTTGGGTTTGAAACAATTTTGCTACCCTTCTTGGCTAGAAAATCAGCTATTTCATTGCCTGTCACTCCACAATGGGCCGGAATCCATTGAAGTACAACTTTTTTATGTAGACGGGATAAATGTTTTATCATTTTGTGACATTCGATAATTTTGATGCTTTTGGGTGTTGTGTCTCGTGTTATAGCAAGAATGGCTGCTTTGGAGTCACATAGAATTACAACTTTTGTAAATTTTTGGATGTGATATAAAAGATTTTGTAAACTTAAGAAAATTGCTAGAATTTCGCCATCAAAGTTTGTTGAATTTGTGTTTAGTTTACGATAAAAGGAAAAAAGTGGACATACTGCACCAGCAATATATTTACACCCACAAAAATATGAAGGGTTGATTCCAATCTCTGGGGACGATTTTTAAACATGATGATGTCACTATGCAATATTTGTGGCAGAATCATTTCTCACAGGTATGCAAGTCCATGCAGTCGAGTGTCTTCTGCCATACTGGTCGGAACCAGTTTGCAGGCAAGTATGCTAAAGAAAATTGAACCATACACAACAGCCCTTTCTGATAATAAGTTTATCCAATTGTTTCAAAAGTTTTGCCTCTTTTGAATAAACCGTTGGAATTGACAATTTGGGAAAAGATATTCATTCAGAAGAATAAATATCGATCTATGAACTTCAATATTCTGGTGGGTATAAATTTAATTACAAAGTTTACAATCCCAACCAAAGATGGTAGCACAAGAGGTGATGTCCTTAGAGAAATCAAGAATCAGAGAATTTCATCAGTGGAAGCCATGACCGAAGAGGAACAAGATATTGTCTGAAACCGCCAGTATCAAAGAAATTTGAAATTATAGGAGGTGAGTCGTTAAAAATATGTTGTCCATTCACTATTAATGATATAACCTCATAATGTTTTCTTCCCAATATTAATTTAAATATTCAAAAAAGTTCTTTCTAAGTACTGAATTTATGTGATGATGCTGAAGAAAATATTCATAAAATGACATATACCAAAGGATTTAATCAATAGATAAATACTTACATTCTTATATTTAAGATCATACTATATGAATCTTAAAAAAACAACATCAGTGTTTATTATACATTATGAGATAACACTTTTTGGGAATTACTGATGATAATACTTGTGACTGTGTTGGGGTGTTGCCTAATGATCACATAGCTCCTCAAACAGCCCTGAATCTGGTATTGGCACTTCACACACAAGTCTACCCGATTCCGATCCAGAGCACGCCGATAGTGACCCACAGGGACAACAAGGCAGCGACTACTGCGACGGAGAAGTGTTGCCAGCCCTTGGAGTGTGCAGAGCACTCTATCCATTTGAAGGTAAGTCACCAATGACACCCATATTAAGGAGATTCAATCAAATTGTTCCTTTCACTAATATTAGTCATTTTCATTCGAATACATTTTTTAATAAGTAATTGCAATTATAAAGTATTGGACAATAGTTCCAGGATTGAATGCTTAGTGTGTTTGTTTAGGAAGGCAGGTATTTATTAGTGCTCATAATATTGTCTATACTGCTTTTTTTATTTACCATATATGTCCGAATGTAAGGCATATGACAAATTCAAGGTGTAAGAAAGTAAAAAGAATTGAATGCAAGGTTAATCTCAAAATCAGAGATGCATGACAAAAAAGCAAAGAGTTAACATCAGACTGCAAAAAATATGTACCATATATCATAACAAGTTTGATGTTTTGGCTTCTGTTGGCTATACTGTTTTTTTAGAGTCTTTATGAAGCATTTATTGTTCCTGAGAACAATAATGAGAATTTAGTTAGCTAATAATAGAAAATAAAAATTAGTAAGAAGCTAGAAGTGAGTATGTAACATTAAGTTTTTTATTTAGGCTGCATGTATTGGAGAGAATACTAACCAAGCAAATGTCTTTTAATGCAAGTCTAAAAAGAAAAGTTATCATACACACTGAAAAATATGGAAACTGACAATCTAGTTGTACATTTGGTGTTGCAGAAACAAATGTCAGATGATGGAGCTTTACCATAACCTAAAATTTTATCATTTGTATGCAAATATAAGACTCACGTGAATATAAGGTGACCCCGATTTTGAGGACCCAATAATTTGATTAAAAATGTGCCTTATATTCTGGAATATATGGTATATTATTAGCCATGGGTGATAAATGATAATAAAGCAAATCACTTCGTTTGGAGCCTTTCGAGGGCGTTATCATTGCCTCCTTAACCTAAACTTAACCTAAATTCCAGACCACGGGCAACCATAGCAATAATTCCCTTTAAGGAAAAATTCCTATGGTCTGACTGGGAATCGAATCCAGGACCTCATGAACCGTAATCAGGAACCACTAGCCCATGAAGCTGGTCAGTTGAAGTAAAATAATAATCAATGTTTTTATTATTAATTTCATACATCTCAATGATGGATAAATCATATTTGAAGAGAAAAATTATACGCTCAGACCGGGACCCTTGGTTCTCTAGATCAAGAACTCAGACAGCTCAGGTTTGAATTTACAATTGGAGGTGGCACTGCGATCAGGTAATATAATTTTTTTTTATGTCATATATATATATAGTCATCTGCATTACCGACATTCCCACAACAACAATGTGTTATCATTATGTATGCTTCTTGAACCACAAGAGGTGGCAGTGTAGAGCTTTCTTGCGAACTTATTAATTAATGAATTTTATGGTAAAAAGTAACATACTTTTATTGTCCGGGCATGACACGAGAATTGAACATTCGGGCAAGAAAAAAAGGGGGTAAGTTCTAAGATAATAAACTGAAAATGATAACAAATCTATTCTCAGTTTTTATCCATCAACAAGAGTTTATAGCCTTTCACTAAATTGAATTAGAACACTATTAGGATTAATAATTATCCCCTCAACATTTTGCAACATCTGCCAGGTCCACTAGTTAACATATAAAGACTGATATTTGTGCCTTCTCTTTCACTGGTGGTTAGTGGATTGAGTGAAAGGGAAAGCCATAACATGGTATATGTTACTAATGTGTTATTTTTTATTTTTAGATTTTAAAGTTGTAAAGGATATATACTCATATGTTAATTGTTTTATTAGCCACCAGCGAGGGTTCCATCCCGATGCACGATGGAGAAGAACTTCACATCATTGAACTCGACCAGGGTGATGGGTGGACGAGAGTTAGAAGACAGATGGATATGGAAGAAGGTTTCGTCCCTACGTCATATATCGAATGCACGCTTTTCAATAGCTGTTAATGGATGTGCTTATATTAAGAGACCCACGCGCGGCTTGCAGCTGGGGTGAAAGCCAGTAGCAAATTAAAACTCGTCCATTTGCCAAGTTCTGTGCTCCAGTAGAAAGGGAACATTCACAGAACTTGATTTACTGTGATGATGGTGTCATGTATAAGCTAGTTCAATTAGTTAAAGTAAAAATCTCTCAAAATGGTCAGAAAAATAGTTTTCTGACTCACGTTTAATGGCTCAGGGATGGGTAGCTTGCTGCAGAAACCATCTAAGCAGCTATGGTGGTCCTAATGCTCGCCTTAATAATCGTAGTTGTTAGGCGCAGAATGTGGTGCCTCTTGAAAATGGAGAGATTGGTCTGATATTGAATCTGAAAATATTTCCTATTAAGTAGAATCTGCACTCACTAGGTTGTGCCCAAGAATGAAGTGGGAGATTTGAGAGGGAAGTGAATATACAGGAATTGATTGTAGAGTATTAACTCAGAATTGAGTTTGTGTCTACATGTGCATAAACCTCCAAGTTTGATAAATGCCAGTAAGTTAGTTAATTACTATATTTGAAGAGATTGTAACTCGCCTCGGTAGCTCAGTTGGTAGAGCACTTGGCCCGGAAAGCCAAGGGTCCCAGGTTTGAGTCTCGGTCTAGGCGAAAATTTTTCTCTTCAAATATAAGTAGAAACAATTCCAAATTGATAAAACTAGCTATGAAAGGCTGATCACATGTCACCTCTATACCTGTTGGATGTTAATTCACTATTGTGATAGACACATGTGGATGTGAGGCCAGCTTGTAAGCCAAGATTCTTCTACGTTTGTCATGCCAGACAGTTTAGTTTGATGGTGCTGATAATAAATAATAATAATTAACACAACTATTAATTGAGGCTTTCAAAAGAAAATTGTAAATTCACTTCCATCTAATAAATATATAATTATGAATTGTTTAATTGATACTTTTTTTTTACTTGTCCTTAATGCTGATCCCTTTATAGATTCGATAGCAGACTATGATCTCTCTGTTTTGTATGTACTGCTTTTTAAAATAATTTAAAATAAAATACTAGGATCTACCCAACCCTTTGATAATTGATGTCAAAATGCTAGGACATAGAAATCGTGTGTGTTCTTTCTTTTTTTCACCAAATGATTATGGCATGGATGTGGGGTAGGTGAAAAAAAGAAGCCCTCTTAATAATCAGAGGAGAATTACTTGGATTTCAGCTTAGTGGCTTATTATTGCATTGGAGTCGTAAAATGAAGCTTAGAAAAGTTTAAAAGTGCTCAGGTGTAGAGTAGGGAAAATTGCGAGTAGCTTTTGTTTGATAAGAAATGTAGTATCAGTGTTTACGTACATTCTAGATGCATCTTCTAACAGCATCGAGTAGATATAACATGTTATTTGTATAGGATTGTATCAAATGGCAAACCATCATTCTGTTCCAGTTTTAAACTAACTTCTAGCTGTTTTATTCTGTCTCCACAGATTCTGAAGAATATTTTTGAAACTTTTCCCTAGTAAGAAAGGAGTGAAAATTAAGCCAATAACTAAAAAAATTATAATAAAGATCCTTTTTCAGAAAAAAATTTAACTAATTTTTGCTTTAATATTGTTTAGTTGTTTCTTCACTCACCTCATACTTCTTAATTCCCAAGCAGACTTGAGTTTGTTCACTTCATTTGTGACATTCTCAATGCTGTATTACGTTCACAACTAATGTCCAATGGCCTCCTATCCTGCAGACTGACCTCCGCTCCATCTGATGGTTGACTGTTGGTCAGTCTGCAGGATAGAAGGCCGTTGGACATCAGTTGTGAACGTAATACAGCATTGAGAATGTCACAAATGAAGTGAAGAAACTCGAGTCTGCTTGGGAGTTAAGAAGTATGAGGTGAGTGAAGAAACAACTAAACAATATTAAAATAAACCTCATAGTGTTATTTCCTACCTACATAACTTAATAAGTTTTGCTTATTACTATCTGCATAAACATATGGAGTGGAAACCTACAAACTAAATCAAAATTTGCTATTAAAATTATTACCACTAAAAATGTATTTCTTAATGATATTCAATTACGACATTTTAATTAATGTGAAAGGTTCTGGGTTCAATCCCTAATTTGAGCATATAATTTTTTCTCTTCAAATATAGTTTTAATTAATATTGAGTTAGAAATTAACACCTCACCTCGTAATTTTTCCAAGACTAGTTTACGATACTTATATGTATCATCTTTGGCTCTATCTAATTGATACACAGAAGTATAGAAACTAGTCTTGTAGAAATCTTAATGAATATACCTCATAGTGAGAATTCCTAAAATAAGTAATTGTAAGTAGTGTTTTGCACATACTCTCATTCAATCAGAAAAGGATCCATAAATTTCTCCTATAATCTTGTTTTATAATCACTATTAACTTCTCAGAAGTTGAAACAAAGCTATTTTTAGAATGTTATGCTAGTTACTTTTGTTTATAAGTATCAATTGAATCGTGAATTCTTCTTACCTCATTCATTCTATGTTTTTTTAAATACAGCACCGCAGCATCTTCTCCATCGTCAGCTGTTTTCGCGACTCTTTAATTTCAGAATAAATAATTAAAAAGAAATAATAATAACAGTAAATTGTAATCAAATGGTAAAGAGAAAAATTTATGCCTGAACCGGGAATCGAACCCCGAACCTTCAGCTTTCCATGCTGATGCTCTAACCATTGAGCTAATCCAGGCTTCCTTCCCATTTGATTACAATAATTTAGTAGTGTACTTTAATATACGTATTTCAATCATAGTAACAGCTTTAGCTTCTTAATATTAATTTAATAAATAATGCTATAGCTATGTGGAGTCCCTTCATGTCTTCTTCAGGTAGAAGCCATTCATTGTGTATTTGTGAATGATGATTCATAGCATTTGAATGTGGGACCAAGACAGTAAGGTAAAGGAAGGATTTATGCTTGGATGGGAAGGAATCCTGGATTAGCTCAATGGTTAGAGCATCAGCGTGGAAAGCTGAAGGTTCGGGGTTCGATTCCCGGTTCAGGCATAAATTTTTCTCTTTACCATTTGATTACAATAATTTAGTAGTGTACTTTAATATACGTATTTCAATCATAGTAACAGCTTTAGCTTCTTAATATTAATTTAACAACAATAAAGTTATATTGCAAATGGGACATATTTATGGTCCATCTGAGACAAGCTGGGAATAGGGAACATAAGCAGAAAACATGTTTTGAGATATAAAACTTCTAAATTTTTTTTAATTACAAAAAAATAAATGTATTTACTTTCTTTAATTATTAACTAAAAAAAATACATTAATTTTATTCTTCAGATAAAATAGAACTCTGATATAATATTCGAAGAGAAAAATTATATGCTCAGACTGGAGTTTGAACTAAGGATCTTTGGCTTTCTAGGCCAATGCTCTTCTGCTGAGCTATCTGGGCGGGAGTTTCGAAATTCATGAGTTTATCTTTCTTGTTTTTTTGGATGTGGATTTTTTCCCAGACTGTGAGTTCTATTTGTTTGTCTGTGTGTTTGATTAGGCTAGCTTCTGTATCGATTAAATGCTTTTTAGACCATGCATTTAATCGATACAGAAGCTAGCCTATTCAAACATACAGATAAACAAAAATAACTCACAATCTGGGAAAAAATCCACATCCAAAAAAACAAGAAAGATAAATTTAATTTGAAGAGAAAAATTTTCGCCTAGACCGGGACTCGAACCCGGGACCCTAGGCTTTCCGGGCCAAGTGCTCTACCAACTGAGCTACCGAGGCGAGTTACGATCTACACGCAAATTTTTCTCTTATATACGTTGTAATTGAAAGATAAACTCATGAATTTCGAAACTCCCGCAAATTTTGACCAGATCCAGAGGTTCATCGGTCCACTGATAGAATTAAGAAGAAAACCACTAAGAAACAACATAACATCGGTTGACCAGAGGCTACTGACGATGGAGATAAGCTCCGAAACTACAGTATAGAAGAAAAAGGCTATGAGGTGAGGTAGTAAAAACATTAATTTAATTCTTATGGTATATTGTTGCTTTTATTCCAAAACCTTTCTAACTTGCTTTATATTAATTTATATATAAATTGGATGTTACTGATTATTATAAAAGGAAAGTATAGAATTATAGAATAGTTAATGTAACTACCTGCCATTTGTATTTTACAGCATTACAGCAAAGCTTGTGTTTTGTAATGCATTATGAATTTTGAAATGTGAATAGATAAATCACAAGTGATTAATATGATTATGAAATGGAATGTTTACTAGAAAAATTATGTGTGCTATCAAAGATTTCATCAAGAACTGCATAGTAATTGACAAAAACCATTCTTTTTTGTGATAATGTTAATCACTTATTTTTTATCACACAATTAGGTCATTATTGATAATAATCCATTATAAAGCACAAATTTTGTTTAAAAATATATTGTAAATGTCAAGTAGTCACATATGTAATTATTCTATAAAACAATACATACATTTAATCAGGTAGACTAAGCACCATAGAAACCATTTTCGGATATTTTGCTTTTACTTTCTTGAAAATAAAGAGTTTTTATTTTATGATGTAAAATGTTTAGTTACAATGTTTTAGATTACTTACGTAATAATATAGAAATAGTTAAAATTCATTGGAGAACATTTTGTTTAAACAACTCACCTCATAGGATTCATGCTTCCATGATACCGCGGTTTCAAACACAGTCGTGTTCATAACTCCGACTGACGAAATTCTTCGGCCGTCAACTCTTCTATTGTCGCCATCATCAGTGCTGCCATCTATGGTTGAATTTATGAACTTCGAAATCAAAGTAATTTCGTTAGGGATATCAAAATTCATTGATCTATCTTTATTTTTCTGAATGTATATTTTTTCCCAAACTGTCAATTCCAAAGGCTTCTCTACTTGTTTTAAAAGTTTAGCTTCTCTTCCAATTTTATGATGTTCTAATAAACTATGTGCAGCAATTGCAGATTTTTCAATTTCACAAGCAATTGCTGCACGTAATTTATTAGAAAATCATAAAATTGGAAGAGAAGCTAAACTTCTAAAACAAGTAGAGAAGCCTTTGGAAATGAAGTTTGGGAAAAAATATACATTCAGAAAAATAAAGATAGATCAATGAATTTTGATATCCCTAATGAAATTACTTTGATTTCAAAGTTATAAATTCAACCATAGATGACAGCACTGAAGATGGCGACAATAGAACAGTTGACGGCCAAAGAATTTCGTCAGTCGGAGTTATGGCTGAAGATGAACACGACTGTGTTTGAAACCACGGTATCATGGAAGCATGAATCCTATGAGGTGAGTTGTTTAACAAAATGTTCTCCGAAGAATTTTAATATTAATATATAAAAATCTTACTGGATAAATATTAAGAGTTGATTTTTCAATTATTTCTTCTTAATTAATTTTAAAGATGTTGCTATTTATTGAGGTTTTTTGTTATTTGGTTCAGAAGGATGGTTTGCATTCATGAAAACAAGCATTGGTTCCACTCTTCAGTCAACATTAAATTACATTCCTCTCTTCTTTTTCGTTATTTGAATTTTGTTCGTTAAATATTTATTTATAAATTCAACTCTGATATTTATGATTGCATTGTGTACAATAAAATATGCACATAATCTTATATTCTTTCAGAGAATATAAAGATGCAAATAAATGTTGAAATTATAGTGAATCTAGTATTTTTTATTCTAATATTATTAATTGCCACAATGAAGAGTGGATTCAGTGTAGGGAAATTGAAATTATGAAATGACATGTTGGTATGATTTGTATTACATTCTCAAAAAAAAAAATGTTATCTATACAGGTTGCTGTGTTGGAATTTGGAAATGGATTTCTATAAAAATTACTCATTTTTAGGAAAATTAATCAAAAAGATAATCAAAATAAATGTTTTAGATAATAGAAAAATTATCCAAAGTAGAAGTAACATAATAAGCATTGCAAAATAAAATTTATAATTTCAAAAGTATTAATACAATATTTATTGTGGTGAAATTAAATGTTTCTTACCTCTCCTCATATAAATTTTCTAAGTAGATCGCGATTTCGAGACCACAACGGTCTCATCTTCAGCACTTTCTTGGCGACTGATGTAATGTCGATCGGAAGAAACTCTTCCTCTTTCCTCTGTTGGTGGACCGATGAACCTCTGGAACAGGTCAAAATTTGCGGGAATTTCGAAGTTCATAAGTTTTCCTTTGTTTTTCTGAATGTGGATCTTTTCCCAAACCGTGAGTTCCTTTTGTTTGTCTATTTGTTTAATTAGACTGGCTTTTGATTCAATTACATGTTTTTCGGACCAAGCATGAGCAGCTACTGCTGACTTTTCCACTTCAACATTTAATTGAATCAAAAGCCAGTCTAATTAAACAAATAGACAAACAAAAGTAACTCACGGTTTGGGAAAAGATCCACATTCAGAAAAACAAAGGAAAACTTACGAACTTCGAAATTCTGCAAATTTTGACCTGATCCAGAGGTTCATCAGTCCACCAACAGACGGAAGAAGAAGAGTTTCTTCCAATCGACATAACATCAGTTGCCAAGAAAGTGCTGAAGATGAGACCGTTGTGGTCTCGAAATCGCGATCTACTTAGAAAATTTATATGAGGAGAGGTAAGAAACATTTAATTTCACCATAAATTAAACCTCATAGTGATTAATTCCTATAAAAGTTAAACAATATTTATTACTGAATTTTAACATAACTATTCATTTAAATGAAGAGAATTCTTATTCTGAAATTGTTGTCAATTACAAAAAACAAAGTTTGAACCACAATCATGGTTTTAATTTTTTTATTTTATCCATGATCACTAAGAAAAATCCATGGTTGTGGTTTAGATTTTGCTTTTCACAATCAGTTTGTAATGTTTAATAGATTATTTGACATTCCAGCTTGGTTATATATATTCTAAGATCATAAGCTCTTTGATAATGAGTTGTCTTTCTATGTTTCCATTGTTTGTTATTTTTTATTATTATTATTCAGAATGAAAGATTGTAGGCTATATTCATGTTCATTTGTTTGTAACAGCTAATTATTTTGAACCCTCTGATCCAAAATGTAGTTAGGATTCATCATATTTTTGGTATTTCATTTCATGATCATCTTCATTACAAGGAGTCCTTACAATGGGATTTGTTTTGCACGACTAGTGGCACAAGTCATATGCTGACTAAGAAAAGAACAGCAGACTGCAGTGTCATTCTGGCTAATCAAATTTTGGCACTTAACAGTTGCAGTTTGTTGCTCTCTTTTAGCTATAGTGTTCCTGCCACTACAGTCACACCTTTAGAATGAACTGTTGTGGATCAAGAAAGAATTTTTGAGTCATCTTTTCCTGAGGTAGCTGAAGATTTGCTAGATAAATTCCGCTTTATAATTGAAATCAAGATAATATCCCTGAATGCTAACAATAGGTGGTATGGCTATTGAGGAGGCTCCTGAACATATTGGATTGATGAAATTTCAGATTTCAGACAAGTAAACTGAATAATTAAGTTATGTAGCTAGGAAATAATACCATGCGGTTTATTTTAATTTTATTTAGTTGTTTCTTGACTCACCTCATACTTCTTAACTCCCTTGCATATCTAGATTTCGTCATTGTATTTGTGACATTCTCAATGCTGTTGTGAACGTGAACAGCATTGAGAATGTCACAAATACAATGACGAAATCTAGATATGCAAGGGAGTTAAGAAGTATGAGGTGAGTAAAGAAACAACTAAACAAAATTAAACTGAATAATGTTAAAAATTCCCAAGTTTATTATATAAAAGTAAACTGAAATTTAAGAAGATAGCTATGTTGCCATTCATTAATAGGAGTGATTGAAGGAATGACGCAAGCAAATCAGAATTACCTCTAAATTTGGCAAAGTGGGTATCTCTTGCCAGACTGATAACATTAATATTGAGGTAAGATGTCCAGACCAAAAATAATATAATTAAAATAACCTCAAAATATAACTTCCTAAAATTAAATATCTCTTGCCAGTTTAACATCAGAAAGCACTGAAAACAACTAATACATAACCATACTCTTATTGTTGCATATTGTTCTGTAATTTAAAAGGGATTTTAAGTAAAATATTTTTCAAGATAAAAGTGATTTATTGTTCAATATAAGTGTATAAATTTACATATAACATCATAATGTTTTTCCAATTTATTTTTTTGCAGATTTAAAATAATGATGATTTATTTATAGTGGCATAAGGCCGCCTTTATATTAACCAAATAAAAATTATTACATACACTTTTTTATATTAATAAACTTATCCAAGTAGGGTCTGGCAAAAGTGACCAAGTATTAATAAATTAATGAGTCATTTTAAAATCTTAGCCTCATATTTCATGTTTTAACAAACACGGTAACTATAGTTTTCAAATGATCTTGATCATTCATTTTCACCATCCCGCCATTATGACTAACCGGATATGCGTTGGAATCTCCCCTCTATAAACGTTTGCCACTGGTGTTTGATTTGAAACGAACTTCGGAGTAATCGTTTGCCATCTTGTATTGATTTGATGAACTTCGAGATGAGGTCACGTTCATCCGGAATGTCGAAATTCATAGATTTAAAATTTGTTCTTCTGTATAAATATTTCTCCCCAAACTGTCAAATTCCAAAGGTTTTTTCCAAATGTTTTAGAAGTTTAGCTTCTTTTTCAATTCTATGACCTTCCAACAAACTATGTGCTGCAATAGCTGATTTTTCAATTTCACCATTTTTAAAATTCCAATAACTGTTCCTTTGTGCGAGTACTTACTTACTTACTCAATGGCACTATCGAACCCGTAGGTTTATGGCCACGTGGGAATAAGCTCTCCATACATCCCTATCCTGCGCTAATGCTTTCCAATCATTTACTGTATAATCTTCTTCCCTCAAATCATTGTTAATGTTATTCTCCCACCTCATTCTTGATCTACCAACTGGGCATTTTCCCTCTGGCTTTCCTACAAGAAGCTTCCATGCACGTCTTTCATTCCCCTTACATGCAACATGCCCTGCCCATCGCAGTGTACAAGACTTAACTGTTCTTATTATATCTGGCTTCCTATAAAGACCATGTAGTTCATTGTTATGTAGTCTTCTCCATTCACCTGTCTGTTCATCTCTCTTTGGTCCAAAAAATTTTCTAAGTACTTTATTCTCAAATACTCTTAATCTCCTTTCCTTCCTTAAAGTAAGAGTCCATGTTTTGCATGCATATAATATAACTGGTAGAATAATAGTTTTATATATTTTCAGTTTAACGTTTTTTGGAAGGAGTTGGGACATTAAAAGTCTCTGCAATGCATAATAGCACGCATTTCCAGAATTGAGCGTATGTTTAATTTCATTGTGCATCTCATTCCTATTTGTGATTATTGTTCCTAGGTATTTGAATTCAGTCACTTCCTCAAAATTTCCCTCATTAAGTATACTTGGCAATAATATGATATCCTCAACTCAGAGTCAGGTCGAGGATTTGAGATGAAGCCGCTATGTTTGTAAAGGTCTGTGAGTGACAAGGGTGCCAGCCAACTACATTGACACACTGTCATTGGGGCGGATGAACGAAATGAAGGGGATGAATATGAAAAAATGGTGGAATGAGATTTGTGATAGAGGAAAATGGAGAAATCTCAAGAAAAATCTGCCCAAACTCCGTTTTGTTCACAGTGAAACCCACATGAAGTGGCTGAGATTTGATCTTGAGACACCAGCAGTGAGTGGCGAGTGTCAACTGCTTTCTCCATACTAGTAAATACAGACATCAAACAATAACAATTATGTTTCTATTATTGATTTAACATTTCTCAATGAAAGATAAATTATATTTGAAGAGAAAAATTCCCAATAAATGTCTTCTTAACTAAGAAGCCGCCATTTGCAAAGATAGAAGCAATGGTTTCAAAAGCATTTGGCGAGAGGGAATTACAACGTATATAAGAGAAAAATTTGCATCAGTTGGTAGAGCATTTGGCCCGGCAAGCCAAAGGTCCCGGGTTCGAGTCTCGGTCTAGGCGAAAATTTTTCTCTTCAAATATAATTTATCTTTCATTGAGAAATGTTAAATCAATAATAAAAACATCATTAGAAGCCTTAGTAGCTTTATAAAGTAATGTTAAATTCCCAATAAATGTCTTCTTAACTAAGAAGCCGCCATTTGCAAAGATAGAAGCAATGGTTTCAAAAGCATTTGGCGAGAGGGAATTACAACGTATATAAGAGAAAAATTTGCGTCTATATCGTAACTTGCCTCGGTAGCTCAGTTGGTAGAGCATTTGGCCCGGCAAGCCAAAGGTCCCGGGTTCAAGTCTCGGTGTAGGCGAAAATTTTTCTCTTCAAATATAATAACAATTATCCTTAATATTTAAAGTATGTGACACTATGAGTTTTATTTTAATTAATAAATAGGGTTAAGATTTGACACCTCCCCTCATAATTGTAGATTTCTTGAAGACTGGTTTTCATTATATTATTTTTAGTCTGAACATCTTACCTCAATATTAATGTTCAAGAACAAATCAACATTAATATTGAGGTAAGATGTTCAGACTAAAAATAATATAATTAAAATAACCTCAAAATATAACTTCCTAAAATTAAATACTAGTTTTCATATTTCTTTGTATCATTTTCAGTTCTACCTAACTGTTGAATAAATGGTTGAAGATCCTGCAGGAAGCGACCTACAGGATCGCCAACCGCCAATTCAACAGTTAGAACTGAAAATGATACTAAGAAATATCAAAACTAGTCTTTGAGAAATCTGAGATTATGAGGTGAGATATTAAATCTAACTCTATTTATTAATTAATAAAAAATTAGATAATAGAGAGACAAACAAATAAAATTTGGAGTTTGTACAATGTGTATAAAACAAGGTAGAACTACAATGTAGTTGAAATGGTAAGATACATAACAATTAATAATATAATGTAGAAAATAATTATTCTAAATACATTTGATGTTAAATGTAAATTTATGCACTCAGATTGATCAATATTATATTTTGAAGATAAATATAAATATTTAATCAAAATTACAATGGTAAGTAATACTATGAGATAATTTACAAATTATAAATTGAGTCGGATAAATGTTTTTTCATCTCACCTCATAAAGTTCCTTATAAATATATTTACACACAAGAAACTAAAAGTAATATGTTTACTTAATATTTAATTTTAGGAAGTGATATTTTGAGGTTATTTTAATTATATTATTTTTAGTCTGATTATCTTACCTCAATATTAATGTTGATTTGTTCTTGGACATGTTTCAGAACAATTCTGTTTTATCATCAGCTTGTCCAGACTGGTTTGATTTATGTTGCATTATGTTGCACACTCTGGATGCAACATAAATCAAACCATGTTAATATTCGTTTTTAAACATCTTAATGATGGACAAATTATATTTGAAAAGAAAAATATTGTTTATTTTTTATTATTTCACTCACCTCATACTTCATAATTCATAGCAGACCCTGGGTTTCTTCACGTATTTTGTGACATTCTCAATGATGCGTCACGTTCACAACTGACGTTATGAATTATGAAGTATGAGGTGAGTGAAATAATAAAAAATAAACAATATTAAAAAACCTCATAGTGTTATTTCCTATCTACATAACTTAATAAAGAAAAATATATTTTTTTCTTTTCAAATATAATTTGTCCATCATTAAGATGTTTAAAAATGAATAATATTAACATTGAAAGAAGCACTACTAGCTTTATAAGTAATGTTTAAATTCCCAATAAAAAGTCTTTTTAATAAAGAAGCCGCCATTTTTGCAAAAATTTGTAGCAACGGCTCGTAGCATTGGGTGGTGGGGAATTAACTATGCATAAGAGAAAATACACGTTTAGATTGGAGGCCTAGGAGCTCAGATGGAAGAGCAGTGACATAAGAGTCAAAGGTCCTGGGTTCAAACCCCAGTCTAGGCGTATATTTTTCTTTTCAAAGATAATAAATCAATTAATAATTAAATGAATCGTGATTTTGTTCTTACCGCCTCATAACATCTATGTTTCTTTAAACACAGCACTGCAGTATCGGCGACCCTTTGTCGTCATCGTCAGCTGTTTTTCAGACTTGACAGCTGACGAGTGACGACAAAGGTTCGCCGAACTGGCAGTCTGTTTGTTAAAGACTAGATGTATGAGGTAAGATAAAAAATCACGATTCATTTAATTTATTATTATTTGAACCTCATAATGTTAAAATTCCCCAAATTTAATATATCCATATAAAATCAACACCGTCTGGACAAGCTGACGATTAAAACAGAATTGTTTTGAAACATGTCAAAGAACAAATCAATATTAATATTGAGGTAAGATGATCAGACTAAAAATAATATAACGTGTTTACTATTATTACAGAGACAAAAAGAGCAGAAATCATTAATCAGTTGAGATACTAATTGCAAAATAAAAATTTATCCATTTATTAAAAAAACTACAAAAAATGTATTACAATAATAATATAACATTCAGGATATATTGACAATTCAGGTTGATAATTTTCCACTGCAAATAATGTAATTTGAACAATTTCACAAAGCATATTCACGAACAATGAAGAAATAAAAATATTTCTAAAACTGTCAAAATACATTCTTTTTTGAAATAAAAGCATTTTGAGAAATGGTGATTTATAGAGAAAATTCCAGTCCATTATTTGTGGTTTGTTGGCATAGAGATTTAGCTAGGGGAGATGTTTGTGCAAATTGGTTTGCCAACAAGGTTTTATTCCTTACAGCATTTTTTTTTTTGTATTAATCCAGATAAAGTATTTTATAACAATTATGTGGTTCTTTTGTCTAGAAACTTTTTCAAGAGTAATATTTTATTCAGATACAAATTCAGTGCATACTCTGTATGTGTCAGTATGAAAAAAAAATATTGTCAAGTTAATTTACATAAATTATTGTAAAATACAATAGGAAGTAACATTAAGAGGTTTGTTTAATAATTAAAACATTTTGTCTGTTCATTCTTACCTCTTAGAGTTGTTTTTGTCGAACATATGTTTCAGAGCTTCTTAGCCCCATCATCAGCGATTACAGACTGAATTTTCTCATGTTGTCTGCCCTGATTCTTGATTCCTGCTCATATCACCCTTGGGCACACAACAAATTTCAGAAGATTTTTGGAAAATTTAATATTAATTTAGTACCAAATAATGATTATAGTTTAAATAAACTAATAAAAAATGAAAAGTTTGATCATAGTAAAAAATCAGGAATATATCAAATAAAATGTAAAGACTGTGATAAGATATACATAGGGAAAACAAAAAGAAATTTAACCATTAAAACTAAAAAAAACACATAAGGAATGTAAAAAAAGGGGAAGTAGAAAAATCTGCAGGTGCTGCTCATGTTTGGTCAGAAAAACACAAAATTATTAAAACAGAAAACAAAAATGAACTCACCATATGGGGGGAGAAAGAAAAAAAAGTATATACAGAAGAACAAGGAAAGAATTATGAACTTTGAAACTCCCGCAGAAAGGAACCTTATTAGTAAATTCATTGGACCAGAGGCAAAGAGAGCAGGAATCAAGAATCAGAGCCGACAACATGAGAAAATTCAGTCTGTAATCGCTGATCATGGGGCTAAGAAGCTCTGAAACATATGTTCGACAAGAACAATTCCAAGAGGTAAGAATGAACAGACAAAATGTTTTAATTATTACATAAATTAATTGAGTATTTTCCATATCAAGATGACCATATTCCTCCATATTGTTTACAATTGCGCCCAATATTTTCTTTTTCCTTTGTGGCTGTGTAGTGAAGCAAAATTTGTGGGAGTCTATTTGGTGCCATTCTTTTATATATTATGTTGGAATCAGTTAGATCTTAAATTTTGAATTTTATCTATAATACTGTAGATGTTTAATTTGGTTGGGGTATGGCCTAATTCCATGATGTAGAAGAAAAATTACATATTTTTACACGCTTTATATTAGCTTGACCTGTATCTATTTATGTAACTGAATCTTTCAATGCGATTTTCACCCACTTAAAATAATTGGATCGACTTGAAATTTTGTATACTTGTAAAGGACCCGTGACACTACAATAATTTCATATTTAGTTTCTAAAATCCTGGCCAGAATCATCAGAAGAAAAAAAACTGGTATAATAGGTTGCGGAATTGTCGACTTTTTAGTCAATCGTTGTAAGAGCTCAGTTGGTAGAGCGGTGAACTAGTGGTATATAATTTCAGTAATCCATGGGTCGCTGGTTCAAATCCGGCTGGGGAGGATTTTTTTTTTAGAAGAGTAATACTTTTAGCTCATACTACAATAGTATCGAATTTAAAGATATTTACATTTTTATCTTATTCTGTAAAATATTAAAACTAAAAAATAAAAAATAAATAATAGTTTTAAAAAACTAAAACAGCACACTTTATTAGAAAACTGAACTCAAAAATGAAAAATAATTTTAATTTCCAACACGTTTGGGATAAATTTAAAGTGGTCAACAAAAAAATTATCTCCAACACATTTAGAATAAAACTAGAGTTATCAACAAAAATAAAATAATTTTACCATCAAAAGCGTGGGGTATTTTTTATGATTTTTACATTTTCATCTTAGATACTTTACTTTTACCAATATCTGTTTATTATCAAATATATTAATTGACATAGAGCACCCCACGCTTTTGATGGTAAAATTATTTTCTTTTTGTTGATAACTCTAGTTTTATTCTATATGTGTTGGAGATGATTTTTTTGTTGACCACTTTAAATTTATCCCAAGCGTGTTGGAAATTAAAATTATTTTTAATTTTTGAGTTCGGTTTTCTAATAAAGCGTGTTGTTTTAGTGTTTTAAAACTATTATTTATTACACCTCACCTCATCAGTGATTTTTCACCAGAACAGTTTCAGAAGGAATGCCTTCTATCATCAGCTAAACTTGGCTTCTGAAACCAGTTCAGTGAAAATCGCATGTTTTATGAGGTGAAATATAAAAATATCCATTGATAATTTATCTCATACTGTTAAATCTCAAAATAATTTTATTAAATTTTCAAGTTATTTATGCCATAGACAATCCTGTCCAGTAAGAGATTAAATTAATTTTTGTGGCAACATGAATGTACATTTCCCACATTTAGAATTGTCAGAAATCTAAATATATGTTAATTGGACTGTTATTGCCACCCTTCCTGGAGCAATAGCTGGACCTCAGATAGAAGCAGGTTGCATCACGAGACATGCATGAGGGTGATACTTAGATAGGAGTGTTAAAGAAAGCATCCATTGAATAGGAAATAAGTTATAGGAATCCATTTCTATTTGAAGTTTTGCTATAGCAGAAAATGGTTGTTCTGCTTTTATATTACAGTTTTTGTTTTTCTTTGTATATAATGTTTTACTTAAATGTATGTGTGTGTTTGTGTGTATGCGCAGTGTATTCGCGTACATGCTACGATGGGTGTACATATTTTTGGTATAATATTGTCTCTTTGTAATTTTGTAATTTTATTTTCTAATTTTAAAAATAATTTTATATGTATGGTTGTTGCCTGAAGTAAATGGGAAGTGAATATATAAAGATAAAAATTATGTAAATCATTTTAAATATTTGTGAAAAAAATTATTATATAATGATATTAATTTCTTAAGTTTTTCCTTGGTGAAGCTCTTTCCTTTAAAGAAATTTAAAAAATGAGTAATGTAAAGTAATTTTTTTTAAATATTTGTATTGAGATGTGATTGATGGGTTTTTGTAAGAATAGAAAGACTGCTTACATTGCGAGGTTTTTTGCATGCCAAGTGATAAGCAATTTAAATGTGAAGGGCACTGTAATTTGACTGAAACAATTTATTATGGTTGTAGATGATAATAGAAGTATTGTAGGCAGTTTTTTTCTCAATCCAGAATCAAATTAAATACCAAAAAAAAATAAAGGAATAATATACTTATCAGTAGAGTCCAGATGTTAGGCATTTAAAAAATTCAAATAGGCAGGCAAAAAAGGCATTAAAAATCATTAACATAGGCACTAAATTTTAAAATAGGCTCTTACAAAAAATGGATTACAACATACATTTTTACAGCCTTGCGTAAAGAATATAAACATATGCTATCAATAGAATACGAACATATCAGAGATGATTTTGAAACTTGTTTTGCCTTTTTACAAAGAGCATATGTATGTTTTGCAGTGTGTACGTGCTGCGAAACATGGAACTTTTTCGCGCAATTCCTTGAAATTTTACACCCTTTGCAAAACAGTATTGAACCGTCACTTGAGAATATTTCCGCACCAAATTCTTTCACGAATTTGGTCAGTTTGTCTTACTGTTTACTGTTGTCCATTCTTTAGGCATCATAAAACAACTGTTCTAAAGGTAAAAAAAAAGGGTTGGCACCACTTTGTCTTTGAAGCACCTGTCTGTGAATGAGGACTAAAGGCTGAATTCAGTGTTAAAAACATCAGAAATGATATTGCCAATCACTCAAGGGTTTCTATACGATGATATGTGTCGTGAAGTTTCAATTAATTTCATTGAAATACTAAGTTAATTTCAAGAAAAATGGCAAATAGGCATTGTAAGCTATTATAGGCAAAATTAACTTCATGCAAAACAACTCTATGGTCATCCGTATGAACTTATATGAAGTCACTTTTACAATAATAAATAACTGTAGACATATTCCCTAACATCCGGTCTCTACTTATCAGTAAATAAACAAAAGATTTACAGTGTCTGAAAAAAATGAATATCAAAGATTTAACTACTGTTTGTATCGACATAATCTAGAACTAAGAATAATATTATGCACTTTTTAATTTGAATTGGTTTAGGTATATACTGCAACAGTGTATGATGAGATACACAAAGAAACTTGTGGGCATTTTTCAGATACGAGAGAGTTATTCTAATATTGCCATCCAGCATGAAATGTACACTAATTTAAGTTTTTTATCCTATAGATGCCTCTAAAGTTAATGACTTAATTAAAACTCCATGGTTCAACAGACCTAGAAGTTCGTTAGCCTATCAGGCGACTGCTGGTATGACATCCACATATATGGATCACAGAGGTGGATGAATATCCAGCCAGTACTGCAGTGATATATGGTCAGCATATCAGGTCCCCCAGCTGATTTTCTCAACCTGGAGCACTACATATTGTAGCTATCCAAATTCCTCCTTAGTATCCCAAGGGATTATAGGTTTCTTCCCAACTATACCATAGTTGGGAATAATTTGTTACAATTTTTAATCTGAGAAATTTGAAGTAGTAATAGGTACTATTAAACCTACAAAACCAAGCAATAATAAATTGCTTTTTTAATGTAAAAAAGCATAACTGAGGTTTGACTCCCAGTTCAATTGTAATTTTTCTTTCTAAGATAAAACAATGTGAAATTTTGAAAAATGTTCATTTAAATTATAATGTAAAAAATGCGTAACTAAATTTGTCTGGTTAAGAAACTTCCTATTAGGGAAGCACCCATGTCCCCACAATGGGATGAACAGGGATCAATCAATGCAAAAAAAAAATCTTTTAAACTTTTAGTGATTGTCTTTTGAGAAATTGTTTTGTTTTCTCTCACTGATAAGAATGTTATTTCTTTACATGGTTTAGTTTTAACTTATTTGCTTTTTATCTTTAAACAGAATTTTCTGTAATAATTCCAATTATGAAAATATTAACCAACAGTATACAACAGATATTTATAATAGTTATACATTCTATGAAACATGAACTAGTTACGGTTTTGATTTGTTCATTCTTCTTTGATGGAAATATTTGTTATGCTCATGTAATTTATGTGTCAGTAATCTTTTACTTTAGTATCACTTATAAATTTTTATTAAATAAATGAGCTTAAGATTTTGGCCATCTTAAAGTTCTTCTTCGACATATTATATTAAAGCTAACTCTTTACTTATATTTTAATTTTGAAATCAAATTTTGAATGGAATTCAATGGGAATCAAAAAGAACTTGGAAAGCAATATTTTTCATTAAAATGTTCCATATAATGAATAAAAATTAATCACAACCATAAATTCTACATTAGTCAAAATAAAAACTAAAAGCTAGCTAAAGAACTTTTAATTTTCAATGAAAAAAAACATACTAATTTGAATAACATAATTTTTTTTTATATTTAAATTAATATTGGGAAGTAAACATTATGAGGTTATATCATTAATAGTGAGTGGGGAACATATTTTTAATGACTCACCTCATATAATTTCTTTGATACCAGCGGTTTCAGACAATATCTTGTCCCCCTTCAGTCATGGCTTCCACTGATGAAATTCTCTGGTTGTTGATTTCTCTAAGGATGTGCCATGACTGAAGTGGGACAAGATATTGTCTGAAACCACTGGTATCAAAGAAATTTGAAATTATATGAGGTGAGTCGTTAAAAATATGTTATCCACTCACTATTAACATAAATTTTGTCTGACCATCATAATTTATAAGTGATGCTAAAATAAAATGTTGTCTTTTATACCTGACTCAGTTCATTGATCATTTTAGAAGTAACTAATATAAATATTTCATTAGAGCTAGTTTTTTTATTTGCCATAGCTGTTGCATTGAAGATATTTCTAGAGAGATTGTTGAAGCACTAAAGCTTGCATTTTGCTATTAATGCAGTTTAAGATACTTAAGACCATCTCATACTAATGTGAATTTAGTTAAATAAATAATTTTTATAATGTTTTAATTAAATAAATCATTTTTTATAATGTTTATAAATGCATTGGAATCAAGATTAAAAATTCTACACTGTCACTCTTCCTAGCCCCAAGATTGAAACTTTTTTATATTTGAAGGGCTCAACTGTAAAACATGGTAACTGACAAATTCTTGAAAATTGAGTTGTAGCATATAAACTGAAGCATTTGGTGCACATAGTTTATTTACCATGATAATACCTCTGATATCTATTAATGAATGTAAAAAACTACGTCCACGAAATGCTTCAGGAGACCACATATCACAGTTTATATGATACAACTCAATTTTCAAGAATTTGTTAGTTACCATGTTTTACAGCCGAGCCCTTCATTTAAAATTTTCAATTTTGGGGGCTTAGGAGAGATGGTGTTACATAATTTTTTATGGCTAGATTGTGCCTCAGATGCCTGGATTAAATTCCAAATCCTTCTGCAGTACATATGTTGAGAATGCATCTGGTATTGTTGTTGTCCATTGGATGGTGAGGTTAAACATGGTGAACCACTTGGTGCTTTTTGACAGGAGTAGCCTATGTGCTGATGCCGGGTTTCATCTCCGTTCTCTTTATCATCCCTTATACAACACACTTAATACTTACACTCATCGTACACTCCTCTCTGTACACAATACAAGTGCACATCTATGTAAAGCCTTCCTGCTAGATGAGATATGACTCATTTAATTGATTTGTATTAAATAATCAATTGAGTTGGTGTTTACTTGATGAAAATCCATATTTATTAATTAAATAAAAATAAAACTTGATTTTATTTGATTTTCATATTTATTAAAATATAATTCAGTGACAGCTGTTTTGGTACATTGTACCTTCTTCAGACATGTTAACAAATTATGTATTGTGTTATTATAGTACATATCAGATATAATTCAGTGACAGCTGTTTCGGTACACTGTACCTGCTTCAGACATGTTAACAAATTATGTATTGTCATATCAACTGATATGTACTATAATAACACAATACATAATTTGTTAACATGTCTGAAGAAGGTACAGTGTACCAAAATAGCTGTCACTGAATTATATCTTAATAAATATGAAAATCAAGTAAAACTAAGTTTTATTTTTATTTAATTAATAATTTGTATTAACTGAAAACCCTCAATTATTTAATTAAATGCCAACATGTTGTCATTTTGACTTCTGGTATTTTCTCGTAACATGGCATTATTGTAACTCACTTCTGAGATTGGGGCGCTGGGAATGCATAGTTACACTGACCTGATGATACATGATAGGTGATGATGATGATGATAATGTGCCAGGAGAGGCTTTAATCCTAAATTTAATGAATATGTTAATGATGACATATGATGTTTGGGCCTTAAAGTTTCCTGACATTTGTCTTACAGGTGAGGAAAAACCCCCAAAAAAACTATCACCCAGGATACTTGTCCTGATTGGGAATCAAACCCAGGCCCACTGCATGACAAGGCAGCACACTACTTCGAGACCACATCGGTGGACAACCTCATAATGTTATTTCCCATATTCAATTTTTGAAGGAAACAAGAAATCATATTTGACGTCACTGTACACATTTAGTATAAGAATCACCTTTCGTAAATTAATGAGTAATTTTAACTAGTTTTCAAGAGAACCATCTCTCTCGTTTTTAACCGACATTATGACTACCTAATAGTAGTCATAATGTCGGTTGAAAATGTGAAAATGAGAGAGATGGTTCTCTTGAAAACTAGTTCCCGTGTTTAAAGAAACATAAAATATGAGGTAACATGTTAAAAATGACTCATAAATTTACGAATCAAGAACCTCATAATGTTATTTCCCATATTTAACATGAAGAATCACCTTGTCAGATTATTGTCCTTCGTAGGACTGTTAATAGTCTACTGAAAATTCTCACACCATTTCTTATGACACTTTTAATATTCAATATTTGTTGTAGAAATCCAAACAATATTGATTTTGCTAAATGAGATTAAAATTCAATCCACATTAAGAATTAAATGAATCGTGATTTCTTCGTACCTCATACTTCTATGTTTTTTTTAAACACAGCACTGCAATATCAGCGATCATTGTCACCATCCTCAGCTGTTTTCACGACTGAGGTGGTGACAATGGTCATTGATACTGCAGTGCTGTGTTTAAAAAAAACATAGAAGTATGAGGTAAGAAGAAATCATGATTCATTTAATTTTTATGAATTAAACCTCATAATGTTAAAAATTCCCAAATTTATTATATAAAAATCAATCCATATTGTTTATCTCTTAATGCTTATGCAATACAGCTTCCATAATTAATTATAAATACCTCCATGTGAACAGATATAATAATAATAATGCTTTATTTTAGCTGGCAGAGTTAAGGCCATAAGGCCTTCTCTTCCACTCAACCAGCGAATAGTGTAATTATACAAAAATTACATACTTACTCTTACTTACTCACTGGCACTATCGAACCCGCAGGTTCATGGTCGCGCTGACATAAGCTCCCCATACATCCCTATCCTGAGCCAGTGCTTTCCAATCATTCCCTGTATAATCTACTTCCCTCAAATCATAGTTAATGTTATTCTCCCACCTCATTCTTGATCTAATATAAAAATTACATACTTATTACAATTTTAAGATATTATTAAAATACAGACTAAACAAAATACAATAATGATGTGATCTAATACTAGGTAATACTAACAAAAACATGTAACATAATAAAATTATAATAATATAAAATAAGTAGCTTCCTAAATGATTATTTATAGAATGCTGTATATAGTTGTTATGCAGTTAATGTTTTCATTGTGTCGAACTTAAGATATCAGTTAATTTGTATTTAAATAATGATAGTGATTGACATTCCCTGACATGACTACATCATTTACTAATATAATTATTTTCTTAATTTTTGCACAAAATAAAACACAGCAATATTTAAATTTCTTAGCTTATAGTATTAGAGTTTTTTATAGTGACCTTATTAATGTTATCATTAAGAGTTGGGAATTTTTTTTAAATTTTTTAAAAATAATTCACAAAATCCTTCTTGCAAGTTGTCACTGTTTTTGGGCTGTGGGTTTTAAGGGGGGGCAGGGCAGTTTTTAACATTGTCTAAGATAATCAAATTGCCATCTCAGTATCTCATGCATCTTTGTTTTATTATTAAAACTGGCAACATAATCCTTCTTGATCAGCCTGATGGGCTAGTGGTCAGTGTTTCTGACTACTGTTCATGAGGTCACGAGTTCAATTCCTGGTCAAACCATAGGAATTTTTCCTTACAGGGAATTATTCCTGTGGTTGCTCATGGTCTGGAATTTAGGTTTAAGTTTAGATTAAGAACTTTCCTGGCGCTTCATTATCATTTATCATCCATCATATCATTGGGGTAACGTAACTCCGCCTTCAGAAATGGGTTACAATTACTCCAATAAAGAAAAACCATAATCCTTCTTTTTCTTTCATGTTGGTAAGAATTTGACACAATAAGAGGGATATAAAACTATAGGAATTATCTCATGGAAAAAATCCTGCTATATATACATGAGAGTGATCTTGCCTCTAGATCAGATATTTATAGGTTCAGATCCAGCTGGGTAGGAGAATTTTATTTTTTGTTGTTTTTACCCTCCTTCCTTTTGTACAGATCTACAATTCTGTTACGTTTTCAATCTTAATGGGCAGGTCCCATGTTTCCAGAAATCAGGAACTCTGAACCACACATTAGAAAGATACATAATGACAGAGCTTCCTAGATCCCTGGGTAGTAGTAATGCCAGAGTCATTGCATGAAAAAAAACACAAGACAAGAGACACTCAATTCCAAGGAAAAGATTTAAAATTGATCTTCTTCCTGAAAATTGAATAGTGAATGATTTGAACAAATCCTGATCTTGGTTTTCTCTAAAAGGACAGTCAAGCTGTGGGTCCTGTGTCAAGAGATTTATGACTCATAAAAGCATGAAAACAAAAATAACAAACTCTTTTCTGGTATAACCAAATTATCTAACTGAAATAGCATCTCTCTGTTAGTTAATCCTGTATATGAAATCCATAATTGGAAAGTATAACAACAGTTGTTACCTAAAAAGGAAGAATATTTTATTAAATATAAACTTGGTCAAGTTTTTTTGAGACTGGAACATCTTACCTCAAATTGATGTTGATTTATTCTCGAAGCATGTATCATCGTCTGTTGTATGTTGTACTGTAAACAAAGTTACAAAATGTATCCTTCTGCAGGCATCTGTGATTGGCGGAGTGATGGTAGTATTTTACACGCCATCTGACTTGCTGTCAAATTCTGGTGGCATTATACCTTTCACCAAAACTTAAGAACCTTGCCTCACACCACTACCTCAAGTCGGCTATTAGCGATACTTTCAAACCTTTTGCTGTAAGCATTTCAGCATCTTATTACAGGGCAATTGTTGCTTTTCTTCACATGCATTTAAAAGCAGGATAAGAAGGGTTGCCTTTTGTTCACTGGAATATATGAGTGGAAAAGAGAAGGGGTGAGTCCAAGGCATTTCCTGGAAATGAGGTTTTAAAGTTTTGGCAAAAACTATAATTTACCAAAGTTGCATGCATCTACACGTATTTTAGAAATTATAAAAATGTTATTTAAAATAACAGACTTCATTAGGCCTAAATGTTTTTCAATTAATTTCAAAAGAGGGAAGCGGCAAAATAGTTATGCTACTAATACACATGATGTTTAACATATTCAACACGAGCGGCCGTGTTGGAATAACTGAATATCCCACTTTATCTGCGCGAAATGGTGTTATATGTAAATTTATACTTACTGTTCACCATTGTCATTTTTTCATATGTTATATTGTGTTTTATTAGTTTATTATTATTTTTGCAATAATTTTGTTCATACATAGTAGTTTTAATATTATATTGATATTGTGAAAAGAAAAATTGTCTGAACCATGAATTGAACTGTGGACCTCTAGTTCTCCAGACTAGTGTGCAGCCCACTACACCATTCGAGACTTGGCACAAACATTAACTATTCTTTCCACATATACAAATCTGTAATTCTCGTTTCGTCCACTGTCAGTTAGGTGTCACTACCATCGCCAACGGCTGGCTTCGTTTAGAAGTATCTATATTTGAAAATGGTGTAATGGGCTGCACACTTGTCTGGAGAACTAGAGGTCCACAGTTCGATTCTTGGTTCAGACATTAATTTTTCTTTTCACAATATCATTATAATATTATAATACGAGGGTGGATCAAATATAAACCGGAATTTGTATCTGGAGGCTCTGGTAGCGAACTGCAAACGTTGCGGTTTGGAGGGGAAGTTGGTGGGAGTGTCTGGAGTAGGGATCTTGATGTGTCACACTCCGAACAGTGGCCGCTTGCTTCAGTACGTGATGAGCGAGCAAGAGGTACACACGTCTGTTGCACAACGCATTATTAAGGTTTTGGCAAAAAGAAGGCTCCATGCACAGTTCGGAGAAGCAACCCTTTCGAAGATGCAGGTGTATGATTGGCACAAAAAAATTTTAGCAGGCCGGGATTCAGTGGAAAATGAGCCCCACCAAAGACGGCAACGAACAAGCATCACTGCAGACAACATTCGTGCTGTATGAGACCTTATTGAGGAGGATCGGCGCGTAACATTTTCTGAAATTGCTTCACACGGAATAAGCTTCGGAAAGCAGCATATCGCAACAAGCGCCGCCGGAAACCGATCCGAAATGTGATTGTGCTGCATGACAATGCAAGGCCACACACTGCTCGGTTGACACAAGAAAAACTGACGAAAATGCATTGGACACTTCTGGAACATCCTCCTTACAGTCCAGATTTGTCACCCTGTGACTACCATTTGTTTGGGCCACTGAAAGAAGACCTGGGAGGAAGGCAGTTTGGTGACAATGCAGCGGTAGTGGAGTTCGTGCACAACTGGCTGACTACACGTCATCCCTCATTCTTCAAGGACGGCATCAAAAAGTTGCCAACTCGATAGCAAAACTGTGTTGGAAATGCAGGAGACTGTAGAAAAATGAAGTGGTGGTTTTGTATTTTTTTTGTTAATTCAATAAAATCAATAATTCCAGTTTATATTTGATTCACCCTCGTATGATCCATTATTGGAACTGTGTTAAAATAACAGTATTGGAAAATGTTAAATAGTAGTTTTATTATATAAAATGTAGAACTATGTTTTCATGTACGCTGCTGGACAATGATGTCATTAGGTTCATGTGGCCAATGAAATCACACTTAGGGCCGCATGCAAATACATTAGTCTCTACTCAAATTACTTCCAATCACTGGTGAGCTGACTTTCCATGAGCAAGTGCAAAGATCGAATTAGCGACCCACTAACTGGTCATGCACGAAAGTCATCGTTTTCGTAATATTGGCAAGAAATTACCCAGAATTCTCAGCGATAAAACCACTTCCGTTATTTTTGTCTGCTAGAGGAATGCATTTACGCTTGCATCCCGCAAATAATACCATATACGACGATGTCTACATCATGCAATATTGCGCCGATTCTCCTGTTCTTCCAGTTGAATTCTTTGGTAGACTCTATCAAATTCCTCTTTCCCGCGTATACGAAAACATGATCAAAGTCTTCAAGGTCCGACATCTTGGATAAAGCAGCAAGGTTTCAAACTACATCGGTTCCCATCAGGTTGCTCACGATTCGTTTCTCTGCTAAGTCACCTCTAGTTTCAACAATTATTATCACATGAACAGATTTTTGAGTATGCAAAAACGTATTTGGATGCAACTTTCTCAGGAGAGAGCGACTTTTACGGTCTAATGCGTTCATAGATTCGAGCCTTAACCATGTGCTTCTGTTTACATTACAATCTAAACTAAGGCCGAAACCAGTATAGTAATAGTAGTACTTTCTTTGGTTCAATTAGGAGCATAGAGCATTTGTGACTGTGTTCCTCACCAACATCTTTATTTCCTTTCATGTTTTACCACCTGTCTTCGCCTTTTCTATAACTCTTCTTTTCCATATAACCTTAGATCTTCCCGCGTTCACCTTGCGGGTTTCAATCCATTGAATGCTTCTCAATGAATATACCATCTTTCCTCAAAATACAATCTATCATTCTCTATTTGCTCATTCTAATTTTGGTTTTTCATCATATCTTTTTCTTAATTTACAGTTACTTATTAAATCAGACCATCTGTTGCCAGTTATATTTCTTAAGCACCAGTTTATAAATATCTGTAATTTATTTGTGATCGATTTATTACTTTCCAAGTTTCACACCCATAGAGAAAAATTTATTTTACATTAATATTAAATTTTATGTTCTTTGTTTTCTTAGTTATATTTTTATTCTTCCATAGTGCTTATATTGTTTAAATACTCTGTATGCTTTTAGCAAATTCTGAAGGAATGAGGTTGATTTCATAAAAATATTTTTGAAAAATGTTTACTAATCTTCATGGATCCTATATACTAGACACGAAAATAACCATATTAATAATTTTATATATATATATATATATATATATATATATATATATCTCCTGGGTTGCGGGTTCAAACTTGGCTATGGTTAATATTTTTTTAGGATGGAAAAATGTATGGAGCAAGTCTTCCGAGAGAGATTTTCAGCTGTGGGTCCCGAGTCTGATGATTTTCAGGCTTGTAAAATCCTTAAGCCTGAATAAAGAGGCCTCTAAGCAAAATTTACCAACGTTCTTCGTCCTAGTAAAACGGTCTGTATGTTGACTGCATATGTCACCCCAACACTCAAACAGCTATATTTTTTAACCAAACTTGGCATATAGCAATCAATTGAAAAAAGCAAGGTCACGTTTAATAACCAACAAAGGAGTAGGGGTTAGCCTGAAGCAAAAATTAAAAAAAATCTCTCTAAACCCCATAATTTTGTATTTGTTGTAATGAAATTTAGTATATGCCATTGAAATAAAATGGAGAAGGTAGTCCCCAAAAATCAGTGAAATTTAACTATAACAAGTGAAAGCCAAAATTTAAAAACTACTCTAGTGGCCGCCACGTCTGTTTTTTTGCAATGAAACTGAACATTTACGATTTATTAAGGTAGAATATACCTCATAGTGAGAATTCCTAAAATAAGTTAGTATTTACGATTTAATTATTTTATTTTGATCTGTTCATCTTACCTCAATATTAATGTTGATTTCTTGTTGAACATGTTTCGATTGGATCCCAATCATCCTCAGCATCTTGCCCAACTGGTTGGATTTGTATTGTAAACCCTGGATGTCGATGTCAGCTCCCTCCTGTGGTTGGCCAAAGAACCTCCAATCAAAGTCACGTTCTGGCGACATTTTGAAATTCGTAACTCTCTTTTTGTTCTTCTGAATAAAGATTTTTTTCTAAATGGTCAGTTAGAAAATACAAAAGAGTTGACTATTTGGGAAAAAATCTTTATTCAGAAGAACAAAAACAGAGTTATGAATTTCGAAATACTGATGGAACATAACCTTGCTTGGAGGTTCTTTTGCCAACCACAGGAGGGAGCTGACATCGACATCCAGGGTTTACAACATAAATCCAACCAGTCTGGGCAAGATTCTGAGGATGGTTGAGATCCAATTGAAACATGTTCAAGAACAAATCAACATTAATATTGAGGTAAGATGAACAGACTCAAAATAAAATAATTAAAAGAACCTCAAAAATATTACTTCCTAAAATAAAACATTATGTATGATTTAATTACAAATGAAAGACATTCCTTAAACTAGCAAAATTGGACCATAAATTTTACTTGCTGAGGCATTTGCTTAATTTACACATTTCTTGTATGATGGACTTTTTTTTATATATGCTTTAATTGGGTAGTTGTTGCAAGATCAAAGATGAGACTGAAGAATAAGCCACTTGAAATTACTGATATAATTCTGGGATCAATCAATGATTGGAGATGAAATGTCTTTCAATCAAAGTTCCACATTCTGTTATATGAATAGTAGTATTGTATAGCTGGTTTAACTTGGCGAGAGAGAGAGAGATGGAGGTACAAGGGTAGATCGTTGACCGCTGTAGTCCGATACAAAAGAAAGAACCCACCCTGTTGTCAGTTTTCCTCTTCCCCCTTTCCCCTATTAACATCTGGTGAAGAAACACCGACAACACTGGTGCGAGTGAGAGAGGCGAGTACAGTTGTCTCATTCTACAAATTTCTCGTAAAGTTAAACCAGAGAGACTACAGTAATATCCTCTCTCCTCTGGGAAACATAGGGCCTAATGAATGCACACCAGTGCATTAAAGTTTTTACCAATGCCTTAATTTTCTTCCAATGCTTTACTAACTCTTCTGACTGTATAGGTCTGACATTCTAGTATCCAATGGGTGCTCAGTGTTTCATACAGAAGGTCCAGCAAAGCTCTCATTTTTGTTTCTTTGATATATTGATTTGTGCAAGTTATCACACCACAACTTCAGATTCTGATGATGGAGCTGTCATCCCGATATCTCACTTTTTATAATCAGTCATTCTCACTTTTTATAATCAGTCATATTGCACTGTCGCATTCAACAGATAAACTAAATGAATTTTAATATCAACAATAAGAATGTCAACACACTCATAAGAGCACTTAGCAAAATTAAAGTTTTAGTGCAGTAAAGATATCCTCTCAATGTGTATAATACATGAGTTTGAGTAAGTTTTGAATGGTCATTTTATCAGGTTTTGTGGCTTAAAAGGAAATAATACTGAGAGTATATTTTTAATAATTTTTCTTAAATTCCTTTTTAAAGGTAATTTTTTTTAATATGTTAGATTATTGAAGTTGCATATATGTACATGTGATTGAACCATATAATGCCTTGAAACTATCAGCTAACAAATATTGTACATAATTGTGATGTAATATAAATAATCTTATATAATTTCTTGCAGTTAATTTGTAATAGCTTTTTGTGTGTGTTAATATAAATATTATTTTCTTCTTGCGAAGTGCAAATACACATTGATAAAAGAAGAAACAATTGATTGAAAAATATTTTTTCTGATCTCTAGATCAAACAAGAAAAAACATCATTATTGAATGGTCTATGCCAAGAAGTTCTATTTTTAATTGTTGATAATATTATTGTAAAAAGTATAAAATTTTATTTCTCACCCGGTAAATTCAGGGTTCAAGAAAATTAGACTTCTTTTTCTTCTAGCTCACTTCCTCTCTTGTGGATTAAGTTTTTGATAAGAGTCTCAATCACTTCTTTTGCTATTATTTCCTTCAATACTAGTAAAATTCATATCAAATTCCGTTGAGGTGAAGTCATATGTTGAAAGTTAAAAATTAAATTGTACCTGTTGGTAGGTGCTGTCGTCCTCAACTTTGTTAATATATTGTATATAAAATTAACTGGAGCGCTTTCAGAAGTTAACTTCCATCTTCTGCAGGTTGAGTTTCCGCTACTTGTTGTTGTGTACGGTGATGTATACTCCAACTGTTTTTAGCAAAACAAGTCAGTTGCTACTAAAAACAGTTGGAGTATACATCACCGTACACAACAACAACAAGTAGCGGAAACTCAACCTGCAGAAGATGGAAGGTAACTTCCGAAAGCGCTCCAGTTAATTTTATATACAATATATTAACAAAGTTGAGGATGACGGCACCTACCAACAGGTACAATTTAATTTTTAACTTTCATCATATTATTTCCTTCCCTTTTTCTCTTCTTCTTTCGACATTTCTCTTGGTTTTCTTCATCAATCTTCTTAGTTTTCCTCTAGTTTTTAATTTTAAAATCCCTCTTGGAAATCTAGTATCATTGGACCTTTTCAAATGATTAAATGACTCAATTTTGTTCTTCTAAACATTGAGATTTGGAACACTTTTTTTTTGTATTTATAGTAATTTTTATGTTTATAGCCTGGTTCAGTCTCATGTACTTTTATGCTCTGGTTCACAACAGGAAGACGTAATTCTGTTGGAATTACAAGTCCTTAAAATGAGTTTAAATTTAATCTGTAATGTGATAAAGATATCTCCATATGTTCCTAATGTTTTACATTCAGTCTCAACAAGTAAAGTGATGTGAAATCATAGACTTCGACCAATAAATAGACCACACAACCCTATCTTGAAGCATTAAACTTAGTGAAAAATGAAGCATACATGTATTTTTGTTACTGTAGATATTGCTAGTTTAATGTAAACTAGTGGTCGCCCAGTGGTCAAAATTCGACCACAATTCATTAATTTTTTAAGTTTGTTGCAAATACGTGATTATGCATTAATGTTTGATCTATTTTAAAGATATGAACGATAGGAAATATGTGGTATAGCTTGGCTAAGCCATATTTAAAAAACAATAATGCGTCATTTGACATTTGTTTACTATTTATGCTATTGAAATTTACATATGGCCTATTATTATGAGTACGGGAATATATTATATCCCTTCTTCTTTGTCTCTCACTCAAACCCATCAATGTTCTATGTCGAGGCATAATGGAAGTAGGTGCGAATATCTAAATGTAAAAAAAATATGTAATTAAGTTACTGAAAGAAAGATTAGACAGGGTTTAATTTAAATAATAAAATGTACTCACTTTTTTATAAATCACTAATAATAAATATGCAAGAGTAAGTCATTAATAGTGAGTGGAGAACATATTTTAATTGACTCACCTCATACATTTTCAAACTTCTTTGATACCGACGGTTTCAGACAAAATCATGTCCTTCTTCAGTCATGGCTTCCACTGATGAAATTCCGTGATTGTTGATTTCTTTAGTGACATCACTTCTTGTGCTACCACCTTTCGTTGGGATTATAAACTTTGTATTTAAATTTTTATCCACCGGAGTATCGAAATTCATAGATCGATATTTATTCTTCTGAATGAATATCATTTCCCAAATTGTCAATTCCAATGATTTATCCAGTTGTTTCAAAAGTTTCGCTTCTTTTTCAATTGTATGATGTTCTAGTAAACTATGTGCAGCAATTGAAAAATCAGCAATTGCTGCACATAGTTTACTAGAACATCATAAAATTGAAAAAGAAGCAAAACATTTGAAACAATTGGATAAACCATTGGAATTGACAATTTGGGAAATGATATTCATTCAGAAGAATAAATATTGATCTATGAATTTCGATATTCTAGTGGATAAAAATTTAATTACAAAGTTTATAATCCCAACGAAAGATGGCAGCACAAGAAGTGATGTCACTTAAAGAAATCAACAATCACGGAATTTCATCAGTGGAAGCCATGACTGAAGGAGGACATGATTTTGTCTGAAACCGTCGGTATCAAAGAAGTTTGAAAATGTATGAGGTGAGTCGATTAAAATATGTTCTCCACTCACTATTAATGATATAACCTCATAATGTTTACTTCCCAATATATAAGAGTAAGTCAATTCGCATTGCTGCTGCACAATTTTCTTTTTTCAACAATGCACTTTCAGTATGAACGTAAACAAATGAATGAGTAGACAAAGGAATGAGTAATACACACAAATTCCGTAGAGACAATTAATTTTATTTTGTTGAATTTATTTGTGACATATTATACATTAATTTTATTTTTCTGCACTCCTTCTCTATATGAACTTTAATTATGCCAAATATCACACTCCTCCGTGCATGCAATGTGCTTAAAAAGGGGTGCAAAGTTTTTCCTTCATGTATTAATTTATAGATTTTGTTTAGCAAATTCTGAAGGAATGAAGCTGTTTGGGTTGTCTCATAAAAAGATTTTTGAAAAATGTTTACATACTTTCATTGATCTATTTAGTAAACACTGAAGCTGACAATTACAAAAAATGTGTGTATATATGTCGATCAGCCTCATGAGGTAGTGGTCAGAGTTTATGACTACAGGTAAAATTACCTTTGAAACTGGTATCGTGAAAACACGGAACTTTATGAGGTAAGATATAAAAAGATTTTCTCCATGTTTTTATTATTCATTGCTTACATCTCAATTATGGATAAATCATATTTAAAGAGAAAAATTA
Source organism: Diploptera punctata (assembly GCA_030220185.1). Taxonomy (NCBI): domain Eukaryota; kingdom Metazoa; phylum Arthropoda; class Insecta; order Blattodea; family Blaberidae; genus Diploptera; species Diploptera punctata. The sequence goes on from JASPKZ010009386.1 coordinate 1,806,879, forward strand.
TACACTCAGACCGGGACTTGAACCTGGTACCCTTGGTTCTCTAGACCAAGAGCTCTACTAACTGAGCTACCGGAGCAAGTACCGATCCATCCTTGACATATATGAAATGAATAATAAAAACATCAAAAGAAGCCTTACTGGCATTTAATATGTAATGTATAGTTCCCAAATATACGTCTTCTTAATAAGAAGCCGCCATTTGCAAAGAGAGAAGCAAAGGCTTCATAGCATTTAGTGGGCGGGAATTACAATGTATATAGAGAAAAATTTGCATTTAGATTGGTACTTGCTCTGGTAGCTCAGTTGGTAGAGCACTTGGTCTAGAGAACCAAGGGTCCTGGGTTCAAGTCCTGGTCTGAGCGTAAAATTTTTCTCTTTAAATAAGATTTTCTCCAACTCATTTATACACTTAAAAATTCACTCATCCTACAGTTTTCTCTGTTCACATTACAAATATATGTAACCCATGTAACATGGCCTGTGAAATTGAAAATAAACCAAATGAATGCCATCTATCTGCCTGGTGCAGAAACCGAAGCACAATAATTGTATTGAAACACACAAACTTGCAAAACTGTGGTCATTGTTAAGACTGTTTTTGCAGATTCAGAAGTGTCTTATTGTCTAATCATATTGTCATAATGCCTGCTTAATCTAATAAAAAATTGAATATATTAATTGAAAATAATGAAATAGAAACAAATGTTATGACAAAGATATTCCATGGACTAATGTCTTCTTGTTGTGAATCTATGTATGCTCATAAAGTAGTATCATAGTTTATTGTATTACATTTTTTTTAATTTTTGTTATCAGATAGTAATAATGTTCCTTTGACATGAGAATTGATATCGAACACCATATTAATGATATATTTTTTTAGTTTTTTGTTTATATCTGTATTTTTGTGTACATAAATATAATATAGCAATGGGTTTGCATGCTTTTATCTTGGATGTATAAAAAAGTCATTATTTATTATTATATAAAAGTTAATCCTTTTTAACAATTAAGTAAATTCTGATCAATTCTAGCGCAGTTTATAAACTCATCGTGAAAAGTGTAAATAATTTTCAGCAAGACATTAATAAAAAGTAATGCTTATCCATAATTTTATTGTATACTGGCCTAACATGATCCAATTGTTTGTAGTTTCACCCTCCTTTCAGCTGTACCTGAATCCCAAATATGGGTTTGGAAGATCCAGCAAATTTTGTTTAGAGGTAAATGAAAATAAATTAATTTCCAACCCCATTCAAGCTCCCAATCAAAAATTTTAAGGAACTATCTTATTTAGGGCTTTGTAATTTTATCACCATAGGCTTCATGAATTGGCCCAATTTGATTCATTCTGTCTTTAGAATTTATATTTGATCTTACCAATACCTTTTAGATCAGGGCCGCCCAACCTTTTTAATGGGCCTGGCCAATAACTGATTGTGCAATTGATCGCGGGCTGGAACAACCTCTTGGCAACAGCAATCGGACACTTTTTCACAAATTTGCCATCAGAAAACGGTTTTCTGTTTTCAGCAATTAGTTTCGAAACTTCATAACTCGCTTCGGTAACATTTCTTTGTCTTACACCACCACCCTGAATTAATAACAGCTGTTGTGCCGTAACTTTAGAAAGGAGCTCGTTCGCTTTCTCAGTACGCTCATCTCCATTAAGTTTATCAAAATGGCTATGCTTTATTTGGTAATGTCATTTAATGTTATATTATTTCACAACTGCAATAACATCATTACAAATAACACATAACACTTCAAATTTAACATAACACTTTGTTTCCATGCTCCTTCACGAAGTACTTGCTGGTCCAGGATTAGTTAAACTCCCTACACTTGGAATCAACTTTGCGTTTTGTTGAAAGCATTTTCTCACTTTAACACTGTTTTTACAACTGTTTGATTGACAATATAACAAGCGAAACAATTAATGTTCAAAGTTTGGAGTGGGGAAGAAAATGGTAAATAAGGGATAAATCATCTCTATTACTTAGTCAAGAGAAGCGGTGACACCTCAAATCCACATTCCAGAGAGAAATTAATTTGTTCATTTCATTCCTTACGCGGGCCATACGAAAAGCCATGGCGGGCTGTAGTTTGGATGGCTCTGTTTTAGATCTTCCAATTCTTCTGTTACCCTGTGGTCTGTAACTATATGATTACAATGAAATTCGTCTTGGTTTCATTAATTGTAGATTAAAATACCTATTTTATCTGTATTCGTCAATTATTTCTAATGTGCTTGAGATGTTTAATTCCCAGTGGCATGCGGTGATCAGAGCAATTACCTCAGCTGTATGATGAAAATATGACTTACAGTATATAAAAACTTACAGCTGTTTTTTTCTTTTTTTAGATCCAGGAAATCTAGAGTTGGGCTACCTTGTTGTATGAGGTTATTTTTCTTGTTGAAAAGTCTGCACAAAAATGATCTAGTATATAAATTATACAGTCACATTAATTTTTACTAAATTGACAAATCACATGTATCAGTAACACTAAAACGTATTAATAACGCATTTGAACGAACTTGGTGCCGATGTTAAATTCAACTGTTACTTTCCACAAATGATACATACACATTCATAATAAATCATTTGTTGTTATTCAGATATATAATGTAAAGCTTCTTAAATGAACAGGTTGCTATAGCTGACAAAACGTACCTGCAAAATTTTATTTATTTTTTTTTGTATTTTGTAAAAAGATAACTAACATAAATTAAATATTGTAAATAAAAAAAGTTATTTCTAAAAAAAATTCTATTATTGTGGAATTGGCGTTTTCCAAATCAATGTCGTTTCTTTGTCGAATGTTTTGCGAATAGATAAGTCGAAAGGTCATTCGACCTTGTGTATACTTATTCGAGTTGTGACATATCTGGGTTCAGCTAGCTCGTGTTGAACAAAAATTGGATGGAATAAGACACAAGCTTTGTCTAGCGGGCTATTGCTGATCTAGTGTGGGTTATCGCTGGACTTAGCAGGCAGATTCATTTAGTGAGTTATCACTAATTCCTCTGCAGCCAAATAGCTAGTGTTGGTGGGGAAAACATAGAGGAAACAATCTATGTGTTCCTCTATGAAGATAATATGAATACGCACAAGACTCCAGCAAACCGAATGCGATAGTCTGCTGGCGCAGCAGGAATTTTAGATTTTGATGTTCACATGTAATTGATTTGAATGAAATTTGGCAAATATATTATTTTATTTTAATCCAAAATTATTAATATACTAATTACCCCAGAAGTGCTGGAGTTGAATGCACACCACTGTTAATTCCTTACCCCAAAATAAAATACAAATTCTTACAGAAAATTTAATTTATTTAAATAAACTTAAAACCTAAAGTAAATGTTATGAAAATGTTATAAATTTTCTTTTGTTTTTGTTTCTTTTCCTGATCATTTAATTATTTTTAGTAAAATCTAATTTAAAATGCTCTAAAATATTTACTAGTGTATAGATTACACTGAATTTCTAAATTTGTACAAAATGTAATTCCATAGAAATCATTAGTTGTTGTGTGGGAGAAATATGACAGCTACACTGTACAATATGTTGAATGGTATTCTGGCAAACATGGTGGCCATATCAAGAACTCGAGCTCCCCATGTCGACTGTAGTTGCAAATGTTTATTCTGTAAGGCTCTAATCTCCACCCTATAAAGATATGACAAAAATTTTATTAAATTTATTTGTTAAAACTGCTAAAATATATGGTACTATAAACCATCAGAATTTGTATTTGAGATTCATTTGGGAGATTTGAATTCAAGCCTAAATTCCACTCAACTGACTTGATTTTTTAATATAATTTTCCACATTTATCAAAACAAATATTGGGTTAATATTTTAAAAATACTATAGGAAGTAACATTAAGAGGTTTACTTAAAAATTAAGGTACTGGTCTGTGTATTCTTACCTCTTATGGTTGTTTTTGTTGAACATATATTTCAACACTTGTTAGCCCCATTTTCAGCTTTTACAGACTGATTTTTCTCAATCTGTCGGCCCTGATTCTTGACTCCTGCTCCCTCTTCCTGTGGTCCAATGAACTTGCTAATAAAGTTCCTTTCTCCGGGAATTAAAATTCATATTTAATTTTAGGAAGTGATATTTTGAGGTTATTTTAATTATATTATTTGTAGTCTCATCATCTTACCTCAGTATTAATGTTGATTTGTTCTTGAACATGTTTCAAAACAATTCTGTTTTATCGTCAACTTGTCCAGACAATAAAACAGAATTGTTTTGAAACATGTTTAAGAACAAATCAACATTAATATTGAGGTAAGATGATCAGACTAAAAATAATATAATTAAAATTCATTATTCTTTCCTTATTCTTCTGTATGTAGATTTTTTCCAATATGGTGAGTTCATTTGTGTTTTCTGTTTTAATAATTTTGTGTTTACATCTATTTTGTGTTTTTCTGACCAAACGTGAGCAGCCACTACTGATTTTTCTACTTCACATAGGAAATGTAAAGAAAAAGGCTGCTCACATTTGGTCAGAAGAACACCAAATAGATGTAAACATTAAATTATTAAAACAGTTAGAAAACACAAATGAACTCACCATATGGAAAAAATATCTACATACAGAAGAACAAGGAAAGAATTATGAATTTTGAAATTCCTGGAGAAAGGAACCTTATTAGCAAGTTCATTGGACCACAGGAAGAGGGAGCAGGAATCAAGAACCAGGGCCGACAACTTGAGAAAAATCAGTCTGTATAAGCTGAAGTTGTGGCTAACAGGCCTTAAACATATGTTCAACAAAATCAACCATAAGAGGTAAGAATACACAGACCAAATGTCTTAATCTTCTTCTTCTTCTTCCTTCCAAGTATTAGGCCAAGGCCTGTTACGATCCTATAGAAAATTTTCCCTCCAGCGTTTCATAGGACAGCCCAGTGATCTTCGTCCTCTTGGTATATAATTATAAACAGCTTTGGGGATCCGATTTGAACTCATTCTTTCAAGATGGTGTTTCCAATTTAGTTGGTACTGTTTAATATATTCCAAAATTGGCGTAGTCTTCAATTCTTTTAAGATATCGGTGTTCCTTTTCCGATCCCATCTGGTGTAACCCGCTGTTCTGCGCATGAATCTCATTTCACAAGCCGTTATTCTGCTTTCATGTTGTTTTCTTAGTGTCCATGCTTCACTACCATAGGTCAACACTGGTCTAGCCAAAGTGTTATATAAACGTAATCTGGTGTTTTTTTGTACAAGGGATGGTTTCATAACTTGATTAATAATTCCTAAACTTTTATTATAACTAGTAACTTTTTCAGGGATATCCTTTTCATCCCAGATAGAGAGATAATATCCAAGATATTTAAATTGATTAGATCTCTCTAAAATTTTATTCTGGAGACAGATTTTACTTTGTATGGGGTCCTTCCCATGAAATGCCATAATTTTAGTTTTGTTAATTGATATTTCCATATTAAATTTGGCACCTATTTTTTGTAAATTATAAATTGATCGTTGCAAATCATTTTCGGAAAGTGCCAGAAGAGCTAAATCGTCTGCAAAAAGAATAGCATCGAGTTTGAGGTTCCTATTGATGGGTATATATCCTCGTTGTGTTTTCCTCCATTCATTTATTAATTTATTCATGTATATAATGAAAAGCACCGGTGAAAGTCCACATCCCTGTCTTACTCCAGTGTTGATCTTTTCCCAAGAAGATAATTTGCCATCTTGTTTAACAGAGATTTCATTATCTTTATAGATGTTGAAGATATTAGTAATATATTGTTGTGGAACGTTATCATCAGCTAAAATTTGTAGTAATATATTTCTGTCTACTTTGTCAAAAGCCTTTATGAAGTCAACGAAGGCGATATGAGTTTCTATATTGAATTCCTTGTGCTTTTCTAATAGTAGTTTTAGAGTAAAGAATCCATCTGTACAAGATCTACCCTTTCTGAATCCATTCTGCTCTTCTCCAATTATATTTTCATAAATTTTCCTCAATTTATTCTTAACTATATTAGCATAAATTTTATATCCAGAGTTCAACAAGCTAATTCCACGATAGTTATCTTTGATTTGGCGACTTCCTTTTTTGAAGATTGGTATTACAATGGATTTGTTCCAGCTTTGTGGTGGTTCTTGTCCTTCCCATATCATATTAAGGAGAATAAGAAATCTGTCTAAAAAATTTTTAGTTGAAAATTTAAATAATTCTTGATTAATGTGGTCTTCTCCGGGAGCTTTGTTACTTTTTAATGATTTAACAACATCAGTTAATTCATCTATAGAAATTTGTTCCAAAGCAGTGTTATTAGAGATTGGTATTTGTAATAAATCATCCTTTTGTGTCCATAAATGATGAAAGTAGTTAAGCCAAGATTCTTTAGATATACAATTTAAATGTGCATTTTCTCTTGAATCATTATTTAAATTTTTTAAAACTTTATATATTTTTGGTTGAGGCCTAGTGATATCATTTTCCAAAAATGAGACAAATTGTTCCCAGCTTTGTCTATGTTTTTTGCGAACTTCAATTTTAGCTATGGCTCTCTTCCTATGATACTCTACTTTATCTTCATCTTTTTTTGTAGACAGAAATTTTTTGTATGCTTCACGTTTATCATCAATTACTTTTTTGATGTTTTCATCCCATATCCGTAGTCCTTTTTTTCGATTCCATTTGGTTTTGATACCCAGGCTTTCATTTGCTGCTTGTGTCAAAATACTTTGTAGAGCAAGCCATTCTTCTTCAATATTTTCACCAACCGGTGTTTCTTGAACTAGACGATCTAATCTGCATTTGTATAGCCAGGTAATAGTGGGATCTCGGAAAAGACTTACTTTATAAGTATAGTCCACTTTTTCAAATTTTACATTATTAATTTTATTTTTATTTTTCCATCTCGGTGGCATACGAATTGGACAAACAAGTAAGTAATGGTCTGATTCGATTTCAGGTCCTCTGTAAACTCTTGTATCAAGAACTTTAGATGCTAATTTTTTATTACATATAGCATAGTCAATTATTGATTTAAGACCCCTGGCTTCCCATGTATATTTGTGACTATCCTTGTGGTTAAATACTGAGTTCATTATTGTGAATTGATTAAACATGACAAAATCAATTAACCGTAAGCCATTTCTATTACAGGTTTGCTCTCCATATGGTCCTATATATGTATCAAATTTAGTATTACCAATTCTGGCATTTAAATCACCCAAAATTATAATCATATCATTATTATTAATTGTGCAGATAACTTTCTGGAAGTAATGATAAAATTTTTCCCTTTCTTCTTCATCTCCTTCTACAGGTGCATATATACCTATCACTGTTAAGTATCCTAGAGATAATTATATTTAATTAATGTTGGGAAGTAAACATTATGAGGTATAATCATTAAAAATCATCGGAGAACATATTGTTTAAATAACTCACCTCATAGGATTCATGAATCCTATGAGGTGAGTTATTTAAACAATATGTTCTTCGATGATTTTTAATCCTAGAGATAATTTTATTCGGATTTGAATTATTCTTTCATTCCAAAAAGTATAGCTATGTATTGAATTTCTAAATCGTTTGTGAATCATAACGGCTACACCTGCTTGTGCATGAATATGTTTTTTTACACCACTATAAAACTGAATGTAATTTTGAGTTTCTTTGGTGCCTTGTAATTTCTTTTTGTTTCTGATATTACAGCTAATGAAATCCCCTTTTTGCACAATATATCATCTAATTGATCATCTTTATAGTTAATCCCTTGTACATTCCATGTGCTAAAAAGCAAAATATTTTTTTTTCTTCCAAGAGTTGTCCTTTTTCATGCTTTGGTCGTCATTAATTTGATCCTTCCGGGAAATTCTCGTATAAGACTTGAAAGCATAATAATAGTCCCTTCGATTGGTTGCCGGCCAAAGGAAGGCAAGACCAGTGATGGGGCTGCCATCTTATAGCCTCTGGTCAGGCTTTTCTGGAGAAGAAAAGGAAATAAAGGAAAGAAGAAATGGAAGAAAGGAAAGACTCCCTAGCCCTCGGATGCCCTAATGGTGTCGGGGTCGAAAAAAACAAGAGTTAACCAAGAGAGGTTAGATAGTAAAGTTAAAAGAGTGCAAAACACAAGTAAGTGGAAGAAATGTTTTGCTCAGCTTGGGCACCTTGTGGTCGCCATCCGCATATCCCCTAGATTGGGTTAATAGTTGAATGCAGGCTGTCACGGCTGGTAATCATAATATTAAAGAGATTCTAGGTTATGTGGCCATGATCTTTGACTGGTGTTTCTTCCAGATGTTTCTCCCTTGACTGCGGAAGGCATCTTTAGTGGCGAGTGAATTTCACTCACAGTTTAGCCTCCGACCAGGGAACACTACCTAGAAGTACTTGCCACTGAAGATGCCCTTCGCAGTCAAGGGAGAAACATCTGGAAGAAACCAGTCATGAATTATGGCCACATAACCCGGAATATTTTAATATTAAAATATTGGATTAGATTTTTATGAAATCAATCAAAGACCTGAATCATTGAGCAAAAAAACATACCTACCTATGTATATGGAAAATATTAGTCTTATGTTCATCCATTAATGCATTAATATTACAATATATAATAAATTAAAAAACTCTTATCATAGCTGCTCCTAAGTTGGAGTGAACATTCTCAACTCATTCCATAAAAGAAAACACAGAGAGGAGAAAACGGCACCAAAATGAGTTCCCTATGAGCATAAGTGCATAAAAGAAGCAACCACTCTACTATGCATCGTTCAAAAATGTAAGTAATGTGGCATTTGATATTTGACTACTTGAATACAGAAGTGATGTTGAATGTGAAAAAGTGCTTTAATCAGATGTGCATATTGTTCTCTTCCATTTTGCTTTAACCACTTCATTAAAATCTCACACCAATTTGGAGCCTGAATAGCTGTGCCATGTTATCAAATATGTAGAAAAATTTTCCTGTTCAGATAGCATAATTATTTTAAGCAGAGGGAAATACAGTAAAAGCCCCTTATTTGCAGGAGATATGTTCTGCAAATGTGCCACCAATACAGAAACCGTGAATATGGAATGGTAATTTGTATGGATACTAGTAAAATTCATGGTGATTTTCCGTTGAGGTATTAGTTCACAGTAATATAATGTACGGTTAAAAACTATAATATAGTTACCTTGTAGGTCCGTCTCCTCAACTTAAGTTCTTTTAAAACTCTGTAGGCCTTTCGGGACTAGTCCCATCATCAGCAGAATGCTGTTGACCCTTGTTGAAGCACTGACTTGGTTGTGAGAATTTTGTACAGAGGATTGTGTGGATTAGGTGTGTATTCATTGAGAATCAGGTTGCTGTTGTTTTCTCTTAGGATTGCGATTTCCTCCAGTATATTTATTCTCATTGGAATGTTTTCTCTATGTACTATTGTGAGGGTGTTATCGATGTTATGCATATGGTGTCCAGCTTGAATTACATGTTTTGCATAACTTGATTTTCCTCCATTGTAAACAAAATCTCTGAAATGTTCCTTGAATCTAATGTTGAAGCTTCTGTTAGTTTTCCCAATGTAGAATTTATTGCAGTCTGTACATGTTAATTTGTAGATGCCTTTATTGTCCAATGACAACAAAACATGGATAACTCTCACGTACACTGGTAAAGAAACATTAAAATTGGCCAACACACTAAAAAAGCTCGATAAGAATATTAATATAGCCTACAGAACTGACAACAAACTAAACAATGTAATAAACAACAACATCAAAGAAATAGATGAATTCGACAATAAAGGCATCTACAAATTAACATGTAGACTGCAATAAATTCTACATTGGGAAAACTAACAGAAGCTTCAACATTAGATTCAAGGAACATTTCAGAGATTTCGTTTACAATGCAGGAAAATCAAGTTACGCAAAACATGTAATTCAAGCTGGACACCATATGCATAACATCGATAACACCCTCACAATAGTACATAGAGAAAACATTCCAATGAGAATAAATATACTGGAGGAAATTGCAATCCTAAGAGAAATCAACAGCAACCTGATTCTCAATGAATACACACCTAATCCATATAATCCTCTGTACAAAATTCTCACAACCAAGTCAGTGCTTCAACAAGGGTCAAGAAGAACGGACCTAATGCATTCTGCTGATGATGGGACTAGTCCCGAAATGCCTACAGAGTTTTAAAAGAACTTAAGTTGAGGAGACGGACCTACAAGGTAACTATATTATAGTTTTTAACCATACATTATATTACTGTAATTTGTATGGGTATATAGGGGATAGCTTGCTATCTAGTAAGTGGAGCAGGGAAGCGAACTAGCTCCAACGCGGGAGCCTCAACGGCTTCAGAAGTGGAAGAAGAAATTTGTTCTCAATGGTAAAGAAGACGGAAGAGAAACCTGCAAGACAAGGGGTAGATGGGACTCCAAAGCTTTGGTTAGCAACCCATCTAGGAGAAGGAAACTCCTAAATAAATCCCCGATCCGCTAGGGAATGTGGTTGTGCATCTGCGCTGGTAACCTGACCACGTAAAAAATTTCCAAATTCATCTCTCTCACAGTGTTCAGCTGGATGGATTTAATTATAGGCAGATCAAAGACCAAACCAATTTTAATAAATAGAGGTGTAAGACAAGGGTGTAGTTTATCACCTACCCTTTTTTAATTGATATATTAATGATGTCATCCAAAATTGGAAGAGTAAATTTTAATGTAGGTATAAGAATGGACCGTTTTAAAATATTAAATGTTTTAATGTATGTCGACAATGTGGTTATTATTCAAGAAAATTAAAATAATTTGCAGTACTCTTTACATCAATTGAATCAGTTATGCCAAGAATATAATTTTAAAAAATCAAAAGAAAAAACAAAAATAATGGCATTTTGGGGAAGTGAACATATAAGATCAAAAATCATAATAGACAACAAATCTTGGGAACAAGTAACAAATTTTAATTATTTGGGTTGTAATTTTACTATAAACACAGAAACTGAAAGAGATGTAAATATGAAACTGTCAAGATTTCAAATGATGTGTGGAACTATACATAGAACATAAAATAAAGAAAAACAAGAAGAGATACTAGATTGAAGTTTTATAAAACATTGGCAGTTCCTGCATTACTTTAGGGGGAGTGAAACTTGGATAATGACTAAAAAATTACAAAGAATACAAATCATAGAAATGAACTTCCTTAGAAGAACAAAAGGCTGCACAAGAATGGATCGGATAAAGAATGAAGATATAAGAACAGTATTAAATATATATCCATTGAATAATGAAATCAAAGAATATATAGAAAAATGGTTTAGACCTGTAGAAAGAATGAATGTAACAAGATTACCAAAAGCACCATTTAACTACAAGCCAAGAGGTTCAAGGAATGTAGGAAGGTCAGTGAAAAGATGGACAGAACAACTGTGAGGCAGAACGGGCAATTTGCCTAGCCCATGAAGTGAAGAAGAAGGTATAGGGGATATGTTCCCAAGGTTACAGAATAAAATAAAAATTATCAAAATAAAATTAATTAATGAGAGATTCTGAACAATTTCTATTAATTATTACTGTCAGGTTTAGGCAAAGACTTAAAGAACTTAGCAATTTTTTCCTGTTTTGCTGCTTTTAAAAGGTCTTTCAATTAAGATTGATATTCAGCTGTGAATTCTGCAATAGAATCCTTATTTTGTCTTCGGATTTCTTGATTCATTAAGATTGAAACAGTGTGATATAGATGCAAAGGACTCGGCAAGGCGTATAAATGGTCAAGCATTTCTATTTTTACTTTAAGCGGCAACACTAATTTTTTTTTCTTTTGTACTAATTTTTCTTTCCTTATACTCGACATTATAAAACTGGGAACAAAGCACAAAAGACACGTGTTACTGAGTTACCTTTGTATTCAATCAAAATTATTGCAATGAATGACAAGTTGAAACAATAATATACCAATCATGGCGATGGAGGCACTTATCAAAGTACATATCAGCATGTGAAATACGATAACAGCTTTTAACAATGAACTTTAGGGTCAGTGACAATTAGGTTTTGTTTTGTTTTGATATTTATTTGTCCATTTGGTTTGAATCTCTATTTGTAAAAGCCGCCATGGCACCTGCCTGCAGTAAAAAAAACCCGCTGATGGTTAATAAGGACACTAATCCTAATATACTGACTGGATCCACGAATAAAGACATTTTTAGCCACAAATACAAGAACTGTGTCACAATTTTTTAATCTGCAAATAAGAAGGTTTTACTGTACAACAATAAGTCACGACATTGAAGTATGCGTGTTTTTGGTCTTATTATATCGATATTTTGTTTGATCGTGTTACCAAATACATTCAAATGTCTCTCATTGGGGTTTCTCACATTTTCTCCTGCCACAAATTTCATTTCTCCATACTCATCTCATCCATTTTGTTTCATTTCATTCATCTGCCCCTGTGACGGTGCATCAGGAGTGGTCAGCCAGCACCCTTTTAGTTCACAGACCTCTATAAATATATGGGCTTCATCTCATCTCATTCCTCAACCCAACCCTGAGTTGGACATGTTGAGGATATTTATTTTTATTATTCTCTTTCTTTATCTGAGGTTGTTTTTCTTTCAGCTGTTCTTATCATAGCAGTCAGCGTTGTATTTTATTCTCTCTTATGTTCACTTGATATCACATGGTCGTTGCATATCATTCAACAATAGTTATTTATAATTGACAATTGTGAATGATTTTGAGTTTAGAAAACAAATTAATTTTACATATCTAGATAGGAAAACATTTTAGTTTTCAACGTTTCTATTATTTAATTTAACACTTCTCATTGAAGGATAAATTATATTTGAAGAGCAAAATTTTCGCCTAGACCGAGACTCGAACCTGGGACCTTTGGCTTTCCAGACCAAATGCTCTACCAACTGAGCTACCGAGGCAAGATGCGATCCAGATGCAAATTTTTCTCTTATATACATTGTAATTCCCTCGTGCCAAATGCTTTGAAACCTTTGCTTCTATCTTTGCAAATGGCGGCTTCTTAGATAAGAAGATATTTATTGGGAATTTAATAATAAAACGTCAATAGAACCCCTACTGGCTTTATAAAGTAGTGTTAAATTCCCAATAAATGTCGTCTTAACTAAGAAGCTGCCATTTGCAAAGATAGAAGCAAAGGTTTCAAAGTATTTGGCACAAGGGAATTACAATGTATATAAGAGAAAAATTTGCATCTAGATCGCAACTCGCCTCGGTAGCTCAGTTGGTAGAGCATTTGGCCCGGAAAGCCAAAGGTTCCAGGTTCGAGTCTTGGTCTAGGTGAACATTTTTTTCTTCAAATATAATTTTAGTTTTTTTTTGTGCATGATTTTTTAACCAGATTTGTTTATTTATGCTCTTTCCCTGTAGATGTCAGTGAGTGATATGTTGTTAATACATCACCTCGAGGTTGTTAATACATTGCCTCAAGAAAATATCTAGAAGAAAACTGGACATGATTGCCTTGACAAACATCTATTCATGATAAACTGCCTACATACACCTATGTGCAGGTTGTGTGATAAAGAAGCTACGATGATTAGAAGTCAGCTAGAGGAATGCAGGAGCCTAACAAGCATGAGTCTAGTAGCACTATATTGAGAAGCCAAGGGGAAAATAATGCAGATCAAATAATCTTCAATGCCTTTGAACAACAATAATTGCCAGAGAATATTAATGATTTGAATCTGTAACAGGTCTCATGCTCTAACACATTATTGGAAGATGTTGATGAAATATTGGTATCGGGCTGTAAGGGTTCAGACTCATTACAAAACATTAAAAAAATACAATATGGCAATTAGTAGTTAAGTATATATAAATCAATAGCTTACTGTTGTTCCTGAAGGGTATTTTTCAATGCATTGTACTGTTGTTCTCTGTCCTCCAGAAGACTCTGCAGGGTTTCAATCTTCAAGCTTAGCTGTTCACTCTTTTCATTTGTTGCTTTCAGTTCTTCTTCCAGTTTCTTGTTTTTCATCTCCAACTTCTTTATTGCCCTGTAATTCATGCATATATAACCTGCATCATTCATCAATAGTATTTGTCTTCTAACCCTATGCTTGTCTCCAGATCTGAGTTTCATTGACCAGGGTTTGAATTTTTTTTCCTAACATCAAAAACTTCACTTCAGCTTTCTTGAGAATGAAAGTAAAGCTATGAATCCCAAGTTTTATATTAGTATTTATGACACATACCTGAATTAGAAACCCCTTTTGAAAAATTATGGCTCTTATAGCCAAACTTTAAATTACAGTTGAGATATCAGGGTTTTATTCTAGAGATTTAATTTTGGAAATAGTTTCTTCAAGATGTTTAAATATCTTTGGTTTTTTTCTTTTTTTATTCATATTACATGAAATTTTTCTCATTAGAGGCTTACCACAAGGACAAAGTGATACAGACAATTAATTTTCAAAATTGATGAAATAATTTTGTAAATACTTAAAAATTTTCAAATTGTAATTGAAGTATATTCTATAAAGTAGAAATTTTGTAATATGGTTTCTTAAGATTGAAATTGATCCTCTAATGGGAGCGATGGAAATTTTAGAAAGATACACTTTGTTCAAACCTAACAAATTCCAAAATTTACCTAAGAATCCTGGTATAGTACCTCTTGCCCCGATCATCAATCCTGTGACAGTTATACTATTGGTTTTAAATTTAAAAAAAAAAATTGCCCAGCTGAACCCCGGGACCTTTGGTTTACTGTACCAATGCTCTACCAACTGAGCTATTGGTATTTATCTTTGTAATAGTCAACTGTTGGCTCATATATGGCTTTCTTTTCAGAGTCTACTTCCTCAGGTTGGCCACTATGAGTCTCAAAATGGATTGTGGGATCTAACATCATACCTATTTTAGATGATGTTCTAAATGCAGTAATATATATATGTCTATTACTCCCTTTAGTGGCCACACCATGAACTTCCTCATAAACTATGTATCCATTTATATATTAAATTTGGGAATTTTTAACATTATGAGGTTCAATTAATAATAATTAAATGAATCGTGATTTTTTCTTACCTCATACATCTATGTTTCTTTAAACACAGCACTGCAGTATCGGCGACCCTTTGTCGTCATCGTCAGCTGTTTTCACGACTGTCAATTTTTTCTCCTTTTTGCCGGTAATTATCTAGACTGCCATCTGGTGTTCTTTTGAAGGAATTCCTCTTCAAACTGCCATCTGGTGTTGTTTTGAATGAATCATTTCCTAAACTGCTATCTGTTGTATTTTTGAAGAACTTTGTAATCAAGCTTGGTTCTTCCGGAATCTCGAAGTTCATAGTTCTAGTATGGTTTTTTTGAATATATATTTTTTCCCAAACTGTTAAATCCAAAGGTTTTGATAGATGTTTTAAAAGTTTTGCTTCTTTTTCAATCCTATGATGCTCTAATAAACTATGTGCTGCTATAGCTGATTTTTCAATTTCTCCATTCTTCATGTTTCTGAAGTGCTCTTTTTACGAGTTTCCAAGTTCCTTTTTGTTTTTCCTATATATATCTTGTTGCAATCCTTGCAATCAATTTTGATAAATCCCAGATTTTTTGTCGTCTGGGGTATTACATTTATTATTAGTTAACAGCAGATTACCCAGGCTGAATTTGTTAATTGGAGCTAATGTTATATTAAAATTTCTGAAAATTTTTTGAAACTTTATTATGAACTTCAGGATGGTAAGTGAATTTCTTGAATTTTACATCTTTCTTGGGACCATGATGTAAGGTGGTGTATTCTTGTAACCTTTTTGTTGTTTGAATTTCTTTAATTTATTCTTTATAATGTCTTCATCGAAACCATTTATTTTAGCAACATGAACAATATGATTATATTCCTTGTCAAAATCTTCTACATTAAGTGGAATATTTAACAATCTGTGTAATAGACTATTGAAAATTGCATGTTTGTGTGTCAAATGATTAAAACCTGAAGATTTTATGTAGTTGTCAGTATGTGTGTCTTTTCTGTAAATGTTAAATTCAATTTTTTGCTGTTGTTCATTTCTTATTAAGTATAAGTCTAAAAAAGGAATCTTGTTATTTTGTTCCATTTCAATAGTGAATTTCACTGACTCATCCTGAAGATTAAGCAATTTCAATGCATCTTGAATGTATTTTTTATCAATCACAGCGATAATATCATCTACATATCTATACCAACACTTGAAAATCAAAGGATAAGCATTGGTGATATGTGATTCAAGATACCCCATAAATAAATTGGCTAAAAATGGAAACATGCAATTTTCAATAGTCTATTACACAGATTGTTAAATATTCCACTTAATGTAGAAGATTTTGACAAGGAATATAATCATATTGTTCATGTTGCTAAAATAAATGGTTTCGATGAAGACATTATAAAGAATAAATTAAAGAAATTCAAACAACAAAAAAGGTTACAAGAATACACCACCTTACATCATGGTCCCAAGAAAGATGTAAAATTCAAGAAATTCACTTACCATCCTGAAGTTCATAATAAGTTTCAAAAAATTTTCAGAAATTTTAATATAACATTAGCTCCAATTAACAAATTCAGCCTGGGTAATCTGCTGTTAACTAATAATAAATGTAATACCCCAGACAACAAAATATCTGGGATTTATCAAATTGATTGCAAGGATTGCAACAAGATATATATAGGAAAAACAAAAAGGAACTTGGAAACTCGTAAAAAAGAGCACTTCAGAAACATGAAGAATGGAGAAATTGAAAAATCAGCTATAGCAGCACATAGTTTATTAGAGCATCATAGGATTGAAAAAGAAGCAAAACTTTTAAAACATCTATCAAAACCTTTGGATTTAACAGTTTGGGAAAAAAATATATATTCAAAAAAAACCATACTAGAACTATGAACTTCGAGATTCCGGAAGAACCAAGCTTGATTACAAAGTTCTTCAAAAATACAACAGATAGCAGTTTAGGAAATGATTCATTCAAAACAACACCAGATGGCAGTTTGAAGAGGAATTCCTTCAAAAGAACACCAGATGGCAGTCTAGATAATTACCGGCAAAAAGGAGAAAAAATTGACAGTCGTGAAAACAGCTGACGATGACGACAAAGGGTCGCCGATACTGCAGTGCTGTGTTTAAAGAAACATAGATGTATGAGGTAAGAAAAAATCACGATTCATTTAATTATTATGTATCCATTATCTCGCAAGGTTCTGCCATCATGTTTTGAATGTTTCTCAGTGATTCCCCAAATGGACAGTCAAATACATCAGGTTCAAATACTGGGTTAGGCATTAATTTTTCTCTTAAAATAGTAATTGGCCCTTTAATTGAACTGACAAATTTAATATTAAAACACTGAAATTTGTTTAATTTTTTTAGTACTATGAACAATTACTCCACTACGAAACACTATGACAAAATTTACACTTTATAACAAAGAGATCAGTGAAGCAGTAGCCAATTTCAGGCTGCTGACGGAACATGGTGCCTAGCCCATCATTTACACAGGATTGGCCATCTATACCTACAACAATCCTGATGACATGGGATAACCAACATCTTCATTGTACAGCGCTAAACCACATAGCACAATGTGCTAACAACCTAACAAATCTGTTCTGGGAAGCGCAAGAGAAGATGAAATGCCATCAATCTGTCATTGGATAAATAAACAAATGTCATTTTTTTTAGATTTAAATTAAACCTCATAGTGGTTTTTCCTATAAAATATCAAAGTAAATAAAAATTTTAGTTAGTAGGACAAATAGCTGCAAATCTTACATATGCAGGCCTACACGTACAACCTATATATTGTGAAATTACAATAGGAAGTAAAATTATGAGGTTATTCTTAATAAATAAGTTGGTCATTGTCATCTTACCTCGTGTTAGTTGATTTCTTTAGGACATGTTTCAAAAACATCTCTGTTTTACGTTCAGTTTGTCCAGACTGACGATTCGTACGTTGTTAGCCCTGAATGTTGATTCCTACTCCCTCTTTTTGTGGTCCAAAGAACCTGATTATCAAATCTCTCTCCCCAGGAATTTCAAAATTCATGATTCTTCCTTGATGAATTTTGAAATTTCCAGGAGAGAGATCCATCCATCCATCCATAGTAATTCTGCCCGAAGGCAGGTCCTTCACTGCAATGATAGCATTTTCATGCTATGCTTGCAGCTTTACTAGGGAATTGTAGGTGTGGTAGCTTCCTGTTGCTTTCCACACCGGTGAAGGATGATGAAGATGATGATGATGATGATGGCCATATGATTTCGGGGACCGTTTGGGCCTTAAAGTTGTCCTGACATTTGTCTTAACAGGTGAGGAAAAACCCCGATAAAAACCTCACCCAGAAAAACTGCCCCAACCGGGGATCGAACCCGGGCCCGCTGCGTGACAAGGCAGCATGCTACCTCGAAACCACAGCGGTGGACAGGAGAGAGATTTAGTATGCAAATTCTTTGGACCACAAAAAAGAGGGAGTAAGAGTTGGCATCCACGGCCAAAAATGTAAGAGTCATTAGTCTGGACAAGCTGAAGATAAAACGGAGATATTTTGAAATGCATTCTAAAGAAATTAACTAATATGAGATAATATGACAATGACTTGACTTACTTACATCCTATGTAACTTGGGATAATATCCAGCAGACTTCAGAGTCTGTATGACGAAGTTAACAGAGTTTACAAATTAAATGATTTATATGTATCAAAATATTTTCTTACTTTTTGGATTCCTGGTTGTCATTCTCAACCTTTTTTCGTTGCTTAATTTCAGATGAAAGTTCTGCTACCAGGTCTTTACAGTTTATCTGCAGATGCTCTATTGTTTGATTCTGCGATAGCAACAGCTCTTCATTTGTGTGAATCTAGACAAAAATTTCATTACCTAGTATAAATACATTAAAACAGTTAGGTTCAAAATTGAGAATTCTGAAGAAATTGTGAGTAAATCCCAATGATAGTTTATATTAGAGCATTTGGCCTGGCAAGCCAAAGGTCCAGGGTTCAAGTCTCGGTATAGGCGAAAAAATTTTTCTCTTCAAATATAATTTATCCTTCAGTTAGAAGTGTTAAATCAATAATAAAAACATCAATCCCAATGATAGTCTTTATTCTACAGTTTTTCTCTGTTACTAAGTCAAATCCTAGATTGAAATTTCATTACCATAATCCATTTTAGCATTAATGATCATTTAATAATTCATTAAATTAATATTATGTAATATTAATTCATTAAAATTAATTTGCAAACATGAACTTTGCTTATTAGAATGATTTTCATTTACTGCTATGTCAAAAGAATATTGTCAGGGATAGCAGTAGCATGCCGAAATATTCATACTTATTAAATTTAACCGAATAAATGTTTACACAAAATTTCTGAATGTTCTTTATTTCTTTCTCAATACTTCACTGTATTCAAAGTTAAAAATGGGAAACACATTATGAGGTTCTTAATTAATAAATTAATGAGTCATTTTTACATCTTACCTCATATTTCATGTTTTATTAAACACGGTAACTATAATAATTAAATTAAACCTCATAGTGTTCTTTCCCTGTGAAAGTTAAATAAATACGGTAACTATAGTTTTCAAATGATCTTGTCATTCATTTTCAACCGCCATTATGACTACCGGATATTCGTTGGAATCTCCCTCTATAACGTTGCCATCTGGTGTTGATTTGATGAACTTCGAGATTCATTGCCATCTGGTATTGATTTGATGAACTTCGAGATGAGGTCACGTTCATCCTGAATGTCGAAATTCATGGATTTAAATTTGTTCTTCTGAATAAAAATTTTCTTCCAAACTGTCAAATCCAAAAGTTTTCCAAATGTTTTAGAAGTTTAGCTTCTTTTTCAATTTTATGACCTTCCAACTAACTATGTGCTGCAATAGCTGATTTTTCAATTTCACCATTTTTAATATTTCTAAAGTGTTCCTTTGTGCGAGTGTCCAAATTTCTTTTTGTTTTTCCCATGTATACTTTATTGCAATCTCCACAATCAATTTGATAAATTCCAGATTTTTTACTATCTGGAGTGTTCATTTTCTTATTGGTTATTAATAAGTTACCAAGGCTAAATTTATTTATCGGTGCCAATGTAATATTGAATTTCTTGAAAATTTTTTGAAATTTGTTATGTATTCCAGGATGATAAGTGATTTTCTTAAATTGTTTTCCTTTCTTTGAATCAGATTGCAGGGTAGTGTATTCTTTTAATCTTTTTTGTTGTCTGAATTTCTTTAATTTAGTTATAATTATTTCCTTTCCAAAACCATTTAAATTAGCTATGTCCAAAATGTGATTGTATTCTTTCTTAAAATCTTCTTCATTTAGTGGAACATTCAATAATCTATATATCAAACTGTTGAAAATTGCATGCTTATGCGCAATATGATTGAAACCTGAAGACTTTATGTAATTGTCAATATGAGTATCTTTTCTGTATATATTGAATTCAATTCTTTGTTGTTGTTCATTCCTTCTTATGTAGAGGTCCAAAAATGGGATTTGGTTATTATTTTCTAATTCCATAGTAAATTTTACAGATTCATCCTGGAGGTTGAGTAATTTTAATGCATCTTCAATATATTTAGAATTTATCACAGAGAAAATATCATCCACATATCTATACCAACATTTGAACATCCAGGGATAAGCATTGGTGATATGACATTCTATATAACCCATAAATAAATTTGCCAAAAATGGTGAAAGTGGGTTTCCCATAGCCAGACCTGAGATTTGTTTATAAAATTTTTCATTGAAGGTGAAAAAAATTGTTGTCGATACAAAGTTTTGTAAGATTCAAATATTCATTAATTATTTCTCTTTGTAGTTTCAAGGAAATGAGCCATTTTTCTAAAATATTTAACATCTTCCCAGTTGGGATGCTCGGAAATAAAGAAATGATCTTTTGATGGAAATAATTATAACTAAATTAAAGAAATTCAGACAACAAAAAAAGATTAAAAGAATACACTACCCTGCAATCTGATTCAAAGAAAGGAAAACAATTTAAGAAAATCACTTATCATCCTGGAATACATAACAAATTTAAAAAAATTTTCAAGAAATTCAATATTACATTGGCACCGATAAATAAATTTAGCCTTGGTAATTTATTAATAACCAATAAGAAAATGAACACCCCAGATAGTAAAAAATCTGGAATTTATCAAATTGATTGTGGAGATTGCAATAAAGTATACATGGGAAAAACAAAAAGAAATTTGGACACTCGCACAAAGGAACACTTTAGAAATATTAAAAATGGTGAAATTGAAAAATCAGCTATTGCAGCACATAGTTAGTTGGAAGGTCATAAAATTGAAAAAGAAGCTAAACTTCTAAAACATTTGGAAAAACCTTTGGATTTGACAGTTTGGGAGAAAATTTTTATTCAGAAGAACAAATTTAAATCCATGAATTTCGACATTCAGGATGAACGTGACCTCATCTCGAAGTTCATCAAATCAATACCAGATGGCAATGAATCTCGAAGTTCATCAAATCAACACCAGATGGCAACGTTATAGAGGGAGATTCCAACGAATATCCAGTAGTCATAATGGCAGTTGAAAATGAATGACAAGATCATTTGAAAACTATAGTTACCGTGTTTAATAAAACATGAAATATGAGGTAAGATGTAAAAATGACTCATTAATTTATTAACTTCACTGTATACACACATATAATTTTCTGCTATAATAGTCTTTTCTTCTATCATTACCAGTGCTAGCGGGAGCAATTACAATACTATTAACAGACCGAAATTTAAATACATCTTTCTTTGACCCTGCAGGAGGAGGAGATCCTATTCTTTATCAACATTTGTTTTGATTTTTTGGGTATTTTACAATTCACTTCTCCACACTGGCTGGCTTAAGACAGTTTCTTGTCATCGCACTTAGGTCACTTTAACTCATCCACTGTTTGGATA
Organism: Diploptera punctata; assembly: GCA_030220185.1. Classification (NCBI taxonomy): domain Eukaryota; kingdom Metazoa; phylum Arthropoda; class Insecta; order Blattodea; family Blaberidae; genus Diploptera; species Diploptera punctata. Next base: position 1,828,850 of record JASPKZ010009386.1, read on the forward strand.
AGACTAGCTGGTTGACCAACTTGCATCTCTTTATATACGATGGTCAGAACCATCTGGAAGCCAGTCTCGACCTCACTCAAATGGAAAGCTCGAGAGGCTGATTCTTTCCAGAAAAAGATGCATCAGGAAAGTGATTCCTCCAGAAAACATGTTCTAGAGAGGTCATTTGCAAGTTACACATGACTTAAATCCAATTCCTATTGCCTTATAAGGCAAGATGCGAGTCCTGCCACCACCCATGAAATTCAATGCAGTAATTTGACCAACAGATTAATAATGTGCCACATTGCTCCTTTCACAGGGCTGATCATCCTGAGCAGCTCCTCTGTATGCTGCCAGTCGATCCAGCTGGATGAAGGGGAATTCTCCAGATCCTATGTAACCCCAGGCATTTCAACAACTCTTTCATTAACTGGGATTTGAAGTTGCGACCCTAGTCACTATGCAGCTCCAATGGTACTCCATAGCAACACACAAAGTTGTTGACAGTATGTTGCATACAGTCGAGACTTCCTGGTTGGGAATGGGCTAAACTTCTGGTCATTACTTAAATAATCCATGGCCACAACAGATATCAGTTCCTAGTGTCTGTCAAGGGAAACTATGTCAATGGCGATTCTCCTAAATTGAGGTCTCACATTGTACTGTAGCATGACACCTCTGCCGATGGATGTAGCCAGTAGAAACATGAAGGATTGGTTCTTTGTTTTGTGAGTGTGAGCTGCCTATGCATATGGATAACAACAGTGGAGAGATCAAATAGATGGAGACTTCTGTATAGGACTCAGTCCCAGAAGGGACATGAATGAAGAAATAGAAGAGAAACATACCTTACGGAGAAGATGTTCCTTGTCCTCTCGCAATTTGAGAAGTTTCTCTCTTTCCTTGCCCAGTTGTGACTCAAGTACACTCACTTCACACTTAGCAGCCAGGAAATCATTCTTCATGTTCTCACATTTAATTTGCATCTCTGCAATGCATTCCTCGAAGTTTGATATCTTGTTAAGCAGCTCTGCTTTCTCCTGCACAGTAAAATTTATTTATTTTTATTTTTTTAAATCATGAAACAAATAATGGAATTAAATGTATAAGAGAAAAAATGTTGTTTAGATGGTAGGCCTTAGGATAGCTCATACTGCATAGCATTAGCATATAAAGCTAAAGGTTGTGGGTTCAAACCTCAGTCTAGGCGTATAGTTTTCTCTTCAGAAATAATTTAATACAAATGTTCATCACTAAATTCTAAATAACTGCTATACTCCATGCATAATTGAGGATAACTTGGACAGAAAATGTTATCCCAAATGATTGGCAAAAAGCCATAATTGTTCCAATTTACAAAAAGGGAAACAGAATGTTATGTACAAATTATAGGGGCATAACTCTGCTATGTCAGTGCTTTAAAATTTATGAATGAATTTTGGCCACAAGATTAAATAAAGCAGTAAAAAAAAAACTTTAGAAAAGAACAACATGCCTTCAGGTGCAGAAGATCAACGGTGGATGTAGGGTCGTATGCAAATACATTACTCTCTACTCAAATTACTTCCAATCACTGGTGAGCTGAGATCGAATTAACGGCCGCCTTAACCGGTCATGCATGAATGTTGACGTTTTCGTAATATTGGCAACGAATTACCCAGAATTCTCAGCGATAAAACCACTTCCGTTATTTTCGTCTGCTATAGAGGAATGCATTTATGCTTGCATCCCGGAAATAATACCGTATACAAACACGTCTGCAACGCGCAATATTACGCCGATTCTCCTGTTCTTCCAGTTGAATTCTTTGGTAGACTCTTATCAAATTCCGCTTCTCCGCGTATACCGAAAACATGATCGAAGTCTTCAAGGTCCGACATCTTGGATAAGTTTCAAACTACGTCGGTTACCATCGGTTCCCTTCGGGATTTTCACATAAGTTTATATCTTGAGCTACGATCTTAAGGTACCTTGTCAGGTAGCTTTACAATTATTACCGCATGAATAGATTTCTGAGTAAGAAAAATGTGTTTGAATAAAACTTTATCAGCAGAGAACGCCTTTTACTGTCTAATGCGTTCAAACATTCGACCCGTAATCTTGTGTGTAAGACAGCTTATTGAGAAGAAATGGGAATATGGAGCAGAAATATACATTGCCTTCATTGATTTTGAAAAGGTGTATGATAGTGTTGTACATAGAAAAAATATGGGAAGCTTTACAAAATTTAAAGAGGCCAAAGAGTTTACTTGAAAAAATTAGAAGCACATACAGTAAATGTGAAAACTGCATTAAGACTCCAGTAGGAGTGACATATTGGTTTGAAACAAATGTTGAAGTTGGACAAGGGAGTGCGTTATTGCCTATTTTGTTCAATGCCATAATGAATGAAATTACAAATAAAGTTGTAGGATAAGGCTAAAAACCAGACATGAAAACCATCATCTTCGCAGATGATGTAATGATATGGAGTAATTAAAAAAATACCATAGAACACAGACTTGAACATTGGAAAACAGATTTCAGAAGAATATGGTTTAAAATAAATATCGAGAAAACGGCAGTCCTGAAAATATATAGAAACCAGAAACGATGATTGGAATTAAGGTAGAATATTTTTATCACTCACCTCATATTGTTCAAAATTGATAAAAATTGATAAAAATATTCTACCTTAATGAATATACCTCATAGTGAGAATTCCTAAAATAAGTGATGATTGGAATATTAAGTTATCAGGCATAAATCTACAAAAAGTGGAAAAACTTACATATTTAGGAATGGTGATAATTGCAAATGGGAAAATACAGACTGAAATCAGTAAAAGAATAGAGAAAAGTTTAAAATTCTATAGTTTAACTTAACAATTCTACCTTAATGAATATACCTCATAGTGAGAATTCCTAAAATAAGTGATGATTGGAATATTAAGTTATCAGGCATAAATCTACAAAAAGTGGAAAAACTTACATATTTAGGAATGGTGATAATTGCAAATGGGAAAATACAGACTGAAATCAGTAAAAGAATAGAGAAAAGTTTAAAATTCTATAGTTTAACTTAACAATTAATCTGGAATAAAGATATACCCACCAAGAGTAAAATGGCAATGTATAAAACATTTCAAACCAGTTCTAACACATGCAGCTGAGACTTGGACATATACAAAGAAGGACTTGAGCAGAATCCAAACTACAGAAATTAAATTCTTACGTGGAATGGTACATAAAACAAGGAGAGATAGAATAAGGAATGACAAAATCAGGAAGATATTAAGTGTAGAAAAATTAACAACAGACATTGAAAAAAGTAGACTAAAATGGCTTGGACATTTCAAAAGAATGGAAAAGGAAAGACTACCACAAAGACTGTTAAATCTCAAGATACAAGGAAAACGACCATGAGAAAGATGGATTAAGCAAGTGAAGAAAAGTCTACAAAAGGGAGGATACAACTTGGAAGAACTAAAAAAGAAGCAAAGCATGGGAAGATAGAGATGGTTGGAGACATATTTGGAATCGACCTTCCAAAAGGAGGATATGATAAGAGGATGATGATGATGATGACTCCATGCATAATATGCCTAGAAGGCCGTTGGTTTACCAACCAGCTGCTGGTCATGCATCCACATGTATCAATCACGGAGATGAATGATAATTCATTAATGTGCAGTACATGAAATATGTATTTCTTAACTAACTCACTGACACTATCAAACCTGTAGGTTCATGGCCTCATGGTCATAAGCTCTCCATAATGTTTTCCAATCACCTGCTGTAAAATCTACTTCCCTCAAATCATGGTTAATGTTATTCTCCTACCTCATTCTTGGTTTACCATCTGAGTGTTTTCCCTCTGGTTTTCCTACAAGAAGCTTCCATGCACCTCTTTCATTCCCCATTCGTATAATACTCGTATTTATTGTAAAATTTATGACAAAATTTAATATGATAAAAAAAATGTTGTAGAACACAGAATATGAGGCGAGATATGACTCACTTTTTGTTAGTTATTAACTTGAAAACCTAATTATATTATTTCCCATAATTAATTTATGGTATTTTTTGTTGTTGATTCAAAAAATAAAGAAAAATCCAGGTTTATATTTGAGTCACCCTCATATGTGTATTTTATATCTTGAAAAATATAATAATTTAGGCCTATAATTTAATCTGGGGGCATTGTTCTAACGAATTAGTGTGGTATCCTTGTTTAAAATTCAAATAAAGATACTCTTGACACAAATTCAGCAACAGTGGGAGTCATGTTTAGCTGAGATGTAAACAATGTTCAGACTAAAAAAGTACATGAAAAAGAGTATGTATAATTTTGACCCTTTAAATTTAAAGTCTGTTTCTGTTCTCTGTGATTTAAAGCCATGCATAGGGAGGAGGGTATAGGCCAGAGCTGTGAATGGTTGGTAATACAGGCTACTTGAAATGCAGTAATATTCCAAGTAGTTCTGCTTGCTATCAGGAGCAAAAATACTGGCCCAACATGTTCACAATATTGCATATGGAACCCAAATAATCTCCTCTCTTACCATCCATCCAATAAGCTCCTCCCTGCCATGCAATCATTTGACCAAAAACAATTGTGCAGAACTTAATTTTTGTACAATTACTTCACAGATCGCTGGGACGGATTGTAGATTATTTCATGGAATTTAGTAAAAGTATTAATAGTGAGTGAAGAATATATTTTTAATGACTCACCTCATATAATTTCAAATGTCTTTGATACCAGTGGTTTCAGACAATATCTTGTCCCTCTTCAGTCATGGATTCCCCTGATGAGGGACAAGATATTGTCTGAAACCGCCGGTATCAAAGAAATTTGAAATTATATGAGGTGAGTCGTTAAAAATATATTCTTCACTCACTATTAATGATATAACCTCATAATGTTTACTTCCCAATATCAATTTAAATATTAGTAAAAGTATGTATTAAATATTGTAGTAATCATGGGCTAGTGGTCAGCATTTCTGACTACAGTTCATGAGGTCCCAGGTTCGATTCCCGGTCAAACCATAAGCATTTTTCCTGTGGTTGCCCATGGTCAGGAATTTAGGTTAAGAACTCTCCTGGTACTTCATTATCATTTATCACCCATCATATTATCCGGGTAACGTAACTCTGCCTTCTAGGCTCCCCAACTTTAGAAGTGGGTTACAATTACGCCAATGCCAGGAGAGAATACCAGAAATGTCAAAACGACAACCTGGGGCATTGAATAAAAAAGAAAAGAAAATAATAATAATAATCCATCCAGCATTTCATTTTTTCAAATGAACAGGGAGCTAGCCTGTTGCATCAACCCCCAACCTGGAGGACCATAAGATTTTTAATCAAGGTTCTCCTCTTTTAGCCCTTGACAAATCAATGCCTAACTGCAAGGCAACAGTACCTGTAACCATAAGCAGGGGCCCTCACTGGGTACAATTGGCAGGGCGTACTGAACCCTGGTTTTTTAACAAGGTTTTTACTTCTCACCTTGACCCTTTCCCAACATGGCTTGGGACATACTTCAGCCTAAATAACATAGATTAATAGTGTTTTTAGCAGCATGAGGAGAAAAGGACTGGACGATGGAGATTGGAATGACAAAGAGATGTGGAGAAGAATGACAATAGATTAACTGGGTGCAGGAAGATGTTGTGAAACTTGTTAAATAAATAAATAATAATAAATTAATAATAACATGAAAATAAATAAGCCAGAAATATATATATTTTTTTTCCAAATGCCCCAGGTTTGTCTTCAACATTCCTGGTTTCTCTCCTGGATATCAATTATAATTAAAAAATTCAGATTACCGCAATGATGGCATTTCTCTCCTGGATGTTTTCTTCCACTTGCACCAAAAGCTCCTGTGCTTCCATATGGGCCTGTCCCACTCGTTCCAGCTCTGTATCAAGCAGTCTTCGCAACACTAAGGTCTGGATATTAAGATTCTCCACCTACATATATAAAAAGCAATTGAACTATGCGCATATCTTAACACATTGGTGACCGACAGCTGTGCGTTCCACCCACCCCTGCTAGACCGGACATTTCTGTCAGTGGGGTGGACTTTTAAATTTTAAACCGTGCTAGCACAGTGTGGTTTTTACATCAACATATTTACAGTCTGTAACAATAATACATAAGTAATTCTTTATTAGTGTTCTCACCAGACCTTCTAGTCTAAATTGAAGGTGTGATAGCGTTGGAAACATTCCCCTTTATGTAAAGGCACAGTGTGAAAGAGCATATATATATATATATATATATATATATATATATATATATATATAATGAGTTTCTTTTCTTGTGTTCACTACAAACGTGGCAAGGTTTGAAGAGGTTTTTTTTTTTTTTTTTCCAGTCACAAGTCATGATAATTTATGTTTCTTCGTCTCAGCCTCCATGGTGGGTTTTGAAGTGGTGTCCTAGAAGTGGTTTCCTTTTCCCTGTCTTTCTTCCCCTTCCCTGTCATCTGTTCCTAATTTCACGACTGCCAAACAACAGACTGTTTGACATTTTGTTGTTAGGGTTTTGAAATTTATAGATCCTGAATGCATTAAAGAGTGCACAATTCAGAAGCCATAATACAACTTTCTTGCTCCATTTCACTGTTTTTCTAAGGATGTAGTAATATGATATGTACTAGTCAGCTCTGTCTACGCCCTTCACATACTTGTTATATTGAAGTATTCAATAGGGAATTTTTACAACTTTACCCCTCTCACTATCGTGTTGCCTGATGTAATGTGCTAACCATTCTTAAGTCTCTTTTATCTTTCCATGTCTGAAGCAAAACTTCCCCCTTACTACAAAATAAACTTCCTCCTGGTTTGAGTATATTTCATGCTTCCACAAATGATTTTGGAACCCCTCTGTTAATCCTTATTGCCACAAACTCTCGTCTTTCTTTTGAGCAAATTTTCAGCTATAGTCACACTGTTGTAATAATTATCCTGGTTGACATGATGCCACAGATGTAAATTCGGCTCCAGAATGCAAATTAGTGTTTCTCCTCATTTTTCCCCTCTGCAACATATATTTACAGGTTACATATGTATCCCGTAATCGCCTAACTACCAGCACTAAAATTCCATATTTCACCACCCGTCTGTCTTAAAACTGTAAAGATGGAAATTTCATAAAAGAGAAGAGAGGGGTGAAAAACAACTAAAATTGATTTCACAATGAGAAAAAGCAAAATTGCACGCCTCTTTCAAATGCGAAGAGACAGGGAAACCATACAGAACGTAAAAATTGAAATCTCCATGCCCAGTCATCTAGCGCTGGACATTTAAACATGGAAATCTCCGTGGCCCGTCACCAATGTGTTAAAAGAATCAAATTATATTAGTTTTTTCCTTTCATTTGCTAGTTGGTAATCGATTCAGCTTTGAAGAGGTCATAGGCTTTATTATTTATTTTTAATTTTTTTGTATGAGAGCTGTTGAATAAAGAATTTTTTTCCCATCGTCAATAACAATCAAGGATTAGGCCATTGGCCTGTTCCACTTCAGGATAGAAATTGTCCCTCCATCATTTCTTAGGTCATCCTGGTCTCTTCGCCCTGTGGGTCTGTAGTTGAATAGCTTCAGAGGTAGTCTATTGTTTGGCATTCTAAGGAGGTGTCATGTAATTTTTTTTTTAAATTTCCTATAGCACATTTGCAAAAATACAGGTGCAACATATGTCAGTTAACCACTGCACATGATTGCAAGGAAAAAATTGATTGAAACTGGGATTTGAATATTGAACCTTCAGAATATAATCTCACACACTACGCTTGAATAATTTGCTAACTAGGGAACAATTTCGGTAGTTTTTTTTTTTTGTAGATGTTTTAAGCTACAGAAAATAATATATTTGCATTTTCGGTTAACCGACTTATGCTGCACACTGTATTTTGTTTAATTTATAAAAAAAAAAGTAATCAAATTAACTTGTGAGGTTGTACCTGAGTTTCAAGCTGCTGGATTGTAATCCTGCATTCTTTGACATCGTGACGACGTTTTCGCCAAGCATTTATCACTAGGACCTGACACACCTTTCTGGCAGCAAGGATTCTTCTATTAGGTGGCACAGGGTCTACTGGGACTACTGTCATTGTTGGAGAACACATCGGCCTGGGTCGTCTCCTGTAGTAACAGACTGTATTATATCCATGGCATCAACTACTTCCAATATTTTAGTACTATTAAAATTTAAAAAAATATATATTTTAAAACTATTAGGTACATAACATGGTTAAAAGTAGAATTGCAGTTTATACTTTCTTTCCAGAGAAGATAAAAACAAGAAGGCAGATAGTAGAGAACCTTGGCAATATTAAAAAAAATGAATTCCTATGCAGTGTTGATAAAACTCCATGGTGTGACAGGCCTAGAAGGCCCTTGGCCTACCAGAAGGCTGCTGGCCTCACATCCACACGTGCTAATCACAGAAGTAGAAGATAATCCTGCTAGTGTAGGGGTGACATGTGGTTGATATGTCGGGTCTCCCAGCCATTATAGTTGGTTTTCTCAACTTGAAGCTGCTACTTATTGTAGCTACCCAAATTCCTCATGATGTTGTGTGGGCACTGGTCCCATACTGGCCAAAATTGCATGAGAAAATTTCTTCCTCCAAGGGAATTCGAACCAGCGCAACTCCCATTCTTCTGAGCCAAGGCATCTTGCCTTAACTCGCTTAGCTACTGCATTGTTGATCATCATCAAACTTCACGGATTAGGTCTTTGCCTGTTCCAATCTCACATCTGTTCAGCCCAGCGCTTTCTTGGTCTTTTACCGATCTTCCTCCTCCACGATTATATATCAGTGCCATCTTTGGTATTCTATCCTCTGTCATTCTTTGTAGATTTTCTGTCCAATTGTTCCTGTGTTTTTCTATTTGTTGAAGAAGTGGTTGTACTTTTAGTTTCTCTCTAATATTCTCATTTCTAATATGTTCTTTTCTTGTACAACCTTTCAAAGCATGTAGGAATCTCATTTCCGCTGCCTGAATTTTACTTTTTTCTTTTTCCTTCAGGACTCAGGCCTCATTTCCATACATCACCACTGGTAGTGCCATCTTTGAGTAAAATCTTAGCTGCATATCCTTTCTTACTTTTTTCATCAGTGTTCATCTTATTGTTCCACAAATATGTTGAAATTTCTGCATTTTCTTATTTATATCTTGTTCTTCTTCATAAGTTATATTGCAGCCCAAACACTGGAAGTGTGAAACCTGTTCCAACACTTTATCTTCTATTTGAAGAGAAAAATTTTCGCCTAGACCGAGACTCGAACCCGGGACCTTTGGCTTGCTGGGCCACATGCTCTACCAACTTAGCTACCAAGGCGAGTTACGATATAGACGCAAATTTTTCTCTTATATACATTGTAATTCCCTCTCGCCAAATGCTTTTGAAACCATTGTTTCTATCTTCTATTACTATTTTTGTTTTTACTGGGTACTTTCCATGGAATGTCATTACTTTAGTTTTTAATTTTGAAATTATCATATTATATTTCTTAAATATATTATTCAATTGATAGACTGCTTTTTGTAGCCTGTCCTCTCTGTCAAAAATTAATACTATATCTGCAAAACATAATATATTCAATGTTTTATTTCGTCCAATTTTTAATCCCTTATGCATTCATCAAGAATGTCATCCAAATATTGATATGGGTGTAATTTTACCAACATTATCCTCTCCAATTGTTCCTGTGTTCTTGTATTTGTTGAAGAAGTGGTTGTACTTTTAGTTTCTCTCTAATATTCTCATTTCTAATATGTTCTTTTCTTGTCCAACCATTCAAAGCCCATAGGAATCTCATTTCTGCTGCCTGAATTTTACTTTGTATGTAGCTGAAATATGGGTCTCACAATTAAATAAAAAATATAAATTTTGAAAATAAAATTTAAAGAATTTATTTTGAGGGATGGGAAATAAGAAAGAAGAAAGAGTTTAGAATACTGTGTCAAGAGCAGAGTGTTATAGCATTAATGAAGAATAGAAGTTATTGATGGGTTGATCACATAATATGTTGAAAGAAAACAAGATTGAACAATTATACATAAGGTTAAAGACTATTGCACAAAAGATAACTATGTTGGAAAGACGAGGTGCATCGTGATCTCACACTGATAGGGAGCCAATTGGAAGAAGTGGATAACAGGGCATTGTGAAGAATCTTCATGAATGAAGCAAGAAAAACAACTCAGGTATGAAATTATTTAATTGTTGATGAGAAAACTATCTCATTTTCTGAATGCATTTGTTTTTTGTCGTTAATAATAGTACACTGGTGTCCAAAAGTTTAGGATAATTTGTAAAACGGAAAATCAAAATGCTTAAAGAGGAGCAAGGATTAAAAATTATTTATCAAAACGTTTCTCAGTACATTTAGTTAGTTTACATACTAAATTATAATCTCTCTTCAACAATGAAAAAATTAATAGCAATTATAAATGAAAATTGCATTGTTGCAGTTAAGCCCTGTTCCATAAATCTTCATTTTTAAAGAGAGTTATGATATAATCAGATGTAGTGTAAGAACAGATTGCAGTAAAATGGCACAAAGACAACATCTGGACCCTCTGCTTCGGGGTAGAATTATTGGGCGGCTAGAAACAGGACAGACACAAACTGAGGTCTCCATAGCACTTAAAGTGCCACAAAATGTTATATCTAGGTTAGGCGACGGTTCCAAGAGACCGGAGACGTTAGGCGAAGACCAGTGGGAGGTCGTCCAAGAGTTACAAATCCTCAGCAGGATCGATATCTTGCGTTAACTGCAAGAAGAAACCGAACAATGTCTGCCAGACAACTGAGTTCAGAACTTGCGGCCGCCTCAGGTATCAGAGTATCCAGACAAACTGTCTATAGAAGACTCAGAGCTGCTGGTCTGTATGCTAGACGGCCTGTAGTGTGCGTCCCACTCACCCTTGATAACAAGAGAGCACGTTTACGGTGGAGTCAGGAACATCGCGACTGGACTCAAAATCAGTGGAGCAGCGTGCTATTTACAGACGAGTCCAGATTCAGCTTGAACTGTGATTCGCATCGCGTGACTTCTGGAGGGAGCAAGGAACTCGTTACAACCCCATGAACATCATGGAAAGACATCCATTTGGTGGCGGTGGTCTCCTGGTATGGGGAGGTATAATGATGAATGCACGCACAGAGCTTCACATCTTCGCAGGTGGCACTGTTAATGCTCAGCGGTATAGAGAAGAGATCCTGGAACCTCATGTAAGACTTTCAGGGGAGCTGTGGGTCCAGAATTCATATTCATGGATGACAATGCCCGACCTCACAGGTCACAACTGGTGGATGAGTTTCTTCAGGAGGAAGATATCCAGCGTATGGAGTGGCCAGCGAGGTCTCCGGATATGAATCCTATAGAGCATGCATGGGATGCCTTAGGGAGACAAATTGCATCTCGTCAGCCTCCTCCGAGGACACTTCAAGACCTTCACATTGCTCTTCATGAGGAGTGGAATTTGCTGAGCATCGAACTCCTGAACAACCTCATCACTAGCATGCCACGTCGATGTGAGTCTTGTGTAGCTGTCAGGGGTAATCACACCCCATACTAATCATTTGAACCATTGTTGTTCAACTTTTATGTTCGAATTCTGAAATGCAGTTTTCGTTTGTTGTGAAAATGACAAATGAATGACGTATTCATGCCATTGTTTCTTTCGTGCCATGTTTCTAATTATCTGTGACATACCCTTACCAAATTTTGTATTATTCTGACAAATGCTTTATAATAAGTCGGCAAATGAACTAATTATCCTTAACTTTTGGACACAAGTGTATTATACCGCAACATAGGACATCACATCACTCCATGTCATATACTATCTTCATTTCTCACAACTGTAATTCCCTACCACAAGAAATAAGGGGCTGCCAGACATTGGCATTTTTTAAAAGAAATCCAAACTTATATTTGCTCTAACCTCGACTTCATCATTACCCAGTGTAAGGTACATATACTAATTTGGTGTTTCTCGTATAATTTATCATATTTATGCTATTATTATTATAATTATTATTATTATTATTACCATCATTATCATAAGTATTAGTATTGTTATTATTGTATAAAATGTTGTTTGTATATGGAATTTACATTGCTACATTTAATATATCTTAAACTCTTTATAATTAGTATAGTGTTTATCTATATTGTCAAATATTTTTTTGTAATTGTGCTGGTTGAGTGGAAGAGAAGGCATTATGGCCTTAACTCTGCCAAATAAATATAACATTATTATTATTATTATTATTATTATTATTATTATATCATAATATAAGAATCATAATATATAATAACAAAATAATAGTAGATAGATCATTGGCTGATTAATGTCTTTGACATCGTCTGATTCCCAATAGCCAATTTTGTCTGTTCATCCAATCTCCTGATTGTAGATGTTTCTCCTTCATGTATAAATATATTCCCTGACTCCAGGAGGTTTTAGGTCTTCCTTTGCCTCGTCGTAATTATTATTATTATTATTATTGAATGCCACCAATTTGTCATTTCTGATATTCTCTCCTGGCATTGGCAGTAATGTAACCCACTTCTGAGGTTGGGGCACCCGGAAGGTGAAGTTACGCTGCTTCAATGATATGATAGGTGATGATGATGGTAAGGATGCACCAGGAGAAGTCTTAATCCTAAACTTAACCTAATGAGGTGAATACGATAAATGATAAAGATGGCCAGATGATGTTCAGGAACTGTTTGGGCCTTTAAAGTTATCTGACATTTGTCTTACAGGTGAGGGAAAACTCTGAAAGAAAACCTCATCAAGAAAACTTGTCCCAACTGGGGATTGAACCCGGGCTCACTGCATGACAAGGCAGCATGCACCTCGAGACCACTATGATATTTATCAGTGTTATTATTATTGTTAAAATTCAAAATAATAAATTATTTGATGAGGAATGTGCCAACATTGTAAAGAAAAAAATAATAAACTAAGAAAAATGAATTGACTACACGAGTCAAATTAATTGAATTCAGAAAATTTAGGCAACATAAGATGGGAAACAACTAGGTTTTTAAAAAGTAGATAGAGGGAATATCTGAGAGAAATGATTAATTATTTTGAATTGAATATAAAAAATTAGAACACCAAGGAGTTATTAGGAAATTAGGGACTGTAAAGAAATGTTTTAGGTTAGAATAAATTTAATTAGGAATGTAAATGATTTTTTTTTCAAATGCCCCAGGTTTGTCTTACGACATTCCTGGTTTCTCTCCTGGCATGGCGTACTTGTAACCCATTTCTGAGGTTGGGGCGCCTGGAAGGCGGGGTTACGTTGCCCCGATGATATGATGGGTGATGATGGTAATGGTGCGCCAGGAGAGTCCCTAATCCTAAGCTTAACCTAAGATGAATATGAATGATGATGATTGCGATGGCCATATGATTTCGGGGACCGTTTGGGCCTTAAAGTTTTCCTGACATTTGTCTTACAGGTGAGGAAAAACCCCGATAAAATCCTCACCCAGAAAAACTGTCCCGACCGGGGATCGAACCCGGGCCCGCTGCGTGACAAGGCAGCACGCTATCCCGAGACCACAGCGGTGGACATGAAAATGATTATAGATTCCAACATTATATTAAATGGATGAAAAAATTAATTTAATTGGACATGCAGAATAGGGTATTAAAAATATTTTTTTATAGACAGCAGAAATATTAATCACAGATCTGAGTGCATTTAGATTGAAATGCCAATAAAAAAGCTTAGGAACTTATAAAGCATCAGGTTTGGATGTAATCTCCAACAGAAATCATAAAAAGTAGGAGGGGCAAATCGATAGGCGAGATGCACTGATTGCTTAGTATGATTTGGGAAAAAAAGAGGTTCTTTCAAGTGAATGGAATCAATATCAAATAAAACTACAAAAAAGGGGAAAAAAACTGATAGCAACAACTTTCAAATTCATACAACGTTCTGTAAAATAATTGATATGTTATATTAGTGACAAGAAAAAGGTGGGAATATGAAGGGACCTTACGTTAACAATATGTAGATTTCCAAAAGGCATCTCATTTAAGAGGGAGGAATTATACAGTATCTTGCTAGAATTCAAATCTAAATGGGACTAGGAGTAGATTGTAAATAGATAAACAGTTTTCAGGCAAAGGAACATAGCTATCAAAGTTGTTCTCATGAAAATATATATTTATATATTTTTTAATTTTTTGCAAATCTTCATCAATTCTCTACAGTAGACACCAAAAATGACCATGACAAAAATGTGTGTATATATATATATATATATATATATATATATATATATATAGTCCACCGATGTGGTCTCGAGGTAGCGTGCTGCCTTGTCACGCAGCGGGCCCTGGTTCGATCCCCGGTCGGGGCAGTTTTTCTGGTTGAGGTTTTTATCGGGGTTTTTCCTCACCTGTAAGACATATGTCAGGAAAACTTTAAGGCCCAAACGGTCCCCGAAATCATATGGCCATCATCCTTCACCAGTGTGGAAAGCAATGGGAAACTACTACACCTATCATTCCTTAGTAAAGCTGCAAAGCATAGCATTAAAATGCTATGATTGCAGTGAAAGACCTGCCCTCGGGCAGAATTACTATGGATGAGTGTATATCAATGCTGTATCGGCCGCAATTTTTGTTTTTACAGGAACAAGTCTTGGCATATGGCAATCAATTAATAAAATCAAGGTCAGGTGATCCCACTACAGGCCTTGGGAGGCCCTTAGGGTAGTAGGAGGTCAAAGCTCCCACATTACTAGACAGGCGGCACGATATGCAGCCAGGTTGTTAGCCCTTTGTGATGACTGTCTTTACTCCCAAATATCGTACTTCTTTTCATCAGAGGCTGAGTTGACCCCAGGGCCATGATGCCGCCAGAAGGTTTAGGGCAGTTAAAACTCAATAAAAAGTAACCAGCAAAATCGAATCATTTGGAGTGGGGTTCACTTGTAAAAAAATTAGAAATCGCTCTATCGGCTAAAATGTTTCTGTTTTTAGCAACGAAACTAGTAACAAATTTTAATTATTTGTGTTGTAATTTTACTATAAACACAAAAACTGAAAGAGACATACATATCAAACTGTCGAAATTTCAAATGATATGCGGAACTATAAATAAAACATTAAAGAATAAACAAGAAGAGATACTAGATTGAAGTTTTATAAAAAACATTGGCAGTTCCTGCATTGCTTTATGGGAGCGAAACTTGGGTAATGACCAAAAAAATGCAAAGTAGAATACAATGCACAGAAATGAACTTCCTTAGAAGAACAAAAGGCTGCACAAGACTGGATCGGATAATGAATGAAGATATAAGAACAGAGTTAAATATATATCCATTGAATGAGAAAATCAGAGAATATAGAGATAAATGGTTTACACATGTGGAAATAATGAATGTAACAAGATTGCCAAGAGCAGCATTCAACTACAAGCCAAGAGGTTCAAGGAATGTAGGAAGGCCAGTGAAAAGATGGACAGAACAACTGTGAGGCGGAACAGGCAATTTATGCCTAGCCCGTGAAGCGAAGAAGAAGAAGAAAACAACGAAACTCTGTATATAGTCTTGGATTAAAACAAGGAAGACATTCTCCGGGAAATTCTCGTATAAGACTTGAAAGCATAATAATAGTCCCTTCGATTGGTTGCTGGCCAAAGGAAGGCAAGACCAGTGATGGGGATGCCATCTTGTAGCCTCTGGTCAGGCTTTTCTGGAAAAGAAAATAAAGGAAAGAAGAAATGGAAGAAAGGAAAGACTCCCTAGCCCTCGGATGCCCTAATAGCGTCGGGGTCGAAAAAACAAGAGTTAACCAAGATAGGTTGGATAGTAAAGTTAAGAGTGCAAAACACAAGTAAGTGGAAGAAATGTTTTGCTCAGCTTGGGCACCTTGTGGTCGCCATCCACATATCCCCTAGATGAGGACCCCTGAGGGTATGGAGGGAAAATTTTCTATAGGATCGCAACAGGCCTTGGCCTAATACTTGGAAGGAAGAAGAAGAAGAAGAGAAGACATTCTCCAAAAATCAGCGACATATGACAATTAGAATTCGGAATTTACCTGAAAACCATGATTAAAAATCTCTCTAGAGACCGCTATGTTTGTTTTCTCACAACGTAACTGGATACATGGGATATATTCGTAATTAACAAAATAAACACATAGGCAGGCCTATTTTATTGAAAGTTCTCAAGTTGTATTAGTCGACATTACTTATATGCAGACTGGCAGTTTTATGATACAGGGCCCAGGTTCACTTTATTAGCTCTTACTCTTAACTAGCCTACATAGGATAGAGCTGCTGGACCAGAAATTAACTACAAAATTGTCAATATATTAAATCCATATCAAGAACTCCAATAGAATAAATTCATATGAAGAGCTTAAAAAAATCTCTAAGAAATCTTATATATAAAAATTGTTTGTTTGTTTGTATATTTGTTTGTTCGTACTTTATGCGCGGCCATACCGTTGATCCGATTGTGATGGGTTTTTTGCAAAATGTTCAGGAGATTCCCGGGATGAACATAGGCTATAAGAGAGTTGTGATACTCAACTCCTACACCCTTAAAAATCGCCCTTTGTAGTGGAAAACGTGAAAAAAGTAGCTCTTTGGACGCTTAAATGGCTTACGCTGCCTAAACCTTAAGAAATACACAAAATTAATGTACACAGAATTGAATATCTCAAAAAGCTCTACAAAAAAGTCCGCGACAGCATATGTTTATCTCTTACGGATAATTCACAAAAACCATTTTTGTCTTTCATTGATACCAAGAGTCCCTTATCTCTTACGGATAACTCACAATAACCATTTTTGTCTTTCATTGATACCAAGAGTCTCGCGCCATAGCCGAGTGGTTAAGGCTTAAATGGCTTATGCTGCCTAAACCATAAGAAATACACAAAATTAATGTACACAGAATTGAATATCTCAAAAAGCTCTACAAAAAAGTCCGCGACAGCATATGTTTATCTCTTACGGATAATTCACAAAAAACATTTTTGGCTTTTATAGATACCAAGAGTCCCTTATCTCTTATGGATAACTCACAATAACCATTTTTGTCTTTCATTGATACCAAGAGTCTCGCGCCGTAGCCGAGTGGTTAAGGCAAAAAGTCTTGGCGCAGAACTACGGGACTTACGCTGCTTCGAGTCTCTACGGCGGAAGAAATTTTTCTCATGGAATATCGGCCAGTATGGGTTAGGAATGAAATCTAGCTGGGGAAAAAAAAAAAAAAAAAAAAAAAGTTTTGACTCATTCTCATCAATTTATCTTTTTTTTTCACTCTAATATAATTGTTATATGACGGTTCTTAACTTATCTGCAAAGGAGGGCACAATTCTAATGTTCATGACTATGTGACGTCATCATCCATACTTCTTGAGCCACAACAGAAGGCTGTAAGAGGTTTTCTTGCGAACTTATTTAATAATATCTAATTATGTCATCATTTCTGAATTTTACGGTAAAAAAGTAACATTTCTATCGTCCGCCCATGACATGAGAATTGAACGTTCGGGCAGACAACGTCTGCCGGGTACGCTAGTGGAATATAAATTCTATCATAATTCCATGTTTGTTTTAAACTCCTCACCTTTTGGTCATGTTTTCTTCCTCGCATCTAGACGGCATATCTTCTAGCGAAGCTGCTTTCCGACATTTCTTAAGCTCTCCAGAGATGATATTAGGAGTTCCTTTCTTCGCGGATCTGCTATTTGGAAGCCTGCGACATGCTGTGTTGTTAGACGGAGTCCTAGCTTTTTTGTTGAAGAGCAAAGCTTTTTTTTCTGCTCCCAGTTGTCTACTTACATTGTCGCCGCATCCCAAATCCAAACAAGGTGGTTCTGGAGCTTTAAACATTATCAATATTTAACTCTTGGAATGATTTTTCAGTTATTTTACAGAATAATCAATCGTCGTTGTTGTGCCGTAACAATGACTGAGAAACAATGACTCACGGCCACGAGAATCTTCCGCTGTATCAACTCTTATATCAGATGGCTTTGAAACAAATTGTTCAAATTAATCCCGACAGCCCTTAGTATAGACTTTATTAAGTAACACTGAGGAATTGGGACTGGAAGAAAACCAATAAAACTAAATATATGTTCAAACATAGAAATACATTATATAATGGAAATGAACAGCCAATGAAAAATGAGGGAATTTTTGAAGTGGGTGAATTCAAATACTAGGAACAATACTCCGTAATCACAAATAGGAATGAAATGCACAAATAAATTAAACACAGGCTCAATTCTGGAAATGCATGATATTGTGCATTACAGAGACTCTTGACGTCCCTAAACCTTTCAAAAAAAGTTAAACTGAAAATATATAAAACGGTAGTCTACCAGTTATATTATATGGATATAAAACATTAACTCTTGCTTTAAGGGAGGAAAGGAGATAACGAGTGTTTGAGAATAAAGTTCTTAGGAAAGATTTTGGACCAAAGAGAGATAAACAGATAGGTGAATGGAGAAGACTATCAAACATTGAGCTACATCATCATTATAGGAAGTCAGATATAATAAGAAAAGTTAAGTCTAGTAGACTGCGATGGGCAGGGCATGTGGCACGAATAGGGAATGAAAAAGGTGCATGGAAGCGACTTGTAGGAAAATCAGAAGGAA